>JAWNOW010000144.1:600000-1023692 GCA_035045625.1 Drosophila formosana | reverse complement strand
AATTAGAAAATCATGGATATCTCGGGAACCAAAAGCACGATCGAAATGTCCTTTGGCCAGTTGATAGTCCTTGTTAAGACGAGTTGATCGCCGCAGGACTCATAAGGATAAGCAAGGATATGGCCAAGATTGAGCATGTTTTCTCTCAGCAAAAAAGTCCTTCTAACTCTGTTGTTTAAAGGATGTTTGGGCCTTTGATTTCATTGTCGTCCATCATGAATCCGTCCCCATATGCATGCCAAAGGACATCCTGATAGTCCTTCAAATGACGAAGTTACGGTGGATTTTTGAATTTTTGCCCAATTTTCCATACCTCACCCCTTGTAGATTTTTTCGAAAAATTCTTGTTTGTTTTTTTTTATATATTCTTTATTTTTTAATGACAATCGACAGTTATTTTTAAACGTATTTACAAAAGCTATCGACCGGCCAAATAATATCTAAATTGTTGTTGTTGTTTTCGATATAAACACGTTTTTAGTTTTCGACTACAAAATTAATTCGATCCCCAAAAGTATGCAAAAGTTTTTAATTTTTGGACTTGCAAATTTTTCGTTGCGGAGTCGAAAAAAAAATGTAGGAAATCGTAACAAAATTAGAAAATCATGGATATCTCGGGAACCAAAAGCACGATCGAAATGTCCTTTGGCCAGTTGATAGTCCTTGTTAAGACGAGTTGATCGCCGCAGGACTCATAAGGATCAGCAAAGATATGGCCAAGATTGAGCATGTTTTCTCTCAGCAAAAAAGTCCTTCTAACTCTGTTGTTTAAAGGATGTTTGGGCCTTTGATTTCATTGCAATCCATCATGAATCCGTCCCCATATGCATGCCAAAGGACATCCTGATAGTCCTTCAAATGACGAAGTTACGGTGGATTTTTGAATTTTTGCCCAATTTTCCATGCCTACCCCTTGTAGATTTTTTCGAAAAATTCTTGTTTGTTTTTTTTATATATTCTTTATTTTTTAATGACAATCGACAGTTATTTTTAAACGTATTTACAAAAGCTATCGACCGGCCAAATAATATCTAAATTGTTGTTGTTCTTTTCGATGTAAACACGTTTTTAGTTTTCGACTACAAAATTAATTCGATCCCCAAAAGTATGCAAAAGTTTTTATTTTTTGGACTTGCAAATTTTTCGTTGCGGAGTCGAAAAAAAATGTAGGAAATCGTAACAAAATTAGAAAATCATGGATATCTCGGGAACCAAAAGCACGATCGAAATGTCCTTTGGCCAGTTGATAGTCCTTGTTAAGACGAGTTGATCGCCGCAGGACTCATAAGGATCAGCAAAGATATGGCCAAGATTGAGCATGTTTTCTCTCAGCAAAAAAGTCCTTCTAACTCTGTTGTTTAAAGGATGTTTGGGCCTTTGATTTCATTGTCGTCCATCATGAATCCGTCCCCATATGCATGCCAAAGGACATCCTGATAGTCCTTCAAATGACGAAGTTACGGTGGATTTTTGAATTTTTGCCCAATTTTCCATACCTACCCCTTGTAGATTTTTTCGAAAAATTCTTGTTTGTTTTTTTTTATATTTTCTTTATTTTTTAATGACAATCGACAGTTATTTTTAAACGTATTTACAAAAGCTATCGACCGGCCAAATAATATCTAAATTGTTGTTGTTGTTTTCGATATAAACACGTTTTTAGTTTTCGACTACAAAATTAATTTGATCCCCAAAAGTATGCAAAAGTTTTTAATTTTTTGGACTTGCAAATTTTTCGTTGCGGAGTCGAAAAAAAATGTAGGAAATCGTAACAAAATTAGAAAATCATGGATATCTCGGGAACCAAAAGCACGATCGAAATGTCCTTTGGCCAGTTGATAGTCCTTGTTAAGACGAGTTGATCGCCGCAGGACTCATAAGGATCAAGCAAGGATATGGCCAAGATTGAGCATGTTTTCTCTCAGCAAAAAAGTCCTTCTAACTCTGTTGTTTAAAGGATGTTTGGGCTCTTTGATTTCATTGTCGTCCATCATGAATCCGTCCCCATATGCATGCCAAAGGACATCCTGATAGTCCTTCAAATGACGAAGTTACGGTGGATTTTTGAGTTTTTGCCCAATTTTCCATGCCTACCCCTTGTAGATTTTTTCGAAAAATTCTTGTTTGTTTTTTTTTATATATTCTTTATTTTTTAATGACAATCGACAGTTATTTTTAAACGTATTTACAAAAGCTATCGACCGGCCAAATAATATCTAAATTGTTGTTGTTGTTTTCGATATAAACACGTGTTTAGTTTTCGACTACAAAATTAATTCGATCCCCAAAAGTATGCAAAAGTTTTTAATTTTTGGACTTGCAAATTTTTCGTTGCGGAGTCGAAAAAAAATGTAGGAAATCGTAACAAAATTAGAAAATCATGGATATCTCGGGAACCAAAAGCACGATCGAAATGTCCTTTGGCCAGTTGATAGTCCTTGTTAAGACGAGTTGATCGCCGCAGGACTCATAAGGATCAACAAGGATATGGCCAAGATTGAGCATGTTTTCTCTCAGCAAAAAAGTCCTTCTAACTCTGTTGTTTAAAGAATGTTTGGGCTTTTGATTTCATTGTCGTCCATCATGAATACGTCCCCATATGCATGCCAAAGGACATCCTGATCGTCCTTCAAATGACGAAGTTACGGACGATTTTTGAATTTTTGCCCAATTTTCCATGACTACCCCTTGTAGATTTTTTCGAAAAATTCTTGTTTGTTTTTTTTTATATATTCTTTATTTTTTAATGACAATCGACAGTTATTTTTAAACGTATTTACAAAAGCTATCGACCGGCCAAATAATATCTAAATTGTTGTTGTTGTTTTCGATATAAACACGTTTTTAGTTTTCGACTACAAAATTAATTCGATCCCCAAAAGTATGCAAAAGTTTTTAATTTTTGGACTTGCAAATTTTTCGTTGCGGAGTCGAAAAAAAAATGTAGGAAATCGTAACAAAATTAGAAAATCATGGATATCTCGGGAACCAAAAGCACGATCGAAATGTCCTTTGGCCAGTTGATAGTCCTTGTTAAGACGAGTTGATCGCCGCAGGACTCATAAGGATCAGCAAGGATATGGCCAAGATTGAGCATGTTTTCTCTCAGCAAAAAAGTCCTTCTAACTCTGTTGTTTAAAGGATGTTTGGGCCTTTGATTTCATTGTCGTCCATCATGAATCCGTCCCCATATGCATGCCAAAGGACATCCTGATAGTCTTTCAAATGACGAAGTTACGGTGGATTTTTGAATTTTTGCCCAATTTTCCATGCCTACCCCTTGTAGATTTTTTCGAAAAATTCTTGTTTGTTTTTTTTTATATATTCTTTATTTTTTAATGACAATCGACAGTTATTTTTAAACGTATTTACAAAAGCTATCGACCGGCCAAATAATATCTAAATTGTTGTTGTTGTTTTCGATATAAACACGTTTTTAGTTTTCGACTACAAAATTAATTCGATCCCCAAAAGTATGCAAAAGTTTTTATTTTTTGGACTTGCAAATTTTTCGTTGCGGAGTCGAAAAAAAATGTAGGAAATCGTAACAAAATTAGAAAATCATGGATATCTCGGGAACCAAAAGCACGATCGAAATGTCCTTTGGCCAGTTGATAGTCCTTGTTAAGACGAGTTGATCGCCGCAGGACTCATAAGGATCAGCAAGGATATGGCCAAGATTGAGCATGTTTTCTCTCAGCAAAAAAGTCCTTCTAACTCTGTTGTTTAAAGGATGTTTGGGCCTTTGATTTCATTGTCGTCCATCATGAATCCGTCCCCATATGCATGCCAAAGGACATCCTGATAGTCCTTCAAATGACGAAGTTACGGTGGATTTTTGAATTTTTGCCCAATTTTCCATGCCTACCCCTTGTAGATTTTTTCGAAAAATTCTTGTTTGTTTTTTTTTATATATTCTTTATTTTTTAATGACAATCGACAGTTATTTTTAAACGTATTTACAAAAGCTATCGACCGGCCAAATAATATCTAAATTGTTGTTGTTGTTTTCGATATAAACACGTGTTTAGTTTTCGACTACAAAATTAATTCGATCCCCAAAAGTATGCAAAAGTTTTTAATTTTTGGACTTGCAAATTTTTCGTTGCGGAGTCGAAAAAAAATGTAGGAAATCGTAACAAAATTAGAAAATCATGGATATCTCGGGAACCAAAAGCACGATCGAAATGTCCTTTGGCCAGTTGATAGTCCTTGTTAAGACGAGTTGATCGCCGCAGGACTCATAAGGATCAGCAAGGATATGGCCAAGATTGAGCATGTTTTCTCTCAGCAAAAAAGTCCTTCTAACTCTGTTGTTTAAAGGATGTTTGGGCCTTTGATTTCATTGTCGTCCATCATGAATCCGTCCCCATATGCATGCCAAAGGACATCCTGATAGTCCTTCAAATGACGAAGTTACGGTGGATTTTTGAATTTTTGCCCAATTTTCCATACCTACCCCTTGTAGATTTTTTCGAAAAATTCTTGTTTGTTTTTTTTTATATATTCTTTATTTTTTAATGACAATCGACAGTTATTTTTAAACGTATTTACAAAAGCTATCGACCGGCCAAATAATATCTAAATTGTTGTTGTTGTTTTCGATATAAACACGTTTTTAGTTTTCGACTACAAAATTAATTCGATCCCCAAAAGTATGCAAAAGTTTTTAATTTTTGGACTTGCAAATTTTTCGTTGCGGAGTCGAAAAAAAATGTAGGAAATCGTAACAAAATTAGAAAATCATGGATATCTCGGGAACCAAAAGCACGATCGAAATGTCCTTTGGCCAGTTGATAGTCCTTGTTAAGACGAGTTGATCGCCGCAGGACTCATAAGGATCAGCAAGGATATGGCCAAGATTGAGCATGTTTTCTCTCAGCAAAAAAGTCCTTCTAACTCTGTTGTTTAAAGGATGTTTGGGCCTTTGATTTCATTGTCGTCCATCATGAATCCGTCCCCATATGCATGCCAAAGGACATCCTGATAGTCCTTCAAATGACGAAGTTACGGTGGATTTTTGAATTTTTGCCCAATTTTCCATGCCTACCCCTTGTAGATTTTTTCGAAAAATTCTTGTTTGTTTTTTTTTATATATTCTTTATTTTTTAATGACAATCGACAGTTATTTTTAAACGTATTTACAAAAGCTATCGACCGGCCAAATAATATCTAAATTGTTGTTGTTGTTTTCGATATAAACACGTTTTTAGTTTTCGACTACAAAATTAATTCGATCCCCAAAAGTATGCAAAAGTTTTTAATTTTTGGACTTGCAAATTTTTCGTTGCGGAGTCGAAAAAAAATGTAGGAAATCGTAACAAAATTAGAAAATCATGGATATCTCGGGAACCAAAAGCACGATCGAAATGTCCTTTGGCCAGTTGATAGTCCTTGTTAAGACGAGTTGATCGCCGCAGGACTCATAAGGATCAGCAAGGATATGGCCAAGATAGAGCATGTTTTCTCTCAGCAAAAAAGTCCTTCTAACTCTGTTGTTTAAAGGATGTTTGCGCTTTTGATTTCATTGTGGTCCATCATGAATACGTCCCCATATGCATGCCAAAGGACATCCTGATAGTCCTTCAAATGACGAAGTTACGGTGGATTTTTGAATTTTTGCCCAATTTTCCATACCTACCCCTTGTAGATTTTTTCGAAAAATTCTTGTTTGTTTTTTTTTATATATTCTTTATTTTTTAATGACAATCGACAGTTATTTTTAAACGTATTTACAAAAGCTATCGACCGGCCAAATAATATCTAAATTGTTGTTGTTGTTTTCGATATAAACACGTGTTTAGTTTTCGACTACAAAATTAATTCGATCCCCAAAAGTATGCAAAAGTTTTTAATTTTTTGACTTGCAAATTTTTCGTTGCGGAGTCGAAAAAAAATGTAGGAAATCGTAACAAAATTAGAAAATCATGGATATCTCGGGAACCAAAAGCACGATCGAAATGTCCTTTGGCCAGTTGATAGTCCTTGTTAAGACGAGTTGATCGCCGCAGGACTCATAAGGATCAGCAAGGATATGGCCAAGATTGAGCATGTTTTCTCTCAGCAAAAAAGTCCTTCTAACTCTGTTGTTTAAAGGATGTTTGGGCCTTTGATTTCATTGTCGTCCATCATGAATCCGTCCCCATATGCATGCCAAAGGACATCCTGATAGTCCTTCAAATGACGAAGTTACGGTGGATTTTTGAATTTTTGCCCAATTTTCCATACCTACCCCTTGTAGATTTTTTCGAAAAATTCTTGTTTGTTTTTTTTTATATTTTCTTTATTTTTTAATGACAATCGACAGTTATTTTTAAACGTATTTACAAAAGCTATCGACCGGCCAAATAATATCTAAATTGTTGTTGTTGTTTTCGATATAAACACGTTTTTAGTTTTCGACTACAAAATTAATTCGATCCCCAAAAGTATGCAAAAGTTTTTATTTTTTGGACTTGCAAATTTTTCGTTGCGGAGTCGAAAAAAAATGTAGGAAATCGTAACAAAATTAGAAAATCATGGATATCTCGGGAACCAAAAGCACGATCGAAATGTCCTTTGGCCAGTTGATAGTCCTTGTTAAGACGAGTTGATCGCCGCAGGACTCATAAGGATCAGCAAGGATATGGCCAAGATTGAGCATGTTTTCTCTCAGCAAAAAAGTCCTTCTAACTCTGTTGTTTAAAGGATGTTTGGGCCTTTGATTTCATTGTCGTCCATCATGAATCCGTCCCCATATGCATGCCAAAGGACATCCTGATAGTCCTTCAAATGACGAAGTTACGGTGGATTTTTGAATTTTTGCCCAATTTTCCATGCCTACCCCTTGTAGATTTTTTCGAAAAATTCTTGTTTGTTTTTTTTTATATATTCTTTATTTTTTAATGACAATCGACAGTTATTTTTAAACGTATTTACAAAAGCTATCGACCGGCCAAATAATATCTAAATTGTTGTTGTTGTTTTCGATATAAACACGTTTTTAGTTTTCGACTACAAAATTAATTCGATCCCCAAAAGTATGCAAAAGTTTTTAATTTTTGGACTTGCAAATTTTTCGTTGCGGAGTCGAAAAAAAATGTAGGAAATCGTAACAAAATTAGAAAATCATGGATATCTCGGGAACCAAAAGCACGATCGAAATGTCCTTTGGCCAGTTGATAGTCCTTGTTAAGACGAGTTGATCGCCGCAGGACTCATAAGGATCAGCAAGGATATGGCCAAGATAGAGCATGTTTTCTCTCAGCAAAAAAGTCCTTCTAACTCTGTTGTTTAAAGGATGTTTGGGCCTTTGATTTCATTGTCGTCCATCATGAATCCGTCCCCATATGCATGCCAAAGGACATCCTGATAGTCCTTCAAATGACGAAGTTACGGTGGATTTTTGAATTTTTGCCCAATTTTCCATACCTACCCCTTGTAGATTTTTTCGAAAAATTCTTGTTTGTTTTTTTTTATATATTCTTTATTTTTTAATGACAATCGACAGTTATTTTTAAACGTATTTACAAAAGCTATCGACCGGCCAAATAATATCTAAATTGTTGTTGTTGTTTTCGATATAAACACGTTTTTAGTTTTCGACTACAAAATTAATTCGATCCCCAAAAGTATGCAAAAGTTTTTAATTTTTGGACTTGCAAATTTTTCGTTGCGGAGTCGAAAAAAAATGTAGGAAATCGTAACAAAATTAGAAAATCATGGATATCTCGGGAACCAAAAGCACGATCGAAATGTCCTTTGGCCAGTTGATAGTCCTTGTTAAGACGAGTTGATCGCCGCAGGACTCATAAGGATCAGCAAGGATATGGCCAAGATTGAGCATGTTTTCTCTCAGCAAAAAAGTCCTTCTAACTCTGTTGTTTAAAGGATGTTTGGGCCTTTGATTTCATTGTCGTCCATCATGAATCCGTCCCCATATGCATGCCAAAGGACATCCTGATAGTCCTTCAAATGACGAAGTTACGGTGGATTTTTGAATTTTTGCCCAATTTTCCATACCTACCCCTTGTAGATTTTTTCGAAAAATTCTTGTTTGTTTTTTTTTATATATTCTTTATTTTTTAATGACAATCGACAGTTATTTTTAAACGTATTTACAAAAGCTATCGACCGGCCAAATAATATCTAAATTGTTGTTGTTGTTTTCGATATAAACACGTTTTTAGTTTTCGACTACAAAATTAATTCGATCCCCAAAAGTATGCAAAAGTTTTTAATTTTTGGACTTGCAAATTTTTCGTTGCGGAGTCGAAAAAAAATGTAGGAAATCGTAACAAAATTAGAAAATCATGGATATCTCGGGAACCAAAAGCACGATCGAAATGTCCTTTGGCCAGTTGATAGTCCTTGTTAAGACGAGTTGATCGCCGCAGGACTCATAAGGATCAGCAAGGATATGGCCAAGATTGAGCATGTTTTCTCTCAGCAAAAAAGTCCTTCTAACTCTGTTGTTTAAAGGATGTTTGGGCTTTTGATTTCATTGTCGTCCATCATGAATCCGTCCCCATATGCATGCCAAAGGACATCCTGATAGTCCTTCAAATGACGAAGTTACGGTGGATTTTTGAATTTTTGCCCAATTTTCCATACCTACCCCTTGTAGATTTTTTCGAAAAATTCTTGTTTGTTTTTTTTTATATATTCTTTATTTTTTAATGACAATCGACAGTTATTTTTAAACGTATTTACAAAAGCTATCGACCGGCCAAATAATATCTAAATTGTTGTTGTTGTTTTCGATATAAACACGTTTTTAGTTTTCGACTACAAAATTAATTCGATCCCCAAAAGTATGCAAAAGTTTTTAATTTTTGGACTTGCAAATTTTTCGTTGCGGAGTCGAAAAAAAATGTAGGAAATCGTAACAAAATTAGAAAATCATGGATATCTCGGGAACCAAAAGCACGATCGAAATGTCCTTTGGCCAGTTGATAGTCCTTGTTAAGACGAGTTGATCGCCGCAGGACTCATAAGGATCAGCAAGGATATGGCCAAGATTGAGCATGTTTTCTCTCAGCAAAAAAGTCCTTCTAACTCTGTTGTTTAAAGGATGTTTGGGCCTTTGATTTCATTGTCGTCCATCATGAATCCGTCCCCATATGCATGCCAAAGGACATCCTGATAGTCCTTCAAATGACGAAGTTACGGTGGATTTTTGAATTTTTGCCCAATTTTCCATACCTACCCCTTGTAGATTTTTTCGAAAAATTCTTGTTTGTTTTTTTTTATATATTCTTTATTTTTTAATGACAATCGACAGTTATTTTTAAACGTATTTACAAAAGCTATCGACCGGCCAAATAATATCTAAATTGTTGTTGTTGTTTTCGATATAAACACGTTTTTAGTTTTCGACTACAAAATTAATTCGATCCCCAAAAGTATGCAAAAGTTTTTAATTTTTGGACTTGCAAATTTTTCGTTGCGGAGTCGAAAAAAAATGTAGGAAATCGTAACAAAATTAGAAAATCATGGATATCTCGGGAACCAAAAGCACGATCGAAATGTCCTTTGGCCAGTTGATAGTCCTTGTTAAGACGAGTTGATCGCCGCAGGACTCATAAGGATAAGCAAGGATATGGCCAAGATTGAGCATGTTTTCTCTCAGCAAAAAAGTCCTTCTAACTCTGTTGTTTAAAGGATGTTTGGGCCTTTGATTTCATTGCCATCCATCATGAATCCGTCCCCATATGCATGCCAAAGGACATCCTGATAGTCCTTCAAATGACGAAGTTACGGTGGATTTTTGAGTTTTTGCCCAATTTTCCATGCCTACCCCTTGTAGATTTTTTCGAAAAATTCTTGTTTGTTTTTTTTTATATATTCTTTATTTTTTAATGACAATCGACAGTTATTTTTAAACGTATTTACAAAAGCTATCGACCGGCCAAATAATATCTAAATTGTTGTTGTTGTTTTCGATATAAACACGTTTTTAGTTTTCGACTACACAATTAATTCGATCCCCAAAAGTATGCAAAAGTTTTTATTTTTTGGACTTGCAAATTTTTCGTTGCGGAGTCGAAAAAAAATGTAGGAAATCGTAACAAAATTAGAAAATCATGGATATCTCGGGAACCAAAAGCACGATCGAAATGTCCTTTGGCCAGTTGATAGTCCTTGTTAAGACGAGTTGATCGCCGCAGGACTCATAAGGATCAGCAAAGATATGGCCAAGATTGAGCATGTTTTCTCTCAGCAAAAAAGTCCTTCTAACTCTGTTGTTTAAAGGATGTTTGGGCCTTTGATTTCATTGTCGTCCATCATGAATCCGTCCCCATATGCATGCCAAAGGACATCCTGATAGTCCTTCAAATGACGAAGTTACGGTGGATTTTTGAATTTTTGCCCAATTTTCCATACCTACCCCTTGTAGATTTTTTCGAAAAATTCTTGTTTGTTTTTTTTTATATTTTCTTTATTTTTTAATGACAATCGACAGTTATTTTTAAACGTATTTACAAAAGCTATCGACCGGCCAAATAATATCTAAATTGTTGTTGTTGTTTTCGATATAAACACGTGTTTAGTTTTCGACTACAAAATTAATTCGATCCCCAAAAGTATGCAAAAGTTTTTAATTTTTGGACTTGCAAATTTTTCGTTGCGGAGTCGAAAAAAAATGTAGGAAATCGTAACAAAATTAGAAAATCATGGATATCTCGGGAACCAAAAGCACGATCGAAATGTCCTTTGGCCAGTTGATAGTCCTTGTTAAGACGAGTTGATCGCCGCAGGACTCATAAGGATCAGCAAGGATATGGCCAAGATTGAGCATGTTTTCTCTCAGCAAAAAAGTCCTTCTAACTCTGTTGTTTAAAGGATGTTTGGGCCTTTGATTTCATTGTCGTCCATCATGAATCCGTCCCCATATGCATGCCAAAGGACATCCTGATAGTCCTTCAAATGACGAAGTTACGGTGGATTTTTGAATTTTTGCCCAATTTTCCATGCCTACCCCTTGTAGATTTTTTCGAAAAATTCTTGTTTGTTTTTTTTTATATATTCTTTATTTTTTAATGACAATCGACAGTTATTTTTAAACGTATTTACAAAAGCTATCGACCGGCCAAATAATATCTAAATTGTTGTTGTTGTTTTCGATATAAACACGTGTTTAGTTTTCGACTACAAAATTAATTCGATCCCCAAAAGTATGCAAAAGTTTTTAATTTTTGGACTTGCAAATTTTTCGTTGCGGAGTCGAAAAAAAATGTAGGAAATCGTAACAAAATTAGAAAATCATGGATATCTCGGGAACCAAAAGCACGATCGAAATGTCCTTTGGCCAGTTGATAGTCCTTGTTAAGACGAGTTGAT
Source organism: Drosophila formosana (assembly GCA_035045625.1). Classification (NCBI taxonomy): domain Eukaryota; kingdom Metazoa; phylum Arthropoda; class Insecta; order Diptera; family Drosophilidae; genus Drosophila; species Drosophila formosana. Next base: position 1,012,370 of record JAWNOW010000144.1, on the reverse strand, counting down.
CGCCGCAGGACTCATAAGGATCAGCAAGGATATGGCCAAGATTGAGCATGTTTTCTCTCAGCAAAAAAGTCCTTCTAACTCTGTTGTTTAAAGGATGTTTGGGCCTTTGATTTCATTGTCGTCCATCATGAATCCGTCCCCATATGCATGCCAAAGGACATCCTGATAGTCCTTCAAATGACGAAGTTACGGTGGATTTTTGAATTTTTGCCCAATTTTCCATACCTACCCCTTGTAGATTTTTTCGAAAAATTCTTGTTTGTTTTTTTTTATATTTTCTTTATTTTTTAATGACAATCGACAGTTATTTTTAAACGTATTTACAAAAGCTATCGACCGGCCAAATAATATCTAAATTGTTGTTGTTGTTTTCGATATAAACACGTTTTTAGTTTTCGACTACAAAATTAATTCGATCCCCAAAAGTATGCAAAAGTTTTTATTTTTTGGACTTGCAAATTTTTCGTTGCGGAGTCGAAAAAAAATGTAGGAAATCGTAACAAAATTAGAAAATCATGGATATCTCGGGAACCAAAAGCACGATCGAAATGTCCTTTGGCCAGTTGATAGTCCTTGTTAAGACGAGTTGATCGCCGCAGGACTCATAAGGATCAGCAAAGATATGGCCAAGATTGAGCATGTTTTCTCTCAGCAAAAAAGTCCTTCTAACTCTGTTGTTTAAAGGATGTTTGGGCCTTTGATTTCATTGTCGTCCATCATGAATCCGTCCCCATATGCATGCCAAAGGACATCCTGATAGTCCTTCAAATGACGAAGTTACGGTGGATTTTTGAATTTTTGCCCAATTTTCCATACCTACCCCTTGTAGATTTTTTCGAAAAATTCTTGTTTGTTTTTTTTTATATATTCTTTATTTTTTAATGACAATCGACAGTTATTTTTAAACGTATTTACAAAAGCTATCGACCGGCCAAATAATATCTAAATTGTTGTTGTTGTTTTCGATATAAACACGTGTTTAGTTTTCGACTACAAAATTAATTCGATCCCCAAAAGTATGCAAAAGTTTTTAATTTTTGGACTTGCAAATTTTTCGTTGCGGAGTCGAAAAAAAATGTAGGAAATCGTAACAAAATTAGAAAATCATGGATATCTCGGGAACCAAAAGCACGATCGAAATGTCCTTTGGCCAGTTGATAGTCCTTGTTAAGACGAGTTGATCGCCGCAGGACTCATAAGGATCAGCAAGGATATGGCCAAGATAGAGCATGTTTTCTCTCAGCAAAAAAGTCCTTCTAACTCTGTTGTTTAAAGGATGTTTGGGCTTTTGATTTCATTGTCGTCCATCATGAATACGTCCCCATATGCATGCCAAAGGACATCCTGATAGTCCTTCAAATGACGAAGTTACGGTGGATTTTTGAATTTTTGCCCAATTTTCCATGCCTACCCCTTGTAGATTTTTTCGAAAATTCATGTTGTTTTTTCATATTAAGAAATCAATTTAAACGAACAAAAGCATCGACCGGCCAAAATGATAGTCCTTCAAATGACGAAGTTACGGTGGATTTTGAATTTTTGCCCAATTTCCATGCCTACCCTTTGTAGATTTTTTCGAAAAATTCTTGTTTGTTTTTTTTATATATTCTTTATTATTTAATGACAATCGACAGTTATTTTTAAACGTATTTACAAAAGCTATCGACCGGCCAAATATTGATAGTCCTTCAAATGACGAAGTTACGGTGGATTTTTGAATTTTTGCCCAATTTTCCATGCCTACCCTTTGTAGATTTTTTCGAAAAATTCTTGTTTGTTTTTTTTATATATTCTTTATTATTTAATGACAATCGACAGTTATTTTTAAACGTATTTACAAAAGCTATCGACCGGCCAAAAAATATCTAAATTGTTGTTGTTGTTTTCGATATAAACACGTTTTTAGTTTTCGACTACACAATTAATTCGATCCCCAAAAGTATGCAAAAGTTTTTATTTTTTGGACTTGCAAACTTTTCGTTGCGGAGTCGAAAAAAAATGTAGGAAATCGTAACAAAATTAGAAAATCATGGATATCTCGGGAACCAAAGGCACGATCGAAATGTATTTTGGCCAGTTGATAGTCCTTGTTAAGACGAGTTGATCGCCGCAGGACTCATAAGGATCAGCAAGGATATGGCCAAGATAGAGCATGTTTTCTCTCAGCAAAAAAGTCCTTCTAACTCTGTTGTTTAAAGGATGTTTGGGCCTTTGATTTCATTGTCGTCCATCATGAATCTGTCCCCATGTGCATGCCAAAGGACATCCTGATAGTCCTTCAAATGACGAAGTTACGGTGGATTTTTGAATTTTTGCCCAATTTTCCATGCCTGCCCCTTGTAGATTTTTTCGAAAAATTCGTGTTTGTTTTTTTTTATATATTCTTTATTTTTTAATGACAATCGACAGTTATTTTTAAACGTATTTACAAAAGCTATCGACCCGCCAAATAATATCTAAATTGTTGTTGTTGTTTTCGATATAAACACGTTTTTAGTTTTCGACTACAAAATTAATTCGATCCCCAAAAGTATGCAAAAGTTTTTAATTTTTGGACTTGCAAATTTTTCGTTGCGGAGTCGAAAAAAAATGTAGGAAATCGTAACAAAATTAAAAAATCCTGGATATCTCGGGAACCAAAAGCACGATCGAAATGTCCTTTGGCCAGTTAATAGTCCTTGTTAAGACGAGTTGATCGCCGCAGGACTCATAAGGATCAGCAAAGATATGGCCAAGATTGAGCATGTTTTCTCTCAGCAAAAAAGTCCTTCTAACTCTGTTGTTTAAAGGATGTTTGGGCCTTTGATTTCATTGTCGTCCATCATGAATCCGTCCCCATATGCATGCCAAAGGACATCCTGATAGTCCTTCAAATGACGAAGTTACGGTGGATTTTTGAATTTTTGCCCAATTTTCCATACCTACCCCTTGTAGATTTTTTCGAAAAATTCTTGTTTGTTTTTTTTTATATTTTCTTTATTTTTTAATGACAATCGACAGTTATTTTTAAACGTATTTACAAAAGCTATCGACCGGCCAAATAATATCTAAATTGTTGTTGTTGTTTTCGATATAAACACGTTTTTAGTTTTCGACTACAAAATTAATTCGATCCCCAAAAGTATGCAAAAGTTTTTATTTTTTGGACTTGCAAACTTTTCGTTGCGGAGTCGAAAAAAAATGTAGGAAATCGTAACAAAATTAGAAAATCATGGATATCTCGGGAACCAAAAGCACGATCGAAATGTCCTTTGGCCAGTTGATAGTCCTTGTTAAGACGAGTTGATCGCCGCAGGACTCATAAGGATAAGCAAGGATATGGCCAAGATTGAGCATGTTTTCTCTCAGCAAAAAAGTCCTTCTAACTCTGTTGTTTAAAGGATGTTTGGGCCTTTGATTTCATTGCCATCCATCATGAATCCGTCCCCATATGCATGCCAAAGGACATCCTGATAGTCCTTCAAATGACGAAGTTACGGTGGATTTTTGAATTTTTGCCCAATTTTCCATGCCTACCCCTTGTAGATTTTTTCGAAAAATTCTTGTTTGTTTTTTTTTATATATTCTTTATTTTTTAATGACAATCGACAGTTATTTTTAAACGTATTTACAAAAGCTATCGACCGGCCAAAAAATATCTAAATTGTTGTTGTTGTTTTCGATATAAACACGTTTTTAGTTTTCGACTACACAATTAATTCGATCCCCAAAAGTATGCAAAAGTTTTTATTTTTTGGACTTGCAAACTTTTCGTTGCGGAGTCGAAAAAAAATGTAGGAAATCGTAACAAAATTAGAAAATCATGGATATCTCGGGAACCAAAAGCACGATCGAAATGTCCTTTGGCCAGTTAATAGTCCTTGTTAAGACGAGTTGATCGCCGCAGGACTCATAAGGATCAGCAAAGATATGGCCAAGATTGAGCATGTTTTCTCTCAGCAAAAAAGTCCTTCTAACTCTGTTGTTTAAAGGATGTTTGGGCCTTTGATTTCATTGTCGTCCATCATGAATCCGTCCCCATATGCATGCCAAAGGACATCCTGATAGTCCTTCAAATGACGAAGTTACGGTGGATTTTTGAATTTTTGCCCAATTTTCCATACCTACCCCTTGTAGATTTTTTCGAAAAATTCTTGTTTGTTTTTTTTTATATTTTCTTTATTTTTTAATGACAATCGACAGTTATTTTTAAACGTATTTACAAAAGCTATCGACCCGCCAAATAATATCTAAATTGTTGTTGTTCTTTTCGATGTAAACACGTTTTTAGTTTTCGACTACAAAATTAATTCGATCCCCAAAAGTATGCAAAAGTTTTTATTTTTTGGACTTGCAAATTTTTCGTTGCGGAGTCGAAAAAAAATGTAGGAAATCGTAACAAAATTAGAAAATCATGGATATCTCGGGAACCAAAAGCACGATCGAAATGTCCTTTGGCCAGTTGATAGTCCTTATTAAGGCGAGTTGATCGCCGCAGGACTCATAAGGATAAGCAAGGATATGGCCAAGATTGAGCATGTTTTCTCTCAGCAAAAAAGTCCTTCTAACTCTGTTGTTTAAAGGATGTTTGGGCCTTTGATTTCATTGCCATCCATCATGAATCCGTCCCCATATGCATGCCAAAGGACATCCTGATAGTCCTTCAAATGACGAAGTTACGGTGGATTTTTGAGTTTTTGCCCAATTTTCCATGCCTACCCCTTGTAGATTTTTTCGAAAAATTCTTGTTTGTTTTTTTTTTATATATTCTTTATTTTTTAATGACAATCGACAGTTATTTTTAAACGTATTTACAAAAGCTATCGACCGGCCAAATAATATCTAAATTGTTGTTGTTGTTTTCGATATAAACACGTTTTTAGTTTTCGACTACACAATTAATTCGATCCCCAAAAGTATGCAAAAGTTTTTATTTTTTGGACTTGCAAACTTTTCGTTGCGGAGTCGAAAAAAAATGTAGGAAATCGTAACAAAATTAGAAAATCATGGATATCTCGGGAACCAAAAGCACGATCGAAATGTCCTTTGGCCAGTTAATAGTCCTTGTTAAGACGAGTTGATCGCCGCAGGACTCATAAGGATCAGCAAAGATATGGCCAAGATTGAGCATGTTTTCTCTCAGCAAAAAAGTCCTTCTAACTCTGTTGTTTAAAGGATGTTTGGGCCTTTGATTTCATTGTCGTCCATCATGAATCCGTCCCCATATGCATGCCAAAGGACATCCTGATAGTCCTTCAAATGACGAAGTTACGGTGGATTTTTGAATTTTTGCCCAATTTTCCATACCTACCCCTTGTAGATTTTTTCGAAAAATTCTTGTTTGTTTTTTTTTATATTTTCTTTATTTTTTAATGACAATCGACAGTTATTTTTAAACGTATTTACAAAAGCTATCGACCCGCCAAATAATATCTAAATTGTTGTTGTTGTTTTCAATATAAACACGTTTTTAGTTTTCGACTACAAAATTAATTTGATCCCCAAAAGTATGCAAAAGTTTTTAATTTTTGGACTTGCAAATTTTTCGTTGCGGAGTCGAAAAAAAATGTAGGAAATCGTAACAAAATTAGAAAATCATGGATATCTCGGGAACCAAAAGCACGATCGAAATGTCCTTTGGCCAGTTGATAGTCCTTGTTAAGACGAGTTGATCGCCGCAGGACTCATAAGGATCAGCAAGGATATGGCCAAGATTGAGCATGTTTTCTCTCAGCAAAAAAAGTCCTTCAAACTCTGTTGTTTAAAGGATGTTTGGGCCTTTGATTTCATTGTCGTCCATCATGAATCCGTCCCCATATGCATGCCAAAGGACATCCTGATAGTCCTTCAAATGACGAAGTTACGGTGGATTTTTGAATTTTTGCCCAATTTTCCATGCCTACCCCTTGTAGATTTTTTCGAAAAATTCTTGTTTGTTTTTTTTTATATATTCTTTATTTTTTAATGACAATCGACAGTTATTTTTAAACGTATTTACAAAAGCTATCGACCGGCCAAATAATATCTAAATTGTTGTTGTTGTTTTCGATATAAACACGTGTTTAGTTTTCGACTACAAAATTAATTCGATCCCCAAAAGTATGCAAAAGTTTTTAATTTTTGGACTTGCAAATTTTTCGTTGCGGAGTCGAAAAAAAATGTAGGAAATCGTAACAAAATTAGAAAATCATGGATATCTCGGGAACCAAAAGCACGATCGAAATGTCCTTTGGCCAGTTGATAGTCCTTGTTAAGACGAGTTGATCGCCGCAGGACTCATAAGGATCAGCAAGGATATGGCCAAGATAGAGCATGTTTTCTCTCAGCAAAAAAGTCCTTCTAACTCTGTTGTTTAAGGGATGTTTGGGCTTTTGATTTCATTGTCGTCCATCATGAATCCGTCTCCATATGCATGCCAAAGGACATCCTGATAGTCCTTCAAATGACGAAGTTACGGTGGATTTTTGAATTTTTGCCCAATTTTCCATGCCTACCCCTTGTAGATTTTTTCGAAAATTTCATGTTTGTTTTTTTCATAAATTCCTTATTTTTTTAATGACAATCAACATTTATTTTTAAACGTATTTACAAAAGCTATCGACCGGCCAAATATTGATAGTCCTTCAAATGACGAAGTTACGGTGGATTTTTGAATTTTTGCCCAATTTTCCATGCCTACCCTTTGTAGATTTTTTCGAAAAATTCTTGTTTGTTTTTTTTATATATTCTTTATTATTTAATGACAATCGACAGTTATTTTTAAACGTATTTACAAAAGCTATCGACCCGCCAAATAATATCTAAATTGTTGTTGTTCTTTTCGATGTAAACACGTTTTTAGTTTTCGACTACAAAATTAATTCGATCCCCAAAAGTATGCAAAAGTTTTTATTTTTTGGACTTGCAAATTTTTCGTTGCGGAGTCGAAAAAAAATGTAGGAAATCGTAACAAAATTAGAAAATCATGGATATCTCGGGAACCAAAAGCACGATCGAAATGTCCTTTGGCCAGTTGATAGTCCTTATTAAGGCGAGTTGATCGCCGCAGGACTCATAAGGATAAGCAAGGATATGGCCAAGATTGAGCATGTTTTCTCTCAGCAAAAAAGTCCTTCTAACTCTGTTGTTTAAAGGATGTTTGGGCCTTTGATTTCATTGCCATCCATCATGAATCCGTCCCCATATGCATGCCAAAGGACATCCTGATAGTCCTTCAAATGACGAAGTTACGGTGGATTTTTGAGTTTTTGCCCAATTTTCCATGCCTACCCCTTGTAGATTTTTTCGAAAAATTCTTGTTTGTTTTTTTTTTATATATTCTTTATTTTTTAATGACAATCGACAGTTATTTTTAAACGTATTTACAAAAGCTATCGACCGGCCAAATAATATCTAAATTGTTGTTGTTGTTTTCGATATAAACACGTTTTTAGTTTTCGACTACACAATTAATTCGATCCCCAAAAGTATGCAAAAGTTTTTATTTTTTGGACTTGCAAACTTTTCGTTGCGGAGTCGAAAAAAAATGTAGGAAGTCGTAACAAAATTAGAAAATCATGGATATCTCGGGAACCAAAAGCACGATCGAAATGTCCTTTGGCCAGTTAATAGTCCTTGTTAAGACGAGTTGATCGCCGCAGGACTCATAAGGATCAGCAAAGATATGGCCAAGATTGAGCATGTTTTCTCTCAGCAAAAAAGTCCTTCTAACTCTGTTGTTTAAAGGATGTTTGGGCCTTTGATTTCATTGTCGTCCATCATGAATCCGTCCCCATATGCATGCCAAAGAACATCCTGATAGTCCTTCAAATGACGAAGTTACGGTGGATTTTTGAATTTTTGCCCAATTTTCCATACCTACCCCTTGTAGATTTTTTCGAAAAATTCTTGTTTGTTTTTTTTTATATTTTCTTTATTTTTTAATGACAATCGACAGTTATTTTTAAACGTATTTACAAAAGCTATCGACCCGCCAAATAATATCTAAATTGTTGTTGTTGTTTTCGATATAAACACGTTTTTAGTTTTCGACTACACAATTAATTCGATCCCCAAAAGTATGCAAAAGTTTTTATTTTTTGGACTTGCAAACTTTTCGTTGCGGAGTCGAAAAAAAATGTAGGAAGTCGTAACAAAATTAGAAAATCATGGATATCTCGGGAACCAAAAGCACGATCGAAATGTCCTTTGGCCAGTTAATAGTCCTTGTTAAGACGAGTTGATCGCCGCAGGACTCATAAGGATCAGCAAAGATATGGCCAAGATTGAGCATGTTTTCTCTCAGCAAAAAAGTCCTTCTAACTCTGTTGTTTAAAGGATGTTTGGGCCTTTGATTTCATTGTCGTCCATCATGAATCCGTCCCCATATGCATGCCAAAGGACATCCTGATAGTCCTTCAAATGACGAAGTTACGGTGGATTTTTGAATTTTTGCCCAATTTTCCATGCCTACCCCTTGTAGATTTTTTCGAAAAATTCTTGTTTGTTTTTTTTTATATATTCTTTATTTTTTAATGACAATCGACAGTTATTTTTAAACGTATTTACAAAAGCTATCGACCGGCCAAATAATATCTAAATTGTTGTTGTTGTTTTCGATATAAACACGTGTTTAGTTTTCGACTACAAAATTAATTCGATCCCCAAAAGTATGCAAAAGTTTTTAATTTTTGGACTTGCAAATTTTTCGTTGCGGAGTCGAAAAAAAATGTAGGAAATCGTAACAAAATTAGAAAATCATGGATATCTCGGGAACCAAAAGCACGATCGAAATGTCCTTTGGCCAGTTGATAGTCCTTGTTAAGACGAGTTGATCGCCGCAGGACTCATAAGGATCAGCAAGGATATGGCCAAGATAGAGCATGTTTTCTCTCAGCAAAAAAGTCCTTCTAACTCTGTTGTTTAAGGGATGTTTGGGCTTTTGATTTCATTGTCGTCCATCATGAATCCGTCTCCATATGCATGCCAAAGGACATCCTGATAGTCCTTCAAATGACGAAGTTACGGTGGATTTTTGAATTTTTGCCCAATTTTCCATGCCTACCCCTTGTAGATTTTTTCGAAAATTTCATGTTTGTTTTTTTCATAAATTCCTTATTTTTTTAATGACAATCAACATTTATTTTTAAACGTATTTACAAAAGCTATCGACCGGCCAAATATTGATAGTCCTTCAAATGACGAAGTTACGGTGGATTTTTGAATTTTTGCCCAATTTTCCATGCCTACCCTTTGTAGATTTTTTCGAAAAATTCTTGTTTGTTTTTTTTATATATTCTTTATTATTTAATGACAATCGACAGTTATTTTTAAACGTATTTACAAAAGCTATCGACCCGCCAAATAATATCTAAATTGTTGTTGTTCTTTTCGATGTAAACACGTTTTTAGTTTTCGACTACAAAATTAATTCGATCCCCAAAAGTATGCAAAAGTTTTTATTTTTTGGACTTGCAAATTTTTCGTTGCGGAGTCGAAAAAAAATGTAGGAAATCGTAACAAAATTAGAAAATCATGGATATCTCGGGAACCAAAAGCACGATCGAAATGTCCTTTGGCCAGTTGATAGTCCTTATTAAGGCGAGTTGATCGCCGCAGGACTCATAAGGATAAGCAAGGATATGGCCAAGATTGAGCATGTTTTCTCTCAGCAAAAAAGTCCTTCTAACTCTGTTGTTTAAAGGATGTTTGGGCCTTTGATTTCATTGCCATCCATCATGAATCCGTCCCCATATGCATGCCAAAGGACATCCTGATAGTCCTTCAAATGACGAAGTTACGGTGGATTTTTGAGTTTTTGCCCAATTTTCCATGCCTACCCCTTGTAGATTTTTTCGAAAAATTCTTGTTTGTTTTTTTTTTATATATTCTTTATTTTTTAATGACAATCGACAGTTATTTTTAAACGTATTTACAAAAGCTATCGACCGGCCAAATAATATCTAAATTGTTGTTGTTGTTTTCGATATAAACACGTTTTTAGTTTTCGACTACACAATTAATTCGATCCCCAAAAGTATGCAAAAGTTTTTATTTTTTGGACTTGCAAACTTTTCGTTGCGGAGTCGAAAAAAAATGTAGGAAGTCGTAACAAAATTAGAAAATCATGGATATCTCGGGAACCAAAAGCACGATCGAAATGTCCTTTGGCCAGTTAATAGTCCTTGTTAAGACGAGTTGATCGCCGCAGGACTCATAAGGATCAGCAAAGATATGGCCAAGATTGAGCATGTTTTCTCTCAGCAAAAAAGTCCTTCTAACTCTGTTGTTTAAAGGATGTTTGGGCCTTTGATTTCATTGTCGTCCATCATGAATCCGTCCCCATATGCATGCCAAAGGACATCCTGATAGTCCTTCAAATGACGAAGTTACGGTGGATTTTTGAATTTTTGCCCAATTTTCCATACCTACCCCTTGTAGATTTTTTCGAAAAATTCTTGTTTGTTTTTTTTTATATTTTCTTTATTTTTTAATGACAATCGACAGTTATTTTTAAACGTATTTACAAAAGCTATCGACCCGCCAAATAATATCTAAATTGTTGTTGTTGTTTTCAATATAAACACGTTTTTAGTTTTCGACTACAAAATTAATTTGATCCCCAAAAGTATGCAAAAGTTTTTAATTTTTGGACTTGCAAATTTTTCGTTGCGGAGTCGAAAAAAAATGTAGGAAATCGTAACAAAATTAGAAAATCATGGATATCTCGGGAACCAAAAGCACGATCGAAATGTCCTTTGGCCAGTTGATAGTCCTTGTTAAGACGAGTTGATCGCCGCAGGACTCATAAGGATCAGCAAGGATATGGCCAAGATTGAGCATGTTTTCTCTCAGCAAAAAAAGTCCCTCAAACTCTGTTGTTTAAAGGATGTTTGGGCCTTTGATTTCATTGTCGTCCATCATGAATCCGTCCCCATATGCATGCCAAAGGACATCCTGATAGTCCTTCAAATGACGAAGTTACGGTGGATTTTTGAATTTTTGCCCAATTTTCCATGCCTACCCCTTGTAGATTTTTTCGAAAAATTCTTGTTTGTTTTTTTTTATATATTCTTTATTTTTTTAATGACAATCAACATTTATTTTTAAACGTATTTACAAAAGCTATCGACCGGCCAAATATTGATAGTCCTTCAAATGACGAAGTTACGGTGGATTTTTGAATTTTTGCCCAATTTTCCATGCCTACCCTTTGTAGATTTTTTCGAAAAATTCTTGTTTGTTTTTTTTATATATTCTTTATTATTTAATGACAATCGACAGTTATTTTTAAACGTATTTACAAAAGCTATCGACCGGCCAAATAATATCTAAATTGTTGTTGTTGTTTTCGATATAAACACGTGTTTAGTTTTCGACTACAAAATTAATTCGATCCCCAAAAGTATGCAAAAGTTTTTAATTTTTGGACTTGCAAATTTTTCGTTGCGGAGTCGAAAAAAAATGTAGGAAATCGTAACAAAATTAGAAAATCATGGATATCTCGGGAACCAAAAGCACGATCGAAATGTCCTTTGGCCAGTTGATAGTCCTTGTTAAGACGAGTTGATCGCCGCAGGACTCATAAGGATCAGCAAGGATATGGCCAAGATAGAGCATGTTTTCTCTCAGCAAAAAAGTCCTTCTAACTCTGTTGTTTAAGGGATGTTTGGGCTTTTGATTTCATTGTCGTCCATCATGAATCCGTCTCCATATGCATGCCAAAGGACATCCTGATAGTCCTTCAAATGACGAAGTTACGGTGGATTTTTGAATTTTTGCCCAATTTTCCATGCCTACCCCTTGTAGATTTTTTCGAAAATTTCATGTTTGTTTTTTTCATAAATTCCTTATTTTTTTAATGACAATCAACATTTATTTTTAAACGTATTTACAAAAGCTATCGACCGGCCAAATATTGATAGTCCTTCAAATGACGAAGTTACGGTGGATTTTTGAATTTTTGCCCAATTTTCCATGCCTACCCTTTGTAGATTTTTTCGAAAAATTCTTGTTTGTTTTTTTTATATATTCTTTATTATTTAATGACAATCGACAGTTATTTTTAAACGTATTTACAAAAGCTATCGACTGGCCAAATAATATCTAAATTGTTGTTGTTGTTTTCGATATAAACACGTTTTTAGTTTTCGACTACAAAATTAATTCGATCCCCAAAAGTATGCAAAAGTTTTTATTTTTTGGACTTGCAAATTTTTCGTTGCGGAGTCGAAAAAAAATGTAGGAAATCGTAACAAAATTAGAAAATCATGGATATCTCGGGAACCAAAAGCACGATCGAAATGTCCTTTGGCCAGTTGATAGTCCTTGTTAAGACGAGTTGATCGCCGCAGGACTCATAAGGATCAGCAAGGATATGGCCAAGATTGAGCATGTTTTCTCTCAGCAAAAAAGTCCTTCTAACTCTGTTGTTTAAAGGATGCTTGGGCCTTTGATTTCATTGCCATCCATCATGAATCCGTCCCCATATGCATGCCAAAGGACATCCTGACAGTCCTTCAAATGACGAAGTTACGGTGGATTTTTGAATTTTTGCCCAATTTTCCATGCCCACCCCATGTAGATTTTTCGAAAATTTCTTGTTTGTTTTTTTTTTATATATTCTTTATTATTTAATGACAATCGACAGTTATTTTTAAACGTATTTGCAAAAGCTATCGACCGGCCAATGGCTATCTAAATTGTCGTTGTAGTTTTTGTATTGATGATACATTAAGTATAAATAAATAAATAGTCAGCGCTTTTGGAATAAGTTAGTGTTAATTTAAGTTATATCTAAAATAGAAAATAAATAGAAATAAATAAACAAAATAAGTTAGAGCTGATTAAATGATTTCTAAATTATTTAATAGTATTATTTGTTTATTCTGTTGTATTACAGCCCACTGTGCCGCATTGTTATTGTACACTTTAGATTGTCAGCCTTTGCAGCTTCAAGCTATTGAGAAGTTCTCAGTTGCAACTGCAAATTATGTTGCCTGGTGTGCTGATTGTTGTCGTTGTTGCAGCTGCAGTTCAAGTTGCTGCTGCTGATGCTGTTGTTGCTGGCAGTGCCTGATAATGGCACACAATGTTTGTTTACTTGCTTTAACAATTCTTGTTGCTGCTGCTGCTGTTCATTTTACTTTATTTTCGTCGATAGCCCCGATGACGCCGGCACAGCGTCCAAGCGCAGCTGTGTGTTGCATGCAACATGCTGACTGTGGGACACTTGAGCATTTGGCGCCTGATTGCATGCCACACTTTTGCTGCACGGGCGACAGAGACAGCAACACACCAGCCATTCGTCTCCCCTCTCATTCTCGCATGCGATGTTTGTCTGCTTTTTGACTTTGACTTAACTTATTTGTTGTCTCTGTGTGGCGGTGTGTGTCGGTGTGTGTGTTAAGCTCACACACACACACACACACATACTCGCTTGAGGTGTCCGGCAGTGTCACGACGTTGCTGCATCTGCCTCAGCCTCTGCCCACGTCGACAGCGACAGCGACTGCAAAGTTGTCGTGTTGGATTTGCGTAATTTATGCTCTATTTGCCTTTCGGCTTCATTTCACTTTTTGCTACTGCTACTTTTTGCAAAGTATTTTAAGTCTCCTACCTTCCCACTAGGGTGTGTCTCTGCCCCTTCCACCACCCCGCAATCCCCTCTCTCTCTTTCTCTGTACATGAACTTATTCAGTACCTTGCATTGCCCTTCGCTTTCAGAACGCTAAGCCATTCGAGCGGCGGCAACGATAACGACTGTGAAATCACCTGCAGTTAACGAACATGGTTAAAAATAAAGCAATCTACAAATGCAATATTCTCGAACAAATAATTTAAGTTTTAATAACAATTATTTCGTTTTTATTGTTCGATTTTCAATGAAATTAAAATTCATTATAATCATTTCATTTTATCGCTTCTTTTTACAAATTTTTTTCAAGTTTATTAACAGCCTAAATGTATTATTAAATAAACTCAGAATAAAATAGTTTCACTGCACAAATAAATATATCTTATCAATGACTAAAGTTTTTTTTATTACAAATTTAAATTTTTGTTTATTATTTATTGTTCGATTTTTCTAAAGCTTAAAATACAATTTCATTTTATTTTTAATTTTTTTCAATTCTTTATACAATTTTTTCTCAATTTTATTATTATTTTTGGATACAAAAGATAATAGAAAATAAACTAAATAAATAAAATACAAAAATAAATAATTGTGTTATTAATTCAAATTATTTGTAATGTCAATAAATAAATAAAAAGTAAAATAATCATATTCAGGATTCGTTTAATTTATAGGCCTGTATGCCTGTCAGATTAAATGAATAAATGAATTGCTGCTCGTCCAGTGTCTATGAAATCGCTTCTAGTGTAGGGTATTAAAGATTCGACGTACACAATGTCCACAACAACAGCGGAGGATTTTGCTTTGTTTGCTGCATTATTTTTATAACATTGCTCAATATGAGAACTCAATAAATTTGCCTTACTTTGGCGGCTGTGCGAGCCATTTCAACAGGCGATTAGTTGCCAGGTGCCCGTCGGCTCCAGCAGCAGCAGCTCCTGGCCAGGCTTTCGACATTGCCAACGGCTTTTGCCCCGCCCCCTCGTGCCTCGTGCCTTGTGCCTTGTGCCTGCGGTGGCGTTGCCAATGCTTGTGCAACAGTTGAGCGCCAGGGGCAAATTGAATGGCCGGCTGTGGCACACGTGAACCCGAGCAAGAGAGCCAGAGGCAGAAGAGTCACAGTCGGAATTAGAGTCGAAACTCGAGCCTGTTGCCCTGTGCAAAGGGAAAGAGGAGAAGAAGACGAATTGGGGAGGGGGGGAGCAGAGAGTCTGGATCTGGGTAGCGCCCTAATAGGTTTTACATAACACACACGTCGCAAATAAATCTAAATGCAACAGCAGCGGCAGCGGCAGCGGCAGCGGCAGCAGCGTCGACTGCGGCAGAGACAGCGCCAGGAAACTTCATGAAAAATCCTTTAGCAAATAAAATTTACATAGACCACACACACACACACACACAAAGCAACACACTCACTCACGTGGACGTTTTCTTGTGAATTTATTTGAAAATTTATTGAGTTTTCGTGTTAACCATGCATAATTAAGTTTTGCCAGCCCAGCCCAGAGTCGAGTGTTGGTCGAGGACGATGACGATGACGATGACGGAGATGAGGGAACTGAGGGAATGTTGGAGTCGGGAATCTATTGGCCTGCGGCATAAGCCAAAAAGTTTTTGCATTTAAATACCCTAAGCCCCCAATGGACAACGTTGGCTATGTTACACATCTTTCTCTCCTCTCTCTCTGTCTGTAAATTCGAGTTAAGCAATTGCTGAATTATCGTTTCATTATGTTTGTTTGTTTTATGGGTAACAATGACATCAGCTGAAACTGACAGCGCAAATCGATTACGAGATTGTCTTTCCTTTTCATCCAAGTGCTTTAAATGTTGAGCAATGGCAATTCATTGCTCGATTGTTTACTTAAGCAACAAATTTAACAAATTCAAAGGAAGAACAATTTGAATGCATGTTTAGTTTTGTTTTATAAAAGAGAAGTAAAAGATGATGGTGATTTAGTTTGATAGCATATTAAATTCTCACATGAAGATTCCAAAATAAAAATAATGTTTTAATTTAGCTGAAAATTAAAGAAAACATCGAGAAACATAAGTATTTTCGTTTATTATCAACAGACTTTAAAAATGTGGACAAACGTAATTTAATCCTATATTTATATAAAAAGCTATTTTTGAAAGCATTCATAATTAATAAAATTATTTGAAGAAAATTGTGAAATTATTATCAATTATTAAATATAATAAAATATATAACTAAATCAATGTAAAAGTACTTGATAGTTTGAAATTTAATTAAGTTAATAATATTAAAATAATTGCATAAAGATTAATCGTTAATAAATATTGTAGGGCCATTAATGAGTTTAAGGAGGTCTTATAGAGATTTTAAAATATAAAAGTTGTATGATATTAAAGAGCTTAAGCAGTTGACCATATAAATATATATTTTATTTTAAGATAATAAAATTCTTTATTATTCATTTAGTTTAATATTGCTTGTTAGTTTCAAAGTTATTTAAGCAAGTTTTTTGTAAAACAATTTATGGCATAGTTTAGGTTTGTATATAAATTGTTTAATAATAAAGGGATTTAAAATTGAATACATTAATATCTTTTTGTAATTTAAGATCATAAAATACACAGTAATTAATTTAGTTTAATATCGTTTGCTAGTTTTACATTTAACTAAGCTTGTTAATTGCTCAGAGATTTATGGCATATAAATATCTTTAAGTTTAAGGAGTAATAACAAAAGCAATGAGCTTTCAAAGTTGAACAAAGAAACGTGTTGTTTAAAAGGGTGATAAATCAAGGTCAATAAACGCATATGCCCTGCCAGCCGCAGGATAGAGTATTTTCGCGTGTTTAGTCGCCGTGTTGTGTTTTTCCGGAGGCGTTAAAAGATAGGCTTTGGCTTTATTTACGAGCCGAGCTGCCATCGTCATCGATGTCCCTGTTCGCCGTTCGCCGTTCGCTGTGTGTTCCCTTAATCCTCTCCAGACTGGAGTCGCTGCCTTGACAGGTATTGGTTTAATTCAGTAAATGTTGTTTATGCATCGCAGTCGCAGTCGCAGTCGCGTTGTCGCGAATAATTGTTGAGGGGAATCAAGTTATTTGACTGCCGCTCGAATTATTATTTGTGTGATTGCATTTATTTGGTTTATTTCTCGCAACTTCATCTATAATGCAGGCGACTTTGCCAGACAGCCCGTCGTCCAGACTCCACAATTCACCATCACGAAATAAGCAGACTCCTCCAGCTGCAACTCAACTCAACTCAACTCGACTCGACTCGACTTTTCTCGTGTGCCTTTTTTTTCTGTGCTGCTGCTGCTTAAGTGAAATGCATAAAAATCAAATAATTTTCCTGTTTTTCATTTGCCTCACTTTGCTTGCCGGCTGTCTCGCTCTCTCTTTCTCGCTGCTCTCTTTGCTGCTTGCTCCTTTTCTTGTCTTTTATTTTTTGTATTTTTTTTTTGTAATATATAAATATATACTTTGAGTCGGCTGTCTCCGACTTGCCCCCTCACATTCTGGCAGGCAGCATTCGAAATGTTAAAAGTAATTTCCTCGACTATAGTTGATAGCCACCGCGCCACTGTCGAGCTCTGCTCCTGGCCCAAGTCCTGGCCCAAGTCCTTGCCCTGGTCCTGGCCCTGGTCTGGGTCTTGGCCCTGAGACTGCACGTCACTCTGCATCCTTTTGCGACGAGTGCTCGGCACTCGGTGCTCGCTTCTTGCTTCTCGCTTCTCTTGCCACCCTTCGCTTCAGCCTTAAACTATGCCACACATTTTTGCAAGTAGCTTACGAGCTTGTCCCAGTTGCGTCAAGGTAATGGAATGCCATAAGGTTCCATTCTCATTCCTTTTCCTATTTTTACTCACTCACAAAGTTGCGAGCAGGAGTTGCATAGAGTCAAGCATTGTGCACTTTACGGCATTATACTTATGGCAAATGCTCATCAAGCTTCATTAAGCATTGTTATAGCAACGTGACTCTTATCCGCATACATATAATCTGTTCATCAGCATTGTTACACTCGCCTTGCAATCACAACTCACAATTGGCAACTTCATATGGTGACTGTTTCACTTCTAATTAATCGCACTTTAATAAGCATCGATTGGAAATGGGCAAATTAAATCGTTTGAAGTTTGCGGAATGGTCAACCGCAGCCATGAAATTCAGAGTCAATCAAATTATGTTGTTATCATTTCGATATATAGGGAATCTATCAAATTGTTCTAAATTAAAAGAGTTTTACATTTTACTCATAACACATTCAATGCAAAGTCGAAAAAATCCAAGAATATTTCCATTTCACGTTTTAGTTTGATTCAATTTCTTATAGACAGTCATGATGTATTAATATTCGGTCTTTTAAATCTCGGTTTGTATTCAAAGAATATATTTTAAAAATATTACTTCATTAGGTTGAGCATATAAGATGAAGAATTTTGTGTTGAAAATAAAATACACTACATTTATTGAAAATAATTGAAATACATCTTATGCACGCCTCATTACTTAAAGTTTACACAAACAACACCGTATGATTAAAAATAATGAATTACAATCGCAATTAGCAAGATTTCCATTTAATATGTATTAAAGCTCTGATGGATTTGTAGAATATATTGGTTTCGAGACTCTGCCACAAATTTGTTCTGTATTTAAGTTGAAGTGTTGTCAATATATTTTCGAGATGAGAGGTGAGAGAGTAGGGGGGAATTATTCCGAGATGTTGTCATGTATTCCAAGGTTGAAAAGGTCCCCTACAGAGGTTTTGTGACACGGTTTCTGCAATGGTCTTATTCATTCTAGGAAAATATCTATGTGAAATTATCAGTTGACAATATCCCAGTGAGTTATGTATTCAATGATATATAATATTTAAATGTCGCTCGAACATTTTGGAATATTAAAATTGTTATTTAAATTCTTTGTGTGGACCCTCGACTCTAGCTTTTTTATTTGATTAATCTTGTTATCTTTGAATTTAAATATATGAAACTTTGCTGTAATTTTTCTTTTAATTACCAATTGACTTTTAGAGTATGGGACAACTATGATATACATTGAAAATGAGAAACAAATAAAAATGGTGAGCAAACTGTTTTAATTTACGACGATGTAATATGCAAGAAATTATTTACTACTTCAAGTGATTTTGGATGTATGCTAATTTGGGTCTAAGGCCATTATTTCAGCCGCAAAGCCAGAAAGAGTTTTGCGCAATTTCTCGTGCAGTCGCTGCTTCCATTAGCCGTTGCTTATGGCAAATAATGAGGCTAATATATGTATGTATGTTATGTATGCATAACATAATCGTAATCGTACTCGTACTCGTGAGTATTTATATTTGTATTTTGCAGATGCTGCGACTCGGCGAGCTGAAGTGCTTTTGTGGCCAAGACACGCGACTGATGTCAAAGTGATGTCGAGTGCCGAGTGCCGAGAATAATTCCGGCACAATTGCAGCGCAAAGCAAACGGCTTTGAGCAGTCGAGAGTAGTTGTGTACTTGTGGCAACAGTTATTAGCTTTTGGAATGGCAATGGCAATGCTAATGGGCGCCACTTCAAGTCGAATTCGCAGAACCGCATTTAAAACTATGCGAGCAGGCTTCAAGGCGCACGCGTCGTATGCGCAATGCCATTCCTTTTATGTTTTCTTTCTTGGTTTCGCCTCGCTTGCATAATTTGTGGCATTTGGCTCGGTTTGTCATACGGCAAATCGAAATGTTATTTATATGCCGTACGTGTGCGGAAGACGAAGCTGCAAAGCTGATGACGACAAATGCGAGAATGTCGACGACGTGCACGGCTTATCGCTAGGCGTGGCACACACTATCTGCCCCCCATCCTGCTCCTTCTCCTTCTCTTTAGCTATGGCTTTGTTTATGATAAGATTTTTACGTGTCTACAAATTGAACGCTGCTCCTCCTGCGCCCTCGAAGGTGACCAACTGCAGCGACGTTCCGTAAGCTGCGTAATACGACCAATTTGTATGGGCATCAGCGAGCAGCAGCGTTGCCTTCAGCCATAAGTGCCAGGACAATTTAATTAAACACATTAGCCTGCCATCGAGTGCCGAGTGTCGAGTACTGTGTGCTGTGTGCATTGTCCTTGGGCAGCCATTTAGCCATTTAGTCATTTAGAGGCACACACGACTGCTTCGACACGGCTGCCGCCAGGAGGAGCACATCGATGATCTCTGTTTGCCAGGCAGACTCCCAGACGGTCGGACAGACGGAAAGCGTCTTGAGCCCAAACTCAAATCTCAGCTGCTGGGGCTGTCAGGCGACTGATAAGCCCAAAACAATCGCCTGCATGGCTCGACGCCAACAGTTTCAACTCTGTAACGTAGCTCAGGATGACTTCTCGAATATCCTTTCACAGTGTTTAGCTTTCACTCGAATTGAAGCTGACAGTACTGGGCTACAGTGGCGTCCCAAGCTAATGAGACGGGCAAACAAAGAAGTAGTTTATACAGTCGTTAATATGTGAATTATTTTGAAGAACAAGTTGGCAGCAATTAATATTGTTCAGAGTACTTCGAGAAACGTATTAAGTTCAAAACTATAAAGCACATAAATGTAAAAGAGGAAGAAATCTGAAACATATTTTAACAAATGAGAAACAATTAAATGAAAAACAAAGATGATTGCTTGCAATCACAAAAAATATATATAACATTGGGGTCGAAAGAAAACGAGACAGATATTGTGAGACTTGCTAGAGACTCAGAGAGGAATAGGAATTATTAAAACCTATTTGTCTAACAATTTCTGAATTATAATAATAAATCATTACTTAAAATTAAAACCATTTTCAAGTTTGTTTTTAATTAAATGCAGTTCCAATTATTTTAATATATTGTGTTATATACAAATCACAGATTCTATGATAAAATTGTATTAAGTTGCCTCTTTGTTTAATAGTTTATTAATGATTATAATAAATTTAACAAAATTTTTTGATTTATGATTTTTATTTGAATATTTTGCAATTCTTTTGGTAGGCAATTAAAGTAGGTGCAATTATTGACATTGTGCTGTAGATTCTTTTATGTAAGTCAATTTTATTATTTTGCATAGGGTAAAACGAAATATAATTATCTCATTGCTTAAATGTTTGATACAATATTAAGAAAAATACTAAAAAATAAAGAGATGAGAATAGAACACTGAACGAAGCCCATTCGATAGCTGAAACTCGGCAAGTTGCAGCGCATTGAGCATTCGGTGGCTTAGAATGGGGAGGGGGAGGAGATCAGAATTCTGAATTGCGAGTTGAGAATTCAGAAGAGTGTGCACAGGGCACATAGCACAGTGTGTAAACGCCTGCAAGCCTGTTGATTAGAGCGAACCACTTGAATGTGCCGCATGTTGCTGCCGCATGCTGCATGCCGCATGCTGAGGGTGCAGATTGCAGGTTGCAGGTTGCAGGGTGGTGCAGTAAAAATGCCAAGTTATTGATGCAAAACTTTGCCTGCACCGTGATGTGGCAGCATTGTGTTGGCGACACCAGCAACGCAGCAACGCAGCAACAACAACGATCACGACACCTGACGCCATCGATGGCACATTTCGGTGGCTGGTTTTAGCCAAGTTTTTAGCTGGTAATGAGACCGCAGCGGCCGCAATGTTTGAGCTGTGAGTGCATAATAAATATGCTAACTTTGTGGCAGTTGCCGCCGGCAGCTGGCGGCGCTAATCAATGCGCAAAATCAAATGTAAATAAATGTGCGAGGTAGCAGGCTTGAATGCTGCAGCATTCACGGCAACCACGTGGCTGCCACTTGACTTTAGCGCACTTGCCACAATGGCAACAGCCTCCCAGGGCGGAGGTGGAAAGCCGGCCACACGCAGACAACAGGCAACAGACAATGACGCGTTTTCATTTCTATTCCCATCTCTATTTCCATTTCTATTTCTATTTCTATTTCTATTTCCGACTTGCACTTCATCGTCAACGGGCCATCAATGGCAACGTGTCGCATTACTCAACATGGCTACGTGACTTAAATGCTATGGCGGCAACAGCAACAGCAACAGCAACAGCAACAACAGCGATACCATTTTGTGGTCTCCGCCTGGCTTCCTTGCCGGCCAAGACATAAAACCTGCGCTACATTACGTAATGAATGGCAAAGTCCAACACTTGGCATTCAAGCAGCTCAACTTGGTTATGCAAACAGCAAGACAACAACAACAACTACAATGTGGGGCAGATGCTTGGAGATGGTTACGTGATGAAAAAAATGCAAATAAAAAAAATAATGAAATATGTATTTAAATACTAAATGGAAATGAGAAAAAAAAAATATGCAAACGTGGCGAAAGTTGGACGAACAAACATCACGTTGAAGCGCAAAGCATTCCAATAATAATCTAATTATAATCATTCATTTGAGGGCGTATTTTGAGACACTGAGCGATGGGAGCGTGAACTTGGATTTCAATCGAAATGATCAAATTCTATTGTATATTAATTTAATATGCATAAGGGTTTTTTTTTGTACTTATAGCAAATATATTCTTATAATTATGTCTTCTATTTTTCTAAAAGTCGTTGAAATGTATTTTAAGTCTATCTCCAAATGCAATTTTATATTACAATTTTGTTTTTATATAACAAATAAATTTGTACTATTACAATTTTCTTTATATTTAAAAAATATATTTTTTATTGTTTCCAATTTTTTAAAAATATCTATTTTAATAACTAGCTTTCTGCTACCGTTACAGCAACTATATTTAGTTGTATATAAATTACTTAGTATCCTATTTAATAATAAAACAGCTATATTAAAACTCGATATTTGTATTTTGTACTTTTTTTAGGAAAGTCATTTTTAATTGATAGAACTTATTTGTTTGCTATACTTTTAGCATTCTATGGCAATTGGGGCATGAGTTTAATATTTACAAAATAAAAACAATAACGAACTTGATAAGTAATAGTATACACTGCTGATAGAAGCAACATATTTAGATTAAAATAATATGTAAAAACAAGAAAATACAGAAATTATTCGATTGCAATTCGCTGCAATTTGAATTAAATAATATGATTATCATGCATATTTTTTGTTTAGCTTGTCTTTTAATTGAAGTGAGTTTACAACTTGCATTAAATTTGTGTGAATCCTTTACGCAAGCAACAGAAGCTCAAAGCTATTGTTGTTAAAGATATGCAAGTTCGTATCTACATGCAACCACAGCAGCGAATCAGAACAAGTCTCGAGGGTTCTGGCGCCTCAGCCGTGCTCTCTCACGAGTCCATCTCTGTCTGCCCGGCACTTCGCTTTGCTCAGCTTTGTCTGTGAGTTTCACACTTTTCATTGCATACTTTTCAGCTGGGCGCTCGCAGCTGTTGCTCGAGAAAAGTTGTTGAGAAAAGCATTCGGAGTCGGACTCTGACTCTGCACTGTAACTAATCCTATTTACCGGATGTTGTCATATCACGCGCGCGTCATTTGACCCACACGCACACACACATATAGATATATACGTATACGTATATATAGTGTAGTTACATTGCGGATATATCTCACGTCTTTGTCGCGATGGCATTTGCTTTGGCTTGACCAGATGTCTGGCTATCGTGCCACGTTCAGTGTCATTGTCAACATCTTGTGGCCATCAGGGACACGTAGGCAGGGTCCTGTGGCCAGACAGCTACAGGGGCTGGGGGTTGGGGGGGGTAGGGGGGCGTGGCTGCTGCCGCCGCCGCCCATAACCACAATTTGCATTGGCGGCTGTCAAACGCAGCGAGGCGTCCGCCAATTTATGAAAGCGACTCTTAACCCGCCATCGCCATCGCCATCGCCGTTGCCGTTTTTCGTTTGTCGTTTGTTATGCAATAATTTATCAATTTTTTAAGCACAATAAAAATTGAATTAAATATAAATCAAAGTGCGCGCACGCGAGCACAAACAAAAAAAGTGCCAAATAAATAAAAGGAGTGCACGAATGAAATTCGCGGCGAAAAAAAAGGATATACTAAATACTTGCATGGGCGGCTGCCATTAACGGTGCGGCGTGTGCAAAACTTTTTAACTTTTGCAACCGCAGAAATTGCCACATGTTTGCGCGGCGGCAGTGGCTGTTGCACAGTTGCACAGTTGCACAGTTGCACAGACCCTTGACCACGCCCCCAATTCGCATGCTGCGACGCTCGAAATTGGCCACAAACCAAAAGTGCCAAAAACGCTCGCAGCCCAGCAAACAACAATAACAATAACAATAATAACAACAACTGCGACAACAACAACGATTGTTTTTTTTTTTTAAATTGTTGCCACTCGTTGAACAAGCGACACTCCACGCCTGCAACTTCCCCGACCCGTGTGTGCGGCACAAACCACTCGACACCATTCGAAGTTGTCTTTTTATTGAACTCGCAGCCGGGTGACAAAAACGCTGCCGATTCCTCCTCTTTTTCTGCAGTTCGCTTTTAAACGAGTTCACAACTGTTTTCCATCCAGCGATTTCGCTGCAAATCCGCATTTGCGTTAAACGTTTTCGTATTTTGCATTTAAATAGCTTAATATTTTTTTTTAAATTTACATGCTGGCACTTTTCATTTCGATTAGAATAATTATTGTTGGCACTATGTCATTTTTTTAAAGCTTTTGATGATTTAAATTTAAATAAATTCTATTCAGCAACATATTGCATAATAATATTAATACATTTCTCAATAAAAGTTTATACATATTAACTTTTTTTTTTTTAATAAATATTCATCATTTTTTTCATTGGGTTTGCATTTGAACAATTGGAGCTTAGAAAAAATTAGATAAATTGTATTCTGCCACATCTTTTTTTAATATAAGTTCATTTATAATTTAAAATTCATTTGTTGCCTATACGTTTTTATATTTAGTTATTAAATAATCATAATTTTTACATTGTTTTTGTTGTTAAACGATTTGAATCTAAATACAAATTATATAAATTGTATTCAGCAACATCTTTCGACTTTGGATTATATTATTATTTTAATTTTCAATTCAGGAATGAATTTTATTTTTATAAATATTCGGATATTGATTTATTAAATAGTCATAATTTCCACATTATTAGTTTTTTTTTTTTAAATTTATTTTATTATTTTAAATATATTATGCAATAATACACTAAAGAGATATGTGTACTAACAACTATGCCTTTTGGGTTATTTTCATTTGAACAAATAGGTTATCAAATAAATGTTATTCACCATTGTCGTTTATCCAACGTGTTTTTTCATATGTATGTATAACATATACACATATTTTCAGATTTATTTAATTATTTTTTCTTTCAGGCATTTGTTGTGAAATCGTTTTTGGGAACGCACTGAAAATGTTTCGAGTGCCGGTTGAAGTGCAAATTCGTTTCAATGAGCAGCAACAGCCGTCGCGCATCGACCACCAGTGCTATATAGTAGAATGTCCTGTCCTCTGTCCTGTGTCCTGTGTCCTGCTCTGTGCTGTCCTGGCCTGGCCTGGCCGTGCATCCTGTGTGTGGCTCTATGTCCTGTGTCCTCGGCCTGGTCTTTGTATGAAAGTCATATCCATTGCGTGTTTTTGTCGCGTTTTTTCAAGCGTGCTGTAATTTTTTTATGCGCTGATTCTCGCATTCCTTCCCGTTCTCCCTTCGCGCTGCTGTGTCTCGACTGGTGCGGCTAGACGCATAAATATTCTGATTTGGCAAAAATTATATGCCCGTACGTGCTGCAGCCCTCCGCTCCCCGCTCTCCCCTCTGTTTTCCCTCTTTTTTCTCAACGCCTCCCGGCGGCTCTCGGGCGCGCAGTCAGGCTCGATAATTTTTGTCGCGTAGCCTCGCTATCGAACCGGTTGGACATTGTCGTTGTTGTTGTTGCTGTTGCTGTTGTTGTTGTTGTTGCTGGATCTGGTAGCAGGCAGCAGGCAGCAGGCAGTTGGCAGCAACGCAACGGGGCTGCTTTATGACAGCGCATAATTTACAAATGGGCCAAAAGCCTGTTGCATAAATTTAAAACTCGCGCGCACTTCTTTTTTTATACCCGCTACCCATAGGGTAGAAGGGTATTATGACTTAGTGCCAACAGAAAATGTATGTAACAGGCAGAAGGAGGCATCTCCGACCCCATAAAGTATATATATTCTTGATCAGCGTCAACAGCCGAGATGATATAGCCATGTCCGTCTGTCCGTCTGTCCGTCTGTCCGTCTGTCCGTCTGTCCGTCTGTCCGTCTGTCTGTCCGTATGAACACCTGGATCTCAGAGACTATAAGACATAGAGACACCAAATTTGGCAAAAAGGTTCCTTCATACCCTACGCAGATCAAGTTTATTTCAAAAGTTGGATGCCACGCCCCCTTCGCCCACAATAAGCATTAATCTAGAAAAAGTCAAGTTTTTTTTTTAGTAAATCGCGTATAACTCCAAAAGTTCTTGGTGTAATGATGTGTAATTTGGTAGCCCATATGCGCTTGACACTCTTAATATACCCTGTAATTTTGGTACAAATCGGATAAGTAGAACAAAAGTTATTCGTTAAATTATTTATCAAAATTTTAGTGCCCAGTGCATATGGACGTATTAAGTGTGTGAATGACCTAGAGATATCAAATTTGGTGACAGTATTCGTGTAGGTCTTACGCAGATCAAGTTTGTTTTAGATTTTTGCCACGCCCCTTTCCGCCCCCAGAAACTGTAAAAGCCGTAATAATAGACCTAGAGCATTGAATTTTGGTATGCATAATAACAATTATATTCTCAATAATTCCTGTGAATTTGGTTGAGATCGAGTGAAAAACAAGGAAGTTATTAATGAATCAATTTTATATGCAAAATTCAGTTGCAGCTGCCCGCGCTTTGTTTGTTTAGTTGACAGTGTGACCATAACGGTGTTGTGGATTTTTATTCGCTATTTTCAAATATATACAAACAAAACACAAAATTCAGTATATTTTTGGTATATTTGTTGTTAAAATACCACTAAAATTTTTTTTTTCTCTCGAAATGGGTTGCGGGTATCATACGGTCGAGCACTCTCGACTGTAGCTTTCTCACTTGTTTTTTGTTTTTGTTTTTTTTTTGGGGGGGCTGAAGACAAGCGGAGTAGGCGGGGACGACCGAGGGAAGTTGGCCATCGAACCGCGCCGCTTAAAGCCACATTCGAGCTGGGGATCATTTGCATGTTGCCGTTGCCGTTGCCGTTGCTCGATGTCCTCGTCGTAGGCGTTTGGTGTCGCCTATCGTCTTATCGCTGCCCTCAATGCTTCTGTCGGCTTGTCGTCTTCTGCCCACCCCCACCCTCAAGCGGAGCGGGGGGTGTATGCTTTTATCTTTGTGAATGGAACGAACGACTTTGAAGTTGTTGTGGCTGTCCTACAATGGATGTCACATGGATTTATGGCGATTAAAAATGGCACTCAAAAACAGCAGCAACATCGCCAGCAATGGAATTGCATTAGGCCTAGAGTGGAAGGTGGATTTCGAAAGTGCAACATTGTTGCCTTCTTCACATCATTTGTAATTTATTTCTATAACTGTAAAGTATAATTATTTGTAAAATCGAATTAATTCAAATGATTTCTTTGACTGAAGCTATTTGAAAGTACTTCTTTTTTATGTATGAAAGTCTACATTATTAATTGTAATGCTCGGTCAGATCAGGAGTCGCCTTAAGGCTGCATTTTCAATCACATATTTAATAAATTAAATCTAATAAATTATATATAAAATAAATCTACAATTAAAAAATATGTAGCGAATCTTGTGAGCTATTGAAACTATAATGCAAACTCATAAATTTATGTACATATATTCTCAAAATTCAAATAATTAATGAAACACAAAATAAATAACTTCAAAATTGTGTATAAAAATAATCACAAAGGAATAAATCAAATATTTTAGTTTAATTCAGATCTTTATCTTTTTTTCAAATAAGCACATTAAAAATACAAATTTTTGGAATTATTTAACAAGCAAACAAAAAATAAATTATGTTTATAAGCTAATAAATAAACGTACATATGTTATTTTGTTATTGATTTTCGCTGAAGATATTACTAGTATAAATAAAGTAATTATATATTTTTGACGGATGGAATGTGAATACAAAAAATGTAATTACTTCAGTAATTCTGATTAATATAATTTAATAATAAAAAAGAAGGTAATACCAGTTTTGCGTCGCCCAAATATCTGTGCCATAGATACTTGTTAGGCATTTGCAATTGAGGGCGACACAATTGTTATCAGCTCGCTAAACAGGCGGTCAGGAATGTTGAGGATGCTGCAGGTCTGAGCTGTTGGTGGCATGCCACAGCCCATGGTGCAACGAGCTGTGGCCGCTGCTTGATGCTGTTGATGCCTCTGCATAATTAATAATTTTGTAGAGCTCGAAAGTTTCGCAAAAGATTTTCTATTTCGTTAGGCGAGTCCTTTCTCCTTTCTCTTTGTCTCTCTTTGTCTCTCTCTGCCTACGCTCTCTGTGATTTATTTTTCTCGATGATTTATGTATGGAAGCTTGCTTAAGATGCTCCGCTTGATAGGCGACGCCTTTTATAATGCTTCTGCTGCTGCTTTTCGGGGTCTGACATATGCGCTGCTCTCTCGCCACATAATCGACAGCATGTCCTTGTTGTTATCCTTGCCATCTTAATCTTCGTGCGCAGTTTTCGCTTGTTGCCAAATGGGTTAAATAACCTTTGGCGAGTAATCGCAATGCAATGCCGGGTCGTTGGCTCTCCATTCCCCCCTCTGCCATCCCCCCATTGTCGCGCTTATCAACAGCATAATTTGTCTTGCCTCCTTCTCCTCTGCGCCACCCTTGCATTCTTTTGTCGCACAAAATTGTTATTTTATTTTTCTCACGCGTTTGCCATCGCAAACATCGTCCACAGACGCTGCTGTCTATGGCATTGGCATTGCCTTCCCCCTCTCGTTGCATGTTGCATAAGCAAATTGCAACAGCAACAGCAACAGCAACAGCAACAAAAACTTCGTCTGCATCGCATTTTTTTCGCCTCTGCATTTCTGTTTTTTACGACGACTTCATCGGGTCCCATATGTGGACCCCAGTAGCAGTGGCAGAAGCTATAACCCAAACAAATTGATCCACTTGTCGCCAAGTCAAAGCCCAACTGTGGTCTGCGATAAAGTGCAACTAAGTACCAACAAATCCCAAGCCCGAAACTCCAGCGAAAAGTTTGCGAACGCTATTGAAATAACTAAACGCTCTGTCTAAAAATTCAAATAGAAATAACTCTCGGGATATATGTTATGAGCAAATAACTCACAACTAGTGATGCGCGAAAATACTTTGTTTTAATAAAGTCAAACGAAGTGCGATTATTGATCTCTGAAAAAGTTCGCTAATAAAATTAGCTGCATCGATAAATTACAGATCTATTGACTATTTTTGTTTTCTTCTTAATTTCACTAATTAATTTTTGGTAGTCACCATCATAATCTAAAACATAGAAATATTTATATCCAATTATAATATCAACTTGATGGCCTCAACTGCTCTGGCTGTGTTACTTTATTCACTACTAATAATTACTGCTAATATTAAATAATTATAATACTATTTATACATTATATTATAGATGGATTGTAGATGAAAGTTACTGTACATACAAATAAATTATAATATTTTAAATAAACATAAGTAAACTCATCAAGATTGAATGAATGAAGACAATTAGGGAGAAATTCACAAAATAAACGATTAACAAAATAAAAAAGTGATTCAAATTACAATATACATATTTTTTTTTTAAATTCTTTTAAATGTTGTTGAATTACTGACAGCTAAGCCAAAAAAAAAAATGAGCTTTATTAACTATAGATAAGAGAAGTCGACAATAAAACACCGCACAAATCGAAAGACTTTTCATCAATTTGTTTCCCCCTAACTATAATTAATAGAATACACAGTTTAGCTAGCAACAGGCTTTCACCATAATTTAAACATTTTTGCATATATTATTTATATTATAAATCATTAACAAAATTGTTATAGGAAAAAAACGGGAAGAAAAAGCTTGATTTGAATCAAAATCAGATTACTATTATATTTGTTATTCATTTCCGCTTAAAACTCATAATTTAGATAATACTGATTTGAAGCTTGTCAACAGAATTTCTACATTTTTTAAATATTTTATTTACATTTGATATGCAAAACTAAATTTATATTTTTCGCTTTATTTTCGCAGCTATCAAAATCCTTTCAAATTAATTTTTTACATTTTTATAATTCTAACAAAATTAGCAAACCCATGTATAATTTATATTGTATACATATATAATTTCAAGTAAGTGATTTAAAAAAACAGTCACAGTTACTTATTTCAGAATTCTTTAGTTTACACTTTAATATTGTCCACCTCATTGGTTATTTGCAATTTATCGAAATAATAAATAATGTACAGACATGCAAAGTGACAAGCCAAAATAAAGAAAAAAAGAAATAACGAAAGAAAAGCAACCAAAAAGTTTGCTGGTAATCCTTAAATATTTGCAGCTTCTTCGATGTCGTTCAACTTGAGGGCGGTTTTGGCATTCGCCGCTTGCTGTTTGCTGTTTGCCCAGAATTGTCTATATTTAGCATAATAAGCACTTCTCTCTGAGCCACGAGACCAACTTGGCTCTTAAGTTAATTGCGATTGTTGCCGTTCGTTGCTCGTTGTTCCCTATATCGATATAAATACTTATGATTCAGCCATGACCTTTCGCTTAAAGTTGTCAGCTTGACGCTGCAGTTGCAAGCCAAATAAACTCTTCTCTCTCTCTCGCTCTCACTCTCACTCTCTCTCTCTCTCTCTCTCTCTCTGCTTATGAGTTTATAATGTTAGTTGACTTTGTGTGTGTTTGTTTGCCGCCTGACGTCACATGGCAAACAGCCGCAGCAGCAGCGATATCTCTATCTACACGTAGCTAATACACGCACACACACGCACATACACACACACACGCACACACACACACACACACACACGCACACCCCCTTTTCACCCCTGCTCTGCTGCTGCCGTGTAATTTCCTTTCAAGTTGGCGTTGCTGCCAATTTGGCTGATTGCTTAATCGCATCACGACGCTGCGCCGCAGTCGCCGTCGCCGTCGTCGTCGCCGTCGCCATTCGTATTGGGAAATCAGCTCACAGCAGCAGCAGCAGCAGCAGCAGCAACAACAACGCGTAACAGCAATCTGTCTAAGACCGCCCAACACTTTCGCCTGCTGCCTTCCTCTGCTGTCCTCCGTCTTCCTCCTCGCACAAAAGATGTCGCGTATAATTTAATGACTTTGTATGCCTTGAATTTTAATGACAACAACACAGCAGCAGCACAGCAGCAACACAGCGGCAACAACAATCGACAGGAGCAGCGGCAGTTTCTATTCTGCTTCGCCGTGGCGGGCGGCTGTTAAGGATAATGGATCAAGTGGAGGCGGCAGCAGCAAACAAGCGACACCACAAATTGCAGCAGCACGCAAAGCCGCAACAGCAACAGCAACAACGGCAACTAAAGCGACAGCAACAGCAACAACTCAAAGAAGACATTGCCATGCATGACAGTCGCTATGTAGACAACGGGATTTGTTTGTTTGCAGCAACGATCAAGTCTCCTCTTCTCCCTCCTCCCTCTGCGCTGCTCATCCGCTTTTGGCCACTGGGCAAGCAACGCGCATTACTTTAGTGGCAAAGATTTATGGGTTTATTTGTTTATTGTGCAGCCAGAGTTGTCTCCCTTCACACCCCTCTTTGCTGCCTTGCTGCTGCCTCCCTCGTTGCCGGGTTATTTTTTATGTGGTCGCTGCTTCGTTGCTTGGCTCAAAGCGTCATGGCGATGCCGGCTGGCTGCCACAGGATGAGTCTATGCCGGGGACAGGCCTGGACAGGATGCCCGGCGATGCGATGCAGGCCGAACAATGTGAGCTCCACTGAACCCAGGACTCCTTCAGCCTGCCCTCCATCAGCCACTTGGCTCGCAGAGAGCTGGAGATGCAATCACAGCGACTGCTGCAATACCCTGCAATAAATTCAATTCGAGCTAAAGTCGATTTAGTTGTTCTGATGGTTGTGGGAATGGCATTTAAAAGAGAGCAGCAACTAGAATGATGGAAATATAGAAAAGTTTAAAATATAATTACATTTTGATGATTTCGATTTAAATGTTAACATTTTGATGAGCTTGTTTTGCAACTAATTTTAAAATGTCACATAATAGCGATAGAGAAAACCTTAAAATAGTATGTGCAAGTAAATCAACAAACTTTTGCCAAATAAAAATTCGCTTTTGATGTTTCATGCGTGCAGTGATGAAATATATTATGTGTAGCAAGCAGAAAATGTACATAAGGCAGTAGAAATTGATGTTTGTTGAGCTGGAAACGATTCGATAGATCGTGTTATTTGCTATACTTCATGCTCAAGCGTTGATCGTTTAGCAGAAGAGGATGCTACTTTAATATGATGTAAAGCAGAAGAAGTTGCTATTAGTTAAGCCGAATCAGTTGCCAGTAATCGCTTAAAAACTTGTATTATGATCGAAAATATATGCAAATACGATAATGAATAATCATAACTGTTCAATTTATTATATTGACAATAGACAACATTAAGACAAGTTTTGGAAGTTCATCTGTAAAGCAGAAAACGTAGCCAATTTATAGTATAATGAAAAATATACCAAAAATAAACATAGAATAAATATTACTGCATAATTATAGTTTTTACACATTCTTCAAGTTCTTGGATATAAAACTGTAAAGCAGAAGACGTTGCCAAAAATGATCTTAAAATGAATGCTCTATGCAAATTCTATGCCAAATAATTACAACTTAAATTCGTATATGCATTTTAATTATGCATACTTTTTTATTCATTACGATATGTTTGGATAAAACTTAATTATAACAAGTACGCAGTCAAAAAAAAAAAAAGAAGCGAATTCAACGAAAAATGCTCAAAGTGAAAGAAAGATAAACTAGCATGTATTTTTTATTTTTTTATTTTACTATCACTTCTTATTTTATAAAACAAAAATTCAGATTCTTATTATGAACATTGATTTGCACAAAAATGTAAATGCAACTTTGTTTAAATATTTTTTTTTATAAATTTAAAAAGACTTATCATATCCTGAATGTTTTATGTGTTACATAAAAAACTTATTTTTATATTTTAAATTAAAAAAATGATAATTGTTACGTTGCCATGTGATCAGTTATTACGAATAACTAATGTTATTCTCTACTAATATTTGTTGCTTAAACCAAGTGTTATTGTTTAGAGGGTATATTCATGCAGTGCATTAGAGCATTGGGCAAGTCGTTGCAACTGTGATTTGTACACACACACACACACACACATGCACTTGGCAGGCACAAGTATTTTCCAGGCATTTTCTCTCTGTCTCTCTCTCGCTTTCTGTTTTAGTTATTTTTTGTGTGTGTTCTTTTAGTTGCTTTGACTTTTAGCTTGGCACTCGCTTCCTGTTTATTGACTTGTCTCTCAATTAAGTTGGTAACACACTCAACCCGTCTCGCTCTCGCGCTCTCTCTCTCTCTCGCTTTCTCGCTCTGCCTTTGCCTTTGATGGCCACTAACAAGCGGACGCAGAACTGTCGCCTGGCATTGCGTATCCATGTCCTGTGTCCTGTGTCCTGTGTCCTCCTGCTTCCCCTGTCTCCCTCTCTTGCTAGCTGCTTTCCCTTTGTTCTCTTCATGTGTTTTTTTTTCTTGTTGTTGCTTCTTAGCTTTCTTTCTGCGTTTCCAATCTCAATTAATTTGCTCATAAATTTGTTGCCAACTTCAACTACTTCTCCGGCTACTTGCAACTCCTTGTCTCGCTATCTCTCTCCCTCTCCCTCTCTCTCGCTCTCCCTCTCTCTCGCTCTGTCTCTCGTGTCGGCCCTTGTTGGTTTTGCTTTATGCCCGAACAACTTATTTTTTATTGTAATGCCATCTTATCGCCGCCCAGCTCCACGCCTGGGTGATGTATGTGCTCGGGCTGCCACTTCTTCAGCTGCCTCTCCCTCTCCCTCACTCCCTCTGTCTATCTCTGTCTTACTATCTATGCGCTGTCTCGCTCTGCTTGGCTCTTACTCCTTTGCGCCGCCTTGGCCTTGTTTTTTAACCGTTCGCATGGTTTATGTATTTTAATTTATGCTTCCCGACATCGCTATCTCTGTGTGCGACGCTCTCTCTATATACATATATATATATATACATATATCTGGAATATAGTATGTGTGTGTGTGTGTGCGTGTCTTTTTTATGCCTTTCTTAGCGTTTCTGACGTTGATTTCTATCTGTTGAGATTGAGGCAGCAACATTCTGCTTAAAGCGCAACAACAACAATAAGACAGCCGAATAAGAATAAGATGTGCTCAAAAGGTTTGGGGGAAGTGGGGAAGGGGGGAAGGGGGCAGAAAATGTCGTTTTTATGGCGCTTAATTAACTTGGCCGCCATTTTCTAATTGCTTTTGCTGTTTGTCCAGCGCCCTTTTGTCAACTTGATTGTGTTTTGCTTTGTTTCCCTTTGTTTATTTGTGGCCGCCCCGAAAACAAGAACAATAAAAAAAAAGAGAGAAGCTGTGAAGCAACCATGGAAGAAGAAGAAGAAGAAGAAGAAGCAGAGGTTGAACCCATCCATAATAAAAAAACAATGTTTGCCCAATTATTGGGGAAATATTTGTGCGTTTTTATTGAATTTTTCAACATGGCAAAAATGTGTTCAGCATTCGGGATTATTAGTTAATTAAAGTGCTCAGCGAGACGCTAATGATGGAAGCGTCGCCCTCGCCTCTTACACCCTCCCTATAAACACCCCCTCAACACCACTTTACTTCCAACCTCACTCATCAGTCGTGGTTCTTTATTTTTGTTTTTTGTTGTTGTTGTTTTTAGCCAGTTGAACATTTGAACATTTTGCTGCCTTTTACTTTTCAGTGACTTTGAAATGCGCAGATTTATTGCGACAATTTGTTTAATGACAGGCATTTATTTTGATGGCGCCCAGGCGGGCGGAGGCAAAGGGTTTCTTAGCCAACTCTAATGGCCTGGGTGGCACTCGTAAGCCAGCCTTTCAGCCTGCCCTGCCTTGCTGCCTGCCTCGCTGCCTCGCTGCGTGAGTCTGCCACATTTGCTCGGCTGCTGCCTGCTGCTCGGTTGCCACTGACAATTTAATTATTTTACGCTTACATCTTTCTTTTCGCACACGTGGGCGGCTGCCGCTTACGTTGGGCGCCAGCCAACTGCCAAATGACTTCATCTCCCATTCACTTCCCCAAAAACAACTGCGAGCCTACGCATAATATTCACTACACGGCGAAAAAGTAGATGCTTAAATCAAGAATAGATTCTTCAATCACAAGTTGTTAAAATTGCACTCAGCAAGAAAATACTTTCATCAAACACGCAAGCCTACAACAATTCTAGATTGAAGATGAGTAAAAAGAAGATTTTCTTAATTTCAGATCGAAAATATGTCAAAAGAAAAGAAATAAACAAAAAAAACTCTACAAAACTCTAGTTTGAAAATTAATGAAATAAAATTTGAATTCAAGCCAACGATGAATAAAATATGAAAATATGAAAATAATCATATTCTTGAAACAAAATCGATTTTATTTTTTTTTATTTTTAAGTTTTTATGAATGATTTATTGTTTCATGTTTCTAAATCGAAACATCCTCAAATCGTTGATTTTTCTTCGCGTTTTTAGAACGTAATTTCTCGCAGTGACTGACGGAGGGATTGAGGCAATGATGGCTGCTTGTTGGTGGCGATTGAGCTTTACATCCGATTTTAATTGGCCCAGAGCTGCTTGTTATCGTAGCGTGCATTGCAGTTTTGCGCTTCTCGCCTAATTGCGCCCAACGTGCGGCGCATTGAGCTGCTTAGCAAAGCGAGCGCCTCTTGCTTATTATTTGTAAACGATCAATCATGCAGTGCAAATGTGATGACACACCACCCGCTGTCGCTGTTCCTGCCACGCCCCACACACAAAGAAGCGCACAATTTATGCACTGCTCTTGGAGGGGGGAGGGGGATGAGGGAGTATATGGCGCATATAATGATATTTTTTTACAACGCCAACTGAATGTAATAACGAGCAGCAGGACAACGCCAAGGATGAGCACAAGCAACCAGACGACAACAGCGACAACGACGATAGTTGTGGCACATATGAAGACAAGGGTCTGTCAAATACAAGTTTCTGGCGGGGCTCAGCTGAATACCTCACTCCCCTGCCCCCTCCCCCCTTGCTTGCTCGCTGCTACAAAAAATAAAGAAAAAGAAAAGGAAACGAGATGCGGAAAACTCAACGTGCAAGCAAGAAAAATTGAAGATGTTTTTAAAGGGCAACACACACCAGGCAAATACGATATTGCCATGTCTTCACTGTGTGTGTGCTTGTGTGTGTGCGGGGGAGGGCAGAGCATGTGTGTGTGTGTGTGTGTGTGTGTGTGTGTGTGTGTGTGTACACAATATAAGCAGCAGCGCTGCACACTTTGCTCAAATTGACAGTACACAAAACTGTCAAAAGCAGCGCCAGCAACAACAACAAAGTCTGTGAAATATATGCGAGTGTTTTGTGGGTTTGGCTACACTTATTATACCTGGCAGCCAATGGGCGCATGGGGTTGCCTGACTTCGTGCAAAAGTATATTGACTTAGTCTATTTTAAAGACGACTATACCTGCTGGCTTGGGTCTTGACTTAATAATATTATCAATACTAAACTTAATCTCTAGCATATCCTTAGGCTTAATTTATATAATTTGTCCATAGTTGTAATTTATTATGTTATTTTGACATAATTAATTTAGTTTGTTTATTATTTCTTGTTCTAGTTAGGTAACAACACACATATCCTTGTTGCTATTTTGTTATTATTATTAATTAAAAAAAAAAAAATAAATAAAAAAGACGACTGTGAACAGTAGGCATTGTAGAAATTACTAGTATTTAATTACAAATTAAAAATTAAATTTGTATTGCAAATATAAATAAATTAACAATTTTAGATTAAAAGTTAAAACAGTATTCAACTATACAAATAAAACAGAAATTAAAAGTAATAAATTTACGTTTTTGTATTATTGTATTTTAAGGAACTTCACATATCTGCAAGTATAAATACTTATTATTTACTTATCATGGGAGAGTTACTGCATTATCTAGATTTAACTTAAATAAAGTGTTATTCAACTAACTTTATTGAATCGCATACATATTCATTTTATATTAATGATTATTATGTGCAATTTTTTATTATTATTATTAATTTTTTTTGGTTTTAGAATAATATGTGCTTTTCAGTTGTATGTTTAATTTATTGGCAAATTGTGGTGAGCGCTTTTAAGAGTCTTTAGATAAACCGGTTCGACTTTTCTTTAGATTTCAGCTACTAAAAATACTAATTTTAGCATTTTTCTTTCTCTTTTTCCCATAATAATACATTATGT
Organism: Drosophila formosana; assembly: GCA_035045625.1. Classification (NCBI taxonomy): domain Eukaryota; kingdom Metazoa; phylum Arthropoda; class Insecta; order Diptera; family Drosophilidae; genus Drosophila; species Drosophila formosana. The sequence goes on along the minus strand of JAWNOW010000144.1, from coordinate 975,347 downwards.
TATGTTCCCTAAATTTGTTTCTTCAGATATTCTAAGTACTTTTTTTTTTTGAAATATCAATTCAGTTGTGAAATTTCCAAGTTTTTGTCCCATAAAATGTTTTACATGAATGATTAAAAAATAAAGTAGCTCTACAATTTATAGTAGAATCTTGTGACTTAATTGTTTTCATGCCATCCTCATTATTTTTATATTTTTTAACGATTTTCTTCTTTAGATTATCGTGTCTATTGGGTATATAATAGTCTAATACGTCCGCATTTATTTTATTTGCTGTATTTTTGCTGATGCAACTTCTTTGTTCGCCTCATCTGCATCTTTAACTTCAACTTCAGCTCTACCTTTTTGCTCCATGCGTAGCAAGCCAAATATGCGAACGATCAAGGATCAGATCTCCTTCTCTCTCTCTCTCTCTCTCTCTCTCTCTCTCTTTTAATCGCTGTCTTTCTCTAATTTGGTATTGGTCTTTTCGTTTAGTTGTGCTTGGGCAAACATTTGCATTAGCACTTGTTAGAGTGGGCGACGAATGGCAAAAATAACAACAAACAAAAAAAGTTGCAAGCACAACCAATAAACCACTCACACACACACACACACAAAAGGACAGTGTGTGAGTGAGAAAGAAGACGAGACAGCGCTTCCTTTCATTCCTTTTCGTTGCTGCTGCTGCTGCTGCTGCTTTTTGCTGGCCTGGTAAATGCGAAAACAACGACAAACTACGCAAAAAGGTATTCGACTCGTACACAAATAAGCGCTGCGTAGTCTAGATTGTGTCTCTCTCAGTGTGTGTGTGTGTGTGTGTGTGTGTGTGAGGGTGTGCAGTTGAGTGTTTACATATATTATAACGTTGGATGGCTACTGCGTTTTAGAACGCCACATTAACTACACAACATTGCACAGTGAGGGCGACAGCGAACTGGAAGGACTCGATGCAACGCAGGAGGGCGATGGGGGCCAAGAAGCGACCCCCGGACAACAAAAGCAATAACAACAACACCGACAAAAAAGAAGTGTAGGAAACACACTCTAACGCGATGGCACTTCCCAACTAAGCGATACCCTCTAAAAGCATTTATTATTTGGTTATAGCATGTAATACAAATTGTCAGTTGAACAACATTTTCTAGCCAAGCCCTCTATATTATTAATTATTTAATTATAACTGAAAATTAGCCACAACCAAATAATAAATAATGATCAATTAAACAATTTTACATGTATATTAACATCGTAAAAATGTTATTAAATAAACTGCAAAATATTTGTCAAATGTATATTCTTTGTGAACAATATATTATATAATGTAAATAATATACCAAAATGTAAAAAAAATTGTCAATTGAAAATTTATTTCTATCTAAACGCTGTATTCTATTAATTATAGGGGACAAAAATAATAGTTTACATTAATCCAACTAGTTAATTTTACAATTTATCATAAATCATACAGCAGTGTAAAAATTTAATTGAATCAAAAGAAAGTATTTAAATTGTCAAACACATATTTTTTGTTAACAACAAATATTCAACTGGTCAATTTAACATATGTCGCACAGCACTATAAGAATTTAATTGCATCAAAGGAGAGTATTTAAATTGCCTCTCAGCATTATATATTATACTATGTCAAATGTGTATTTTTTGTTTACAACATTCAATACAAATATTCAACTAAAATGTATAAAATGTTCAGATGAAAAGCTTAATATTAATATTTTAAATTATATTTCAAAATAAACTAAAAAATAATTAAAACTTTAATAAATCCAACTGATCAATTTTAAATATATCATTTTAAGAATTTAATTGAGTCAAATGAGAGTATTTAAATTGCCTGTCAGCAATATTTCTGTCAAACATAATTTTTTGCTAACAACATAAAATGTAAATAATAAACAAAAATATAGGAAAGCTTAATAATAATACTATATAAATATTATATTAATTATAATTCAAAATAAACCACAAAATAATAATAAATAATTTTGTTATCCAGCTGATCGATATAACATATGTTTGTCACGCAGCACTATACGAATTTAATTGCATCAAAGGAGAGTATTTAAATTACCTGTCAGCGCGTTCGCAGAGCACAGAGTATATGAAAGAAAACCTGGCTAAAAGGAAACTTGGCGGGTTCGCTACAAAATGGTCGTCATCGTCAACAAAGCGCTCTGCTCGATGTCGTCGCCGTCGTCGTCGTTATCGTTGTCGTCGCCGTTCTCGACGTCTCTTGTCACAAGCAAAACAAACTGCAAATTGTCTGACGTCCCCAACGACACTGCAAATACTCTTCCTCTTGCCAAACACACACAGTCGATTCGAGAAAACTTGGCGAAAAGTTGCGCGTTAATCTACCGAGAAAGTCATTGATTGCTCCCGGTTATGAGGTATCAATCGAAAAAGTTCCTGGTTGATAAACTAAACAGCTTAGTGGAGCAATGTCAAAGGATGTTTTCATAAAAACTATGTCAATTATTGAAATCAAAATAAATTTGGTGTTAATACCGCAAATTGCAGTTGATGCATATTCGAATCGAGTAAAATATAATAAAGTAATTCATTTTTATTTAAAATTAATAGTTAAGGGAAGTGTTGCATAAAATAATTTACTTAAAGCAAAAAAACCAACACAAGTGAATAGAGTAAAAATTACAAAAGAGTAATTAGATTTCTTTAAAATACAAAAGATTATTTATTATTTGGCATACGAAATGGCTGATAATCTAATATTACAAGGTTTGTAGTGCTTTTCTTTTCTTAATTTAATTCAACTGTACTTTGTTGTCTTCAAAATAATACAATTTGAAGTGAAATCAAAGCTTGAAATCAAGTTGGGTTTTACATGCAATTGAATAAATATAAAAATTAACAGAAATCCAAGAAAAACAATTAAATTAATTATTACATCAAAAAATATACAAAATATCCGATAATTTTACATTCAAAATTTCTTGTTTTGATGTAAACAAGAAACTTTAAGTTAAATAATTTAATAATTGAAATATATTATTATTAATAATTCAATAGCTTGAAATGATGTTCGCAATATTTTGTAAATATGATCTTTATGTTAAGAGTATTCAATTATAAATTTAAATCTACAATTTAAAATCCATAAATATAATATAAATAAATATTAAAAATGTAATTAAAAAAAAAAATTATAAAAGACACAATAATAAATAAAATACAAAATATATGTGTATACAAAATAGCCAACGAAATGTAAAGTTAAACTAATGACTTCAATTTCAAATCATCAAAAGTATAAGAAAAAATAAGAAAAAATTAAAGTTGAAAAAAGATAGAATCTTATAGTATAATAGACTATAATATTTAATATATTAAAAACACTTGATCAAAAGAGTTTGCCAAAATTCTATTTATAAAATGAAAAATTTGTGTTTAAATTAAAGGAAATGTTAAGCTGTAATTTAAAAGTCTTTTGGCAAATTAATAAGGGAGCATATCAGTTATTCATATCCTTGTTAATAATGAATTCAACAAGGACGCTCACACGTTGCACGCTAGCTGATGTGCCCCAAGATGTGTGCGGCAGATGCCTTGGCCCTTGGGGCAAGCAAGCAAAACTTGCAGGGCAAATGTTGTTTGTGTTGTTGTCTTGTTCTCTCCCTCTCTCTCTCGCCCTTTATCTGTCTCGCTCTTGCGTGTGTGTGTGTTACAGGATGTGGCGCATTTTTATGCCGGCATTTAGCAATTTTCTGTATTTTGCTGCCGCTGCTGCTGTCCGCTATCATCGCCCGTTGTCATTGTCCTTTCGCTTTTCTTTGGCTCGCAGCTGGTAGGGAAATTCAAATTCAAATTCAAATTCTCATGTGCACACACACAAACACACACACGCACGCACGCACACACACACACATGCACACTGCCCTCGTCATAAGTATGCTCATATATTTTTATTCCCCCATTTGTCCAGAGCCCCCAACTCCCACTTGTTAGCGTAATGATGCGTTATGCATAGAGAGCTTAGAGAGCGCTCTCCTGCAACTAAATAGATGTGCTAAACCCCCTCTTGGGAGTGGGCAGCAGAGACGGAGAGAGCGAGCGGAGGGGGGCGGGGGAAGTTTGTTTTAATTTCCGTTTGATTTCAGGCAATGCCAAAGGACGGCAGGACGGCAGGACGACAGTGGCGACGACGGCAGGACGTTAATGAGTGCGACTTTTTGCCAAATTTAAAAGCAATTTCATTTCGTTGCGAGTGTGTGCGTATGTGTGTGTGTGTGTGTGTGTGTGTGTGTGTGTGGCACAACAACTGGCAAATGCCAAACACAAAGTTGCATCATAATTTCTATTAGACAAAAGTTTTGCGAATGCAACTTTGGCCGGCAGCAGCAGCATGTGCAAAATAAAATCAACGTATGGCTAATATTTTTGGTGGCCTAACAAAGTGCAACACACACACGCAAACATATACATATTTTTATATATGTATATATATTGAGATCTGGCGAGTGTCCATTGGCTTTGTTGTGGCTGCACTTTGCTGTTGCTCCAATTGCATTTACCGCAGGGACAGTTGCTGTTTTGATTTATTAATTACAATTTATAATGCCACATCCTGCAGGACACATGCCTGCAGTTGACACTCGACAAGCTCAAGTTTTTGATAGCTCGACAACAACAACAACAACCACAACAGCTGCTGCTGCTGCAACTGTTGCAGCAAAAACAGCATCAGCAACAAGCGATAAGAATAAACGATTAGAAGATGAGCTGCAAGCTCCTCTCTCTCTCTCTCTCTGTGTGTCTGTCTGTCTGTCTTTGTCTCTTTCTGTCAGGTGGTCGACACTTCCGATTTTTGGGTGGAAACTTTTGTCAGCTCTGCTCTGCACTTCTCTGCAGTCCCCTTCGCTTCCTGCATGTGCGTCTTTCTCCCAATTCCTGTGCACATTTCACGCTGTGGAGATTTTGAACTTAGACTGACTTTGCAGCTCTTTCCACTCCATAAATTTAACACAGTGACATTGTTCTCTCATCTGTTCAACTTTGTCGTCCTCGTCTGCCTAATGAAAACATTGAAAGTTCATTGAGAAAGTCGACTTAAGTTACACGATAATTATTGAAGAATTTCTGCGTATTCATCAATATTGTTTTCCAATACAAATATAATTTTTATTATTTGAACACTCTCCTTGAATTTAAAGTCTATTGAGAATGTTGTCATAAATAGATTTCAGTTTTATTACTATTTACAGTTCATATATTTCTACATAAATATTTAAAATTGTATTATTTTTTAAACAAACTACTCCTATTTAAAGTTCATTCAAAAATATGCCTTAAGTCATTTGATATGATATATATTAAATGTTTTCTGTTCCTTCTTTGCCTTTTTAAATAATTTATGTATATTTTCAACAATTCTTAACCAATACAGTGCTCTCTCAGTGTCTGGTTAAAATAATACTTCTGCTTGCATTGGTATTTTGATATTTTACAAATTATTATTTTTTTTCTAATTTTAATTTTGTTCCTAGTAAGTAATTAAAACCATTTCAATTATATAAAATAATGTAATTTTTAATATTTACTATGAAAAATTTATTTACAAATTAATTACTTTATTTTTTTGTAGTTTACTTTTTTAAATACTATCAATTGTCACTGAATGGAAATAAATTAATAGAATAAAAAATCATTTTAGAAAATATAATATAATAAAATGTAACAAAAATTGAATTTAATAGCCGCAAAATTAAGTGACAGCAAATACAAAATAAATCGAAAATAAATATAAATAAAAAAATTAATCAAAAATACATAAAACAAAATAAAAACTTTCGAAAATAAAAATATGACAAATCAAAAATGCAAATTCAAGTACGAGACGATCGAATTTTACTAGGAGTGAAGTTGTTACTTGAGTTCAATTAAAAACACACTCCACACACGCAACATGTTCGAACTCAAACAAGTTCACTTGCAACTCAAACCCAAGACGATATTTGGCGCTATGCCGAAAAGTATGCAACGCTTTCTGTGAAAGCCCCAAAGAAATGAGGGAAGGAACAAAAAAAAATAGATTTAACGTATTTAATGTTGTCTTAAGCCCAAATGCCATCTCAATGGACTCTGATTTGTTTGCAGTATGAAATGCAGCTGTGGCTGCTCGCCAAATAGAAGCCCTTTAGATTTTTAATCTCATCAAAGTCGCAGCGAGGCCGAGTCCGCAGTCAGCACCGACAATTGAAATAGCAATGCGAATGAGAATCAGAATCAGAATGGGAACTCGTCGCCGCATTGGGAGCCAAAGCATAGCCTCATTTTCACTTTTGTGGCCCAACATGAGCTCATTCTGGCCAAGGATTTATGGCTGGCTCAAGAACGTCGCACGCCCATCTCGCCTGGTTTGAGTCGGAGTCTCAGTTTCAGTTTATTTAAAAATCTGTCGGCTTGGCTGGGCTGGCATTTTGGTCAAAAAGTTTGCCGTCATCCGACTGGCACAATGGCCGCATTGATCATCTTGTCGTTTGCTAGATAAATGGCCCGGGGGACATTTTTAATTTACTGTCGCGGCTTAAGCAAACGCCGCAACGATAACGCGGCCAGAACGTGCCACAGAGCTGTGGCACTGTGGCACATTGGCAGAGCTCCATCACACAGAGAGCTAGAGAGAGAGTCGAGTGCCTGCTTTTTGTTTGCTTCTAATTATTAATCAGATTTGTTGGGGACCTGGACTCGTGTTTGCGGGGGGCTTTTCTAATGTCCTGTGCTGTAGTATCCTTCAACATTCAACTAGCTGTAATGAGCGACCATTGAGCGTAAATCGCATTCGCTTTCAGCAGCGCAATCAGCGTCCGTTCTTGCCTCTCATATTTATTCAGTGTACAGTGCAATTAAATATGGCAGGCGGCGGAAGTAATCTTAAAATATATTTATTACGTGACTTTGCCATCTGTCCGTCTGTCCCCGAATATAAGTGACTAAAACAAACCTTACCAATATATCAAATTTTGTGCATATTTGACTTTGTCTCATCCGATTGAAATGAATTTCGATTATTCAATACTTTATCTATTCGCAGGATTATATTAATTATTGTCTTGGAATAGTTCAATATGCTCTTGAACTAACATTGTGTCATCTGAATACAATTAATTTCGATTATACAATCTTTTTAAAATTCGCAGTAATATCTTATAATATTATCTTAGAACTTTTGAAAAGTTGATTTCCAAATTTAGTTAACTCCGAGTTTTCTCATCTCATTCATATCAGTTTATGGTATAAACATAAAATCACATAAGATTTATTATTATGCTTAATGGAACTAAATATAAATGGATTGCAATATTTTAAAAATCTTGACGGATACCAAAGCTTATGGAAAAATCATATAAATTCACAACTATTTTACAGTAATCGTTTCACAGTTAACAACAATGCTTTGCAGCTATTGGATTTGGAGATTCATCTTGGCAAGAAAATTCACTGCAAACTTGGCAAATAATCTTAGCCTCTTTCGCTTGGCTAAAGTTGTTAACTATTGTGCACATCAACTATTTGCATTGATTCTCTCAAACTTGGCATCAATGTTCAAGTAGAAAAGCAAAAGTGGTTTTCCTTATACAGCTGGATAGCAATGCAATTAAATTGATTCTTCGAAATATCTGCAAATTTCGAATTATTTCATAACTTATGAGTTGCAGTAATTATTGATTACACTTTACGTTTACAAGATAACAACTATGTTTTATTGACAACTTTTATAATGAATTTCAGAAGTATTACTTGAAATTTAATGTAGCTTGCATTGTGAATTTTATTCAATTTATCAATTAAGTATATTTATTATTAATAATTGTTTGACGAAATTATTTCGATAAAATTGATTAAAGTTATTTTTTTTTAGTAAAATGACTAAATAAAATTTATAAAAAATATAATTATAATTTATGTTGATTTCTTTATAATTTGTAATAGTAGGCTACAATAAATTTGAAATACAAACCATATTAATATTGATTTCTTGGCAAAATGATCAGAAAATATTTGCTTAAATTTAACATAATTTAATGGCCTCAAGGCAAAGCTACTCGTTCAATTGATGATGTTGTTGACGCTGAAATTCAACTTTAGTTGCCTAACAAACAGATGACAGATGACGTATTCATTTCATGGCAACTGCATTCGAGGCAATACTTTTGATTGTGATGGAAGTCAGCTCTCGAGGGGCAAAAAGTTGCCAATATTCCTTTAAGCGAAGCAACAGATATTTTGGGAGCTTGATAACGTGTAAAAAATCATAACAAAACTATACGCCCCGTGGGTCTGGCAAAGTTGAATATGTAATTAAGTTTTTGAGAAGGGAGCTCGAGAGAGAGATTGCAGTGTGAATGTGAGTTTGAATGTGAATGTGAATGTGAGTGTGGAAGTGGAAGTGAATGCGAATGCCTTTTGGGTAGTCTGCTTTAGTTAAGGAGGCTGTTAATAAATATTAAATACATTTTGAGCCACGTCAAATGGCAACTTCAAAGCACGCACGTAAAACGTTTACTTTGAAGGCGTCCTCCTTTAGGATCATCTTCATCATCTCCGTCAAAATCATCATCAACATCAGCTTTTGGCTTTCGTTTGGCTTAGGCCGCGGGGCCGCCAGGGAGGCGGCAGGGCGCTGAAGCGGGTGGGCGGGGCAAACGAGGCACGCCAGCGACTGCTCAATTAACAAAATGACGGCAAACTCGAGGGGGAGCGAGAGGGCGCAGAGGGAATGGGAACTGTGAGCGAGAGTGAGAGTGAGAGCGAGAGCGGAGCAGAAAGCAAATGTCAAAAGTGTTTTCTAATTTGCGCAACACTCGACGGCAGCAACAACAATAATAAAGCCAAATGTATTTAACAAAGTGCCAAAAAAATGCGACAGAGTCTCTCCAGCAAAGGCAGCAGGAAGGGCGCCCAGTTCTCGTTTCTCGCTTCTCGTTTCTCGCCTCTCGTTTCTCGCTTCTCAGTTCTCAGTACAAAAATGTTTAATTTATCAAATGTCAACGCCTAAAAGACGGCAACATTTGTCGTCGTCAATGACAATGTTGATGACTACAGCGACGCCGACTGCGACGGCGACTGCGACTGCGATGCTGACATTGTTAATACATCGCCGCGATGCCCAGTTTCCCCCCCTCTCCACGTCTGCTGCCATTTTTGGACGACGAGACGCGACGTCCGCCCGCGGCAATGTTTTGAAAAATGAGCGTAGATTTCCCCATACGGTATTATTTATTGTCGCCATCTCCAGCTCAAGGTCCGCACTTCCTTCTCCCCTCCCCTCCCCTCCGATGTCTCTCCACTCCACTCCACTCCTCTGTTGAGTCAGCGTCGTGCATTTGTATAATGAATTTGACAAGCGAATTGTATCAGCAGCTGTTTTCTGTAATTGAAGATGACTAAGAGACAACAATGGAACAAAGGAAAAGCGGAAAAGAAAGCTTGCTTAATGAATGGAGAAAGAGTGAAAGAATTGACTTGATCGAGTCTAGTCTGCAGATAATTTGAAAGACCCAAAAAGGATTATAGAATTCGAAATTTATTTATTTAACATAATTAAAACAACGAATGGAATGAACAAAAACAAAACTAAATAATAATTATTTATCTATTTACATAAGTTAGATTTCACAGAAGATATTTCATTAAAATATTTTTAATTTGCCAGATATTTATATTTATAAGATTTTTATGTATTCGAAAGCAGATAGAGAGAAAGGTTCAAATTGATCGACCTCAGTCTTCAAAAAATTAAAAAACATTGTGCTATCTATATATAATGCAAAAGAAAATGTATCATGAATTAAATTAACTTAAACACAAATATATTATGGAATTATTTATCTATTTACATAAATAAGTTCGCATAGAAGATTACATTCAAATCTTTGGATTTACCATTATTTACTTAATATTTATATTCTATGTTCAATAAAAGATTTTTGTGTTTTTGATGCGAACGAATTTAATTAGACATAAGTTTTAATAAACAGACAGTTATTTTGTTTTAAATATTATTTTCACAGCTGAGTGACTTATAAACATTTATTATTTTCAATATGTATATATTGTTTTCCAAAGAGTCTGATCAGTGCAGAGTAAAATAATGATTACTAATTTATTACAATGCTTTATTTATAATGATTCATTATGTTTACTTGCAAACAAAACTTATACCATTTATAAGAATTTTTGTGAAATTTTGTTTTTTAATTTATTGCAATAAACGAAAAATGTCAACACAAAACATATAGTTTTAAGTTATCGTTTTTTCGAATTTTCCAATTTCATATTCACTGCAAAGCTAACTCGTATCAACCTTTTGTTATTATTATTTTACTTTGAATCATTTAGTCGGCTTTTGCTGCTGTCATATAGTTTTTTTGTAGATTGAAATTTATATTTATGCCACCCTCTAAATCAAATTAGCCTTTTTGCTAAAAGTGTTATCAAATTTCACGAATCTATTCAAATCCGCCCAGTTCGCATTAAGCGACACTTTTCGTACTAATTAATTAGGATAGTTTTTCATTCCAAGAACTTTAAGCCTAGAAGGGAATTCTTATTAAACTGTTCAATAGACTAGTTAGCATGCTGTTTAATATATGTTCGTTGCGCTTATCTGAATATAGCAATCGATCTGAGTGTCCCTTCAACGCGATTTCCAATGCAAAACGCACAGCACAAAACGCGCTCAAGGCCAAGCTCCAAGCTACAAGCTCGACACAGCTGCGAACTTATTATCCAGCCAGCGTCCATTTGATGTCCTGTCTTCCCCCTCCCCTCCCCTCGCCATCCTTCGAGTCCTTCGCGCTGGCATTTCGATGCTGGCAGCCGTAAAAAAAAAGATGGCAAAATTCACGATAGCGAGCGGGGAGCATAAAACAAAATGTATCTGCAAATATCTTTGGCCCCATCTTAATATTTATTTGTATTCGCATTTATATTGCCGTCTATTCGCTCAGTTTTTCCACCGCTTTCCCCCCCCCCCCACTCGCTTTTCCCGCCGTCTGTTAGTTGTTATTTTTTTTGCTCGTGTTCGCTTGTTTTGTTTTTACAGCTCACGTAAAATTGACCACAAATGGTGAGCACATTCCTCGAGGTTCTGGCCTCCCCCGCCCCTCGACCTCACACACTCACACACACACACACAAGCGCAGGCTTCATTCAATGTCCGTTCAATTACACGCACGATTTCCGCTTCCTGCGGCGGCGTCGGCGGCGACACAAGAAATAATAAAAAGCGCTGGCAAAAAAAAAATATATGTATATGGAAAAAACAGCGGCAGCAAGAAGAAGAAGATGATGAGGAAAATTTGCCGATACTTTTCGTGTGCGTTTATTTGACAAATATAAAACACATTTTCACCCCGGACAAACGCAGATGCCGGACTCCAGATCCAGATCCTGATCCAGACCGACCGAGCATTAATAAAAATAATATTTTCGCTACCAGGCGACAAAGTGTTGTGTGTGTGTGTGTGTGTGTGTGTTGTAAAGTGGCAAAAACTCAGCGGGCGTTGCTACAAAAAATTGTCGAGCTCAGCAGGAAACGTTCGCGTCCAGCGTCCTGCGTCCTTCGTCCTGTGTCCTCTGCTGCTGCTGCTGCTGCTGTTGCCACCGTTCTGTCTTTGCTGCCACTGTTGCTGCTGGTCGTCAAGTTTTTGGGCCAAGTTTTGTTGCCACTTTGCAAATATTTGCTTGTCGTTTGGCTACGCGCAAAACACTTTTGCAACAGGAGCGCCCACCACGCCCCCTCCCACCGCCCCCTCAACCGCAGAAACCTCAACCCCAATTGCTTTCAGAGTGACCCATCTTCAGTTCTCGTTTCCTCCCCCTGCATTGCTTGCCCTTTTTTTTCTGTTTTTTCTGTTTTTTTTTTTTTTGGCTCTCTGCATCATCGACATCTTTTTCGCATGTGTCAAAAACTTTGGAAACTTCATTACGGTTATTTGGTACGCGCGTGAAAAGCGCTGCAAACGCGGCCACGCCCCCTGCTCAGCACACACGCCCCTACACACACACACACACAGACACACACACACACATGCAAATGCTGGCCAAATTAGCGAACTGCTTGGCCAAGTCCAAGTTATTACCGTTAATTTTGTTTGCGTCAAAGTTTCGCTTTGGTTTTGGGATCGATACCCTGGCAGCAGCTGCAGCCAAGCTGGGGTATATTGACTGCACGGGCAAGTTTACAAATATTTGTTTATTTGCAGCAAAATATCAGGTTCAATGTTTGTCTGTTTCAATTTAAACTGATAGAATGGCCAACTGAATTTGTAGCAAAAGCAAACGAAACACTGTTTTATTGTAGTGTTAATGCCAATCAAAATAAATAATACCATCATTAATAAAAATTAAACAATTTTATCAATAACTTGAAATACCTTTCAATATAAGGGATAAAGCCTTTTAAAAATAAATAACTCTACAAAATTAAAAAAGTCTATACAAATAAATACAATTTAAATTAAGCAATAATATAATATCCTTAATATCTGGTTTTTAACTATACTATTTAAGTTAATAAAAACACGAATTTAATGGTTGATTTTAAAAAAATAAATGCTACCATTATTAATATTAAATAATTAGTTAAATTAAAAAATAATTAGTAAGCCATAAGAAAACTTAAATTAAATATTATATAATTTATTATTATTGAAAAAAAAACAATAAAATATTATAATTCTATAATTAAGAAGAATTCAAAAACTTCATGAATATATATTTAACTAAATAACTATTTAACTAAATATATATTATAACTAAAAAAAAACGGCATAGGTAAAAATCCAATTAGCAATTGACTTTTGCTGGGTAACAATAATTTCTTGAATTTGTTTGACTACTGGATATCTTGATAGTCCATCATCCGCTCCCCAGACAGCTCCAGCAATCGGTACGTTCTTCATTTGACCGACTGCCAACTGGTGGGCTACGGACTTCGGCGTTCATGGCTCGACAGGGGGGCGTGGCAGACAGGAGACGGCGCGTCGTCCTTCCCATCATCTGAATTACTTTCAGCTAGTTTTGGTTACGTTTCGCTTCACCCATTTCCGTGTTGCTGTGGGTCCTTTAGTCCTTTTCTTGTTTCTCGCGTGCCGCCCACCAAAATGATAAATTATTTTGTTTACTTTGGCGTGTGGCAACTATTTTCGTGCTCGTCTCTGCAGTCCGCATTGACGAGCCATCGATTCGGCTGGGAAGTTGAATAGAACCCGGCAGAAGACACACAAGTTGAAGGTGAACTTTAAAGCCAAGTCTGCAACAGTTTGCACTTTAGGCCAAGTCTGCAGCACACTAAACAGAAATCAATTGCCATCATTTCAATCGCTTATTGAAAACATTCACTTTCACTTGCAATTCGAATTAAATATGGAGAATACACATAAGCTTTTATTTATAATATTAATGAAATAAAGATGGAATATTGGTAATATTTACTTAACTACGACTAAAGCAACAATTGAATCAAATTTGTTGTTTAAACTATATGATTTTTTCTCGACTAATAGACCATAGTAATTTAGAGTTAAAGTATTCATTTTGACATGAACTAAAAATCGAATTAAAATAAATTGAATTACTATTTCTATTTTAATTGCAAATAGCTACAAAAATTACGTGTTATATTTAACGAAATTGTAATATTTATGTAAGTGTTAATTCATAAACTTTAGCTTGACGTCAAAAAAAAAACATAGATATTAAATACTATGAGATGCTCAAAAAGACAAGAAGATTTGCAATAATTATTTTGATTATTAAGAACTTTTAAAATTACAAAATAACTTCGAATGCTAATAATGTTTGTGTTTTGTTAGACTTAAATTTGCAAATGTTTATATAAAATAATCTTTGCATAGCTTGGCATTTCTCTCCAGCTCTTATACTCTCTGAACACATAACCATAATAGCTGCTTAAATAAAATTGTTATTTAAATGAAATGAAAGAAAATGTTCCAATGAAGACTTTGCTGTGATTGGAATGTTTTACAATTTCATTATTTCAGCTGACATACTTTGTGGCCTCCCCTCTCTTTCTCACTCTCTGTCTATCTCTCTCTGTCTGTCTGCATTATTGTCTTAGCAGCGCCTAAAAGAAGGGAAAATAGTAAATGGAAAATCCCTTCACAATGCAAGCTGATTTTTCAACTTTTAATGATGCTTTCTCGCTAAAATGTAATAGCTGCGAACTGAACGAGTTTCGACTCGGGAATTTCGCGAACAGATAAAGTCCGAAAAGGAGGCGGGGCAAGTTGGGGGGGGGCGAATAGTTTTATACGTTTTCAAGAAGCTTTTAACGTATTAATGGGGCACTCGGCAGACGCTGTGGGAAATGGATTTGAAGCTGGCAACTCGCATTATATCCACCTCTCTCTCTCTCTCTCTCTCTCTCTGTCTCTCTCCCCTTCCCTTTTTTTGGCTCAGTTTTTACGAGCCAAAAGTGCTGACTGTTGTCCATTTAGTTGCTCCAAAATTGTTGACATCAAACTGTCGCCATTGTCGGCCACGTCCAAGTGCTTGTTGTAGTACAAAGTTGTTGTTGTTGTGTTGGCGATTTCCATCTGCAATGTCTTCAGCTTTCGGCAAGTCTCCGAGTTCCGTATGTTTTGTGGTAAATGCTAACAGTTTTTGTGTAATTGTCAACAGCAGCAGCAGCAACGACGACGACGACGACGACGACGACGACGACAATGAGAAATGAACGTAAACAAGCAAATGAGCTGGGGCGCAAAATGTTGTGCAATCGTCAGCAGTTTTGGCCAAGCGACGAACCAACTAACTAACCACAAGGCACAACAGCTTCAAGTCCGGCAAACAGAAGAAGATTATTTTATCTCTCTCTCTCTTTCTCTGTCTGTGTTTGTGTGTGTTGCACACTTTCATTTATTGAGTTAACTAAACAGCAACTGCTGCTGCTGCTGCTGCTGCTGGAGGTGGCAACAACACTCAAAACTGCCAACTTGGAGTCTCGTTTGGGCTGCGTTACGTTATTTCCGCACAAGGATTAAGCACTTGGCCAAGCTTGTTGTTGGCCATGGCCAGGATTATCGTTTTGCTGAAATGGCAATGCGAAGCCAAAGAGCCATTGCCAATGGCAACCGGGCTAACAGCAGCAGCAGCAGCGGCAAAGCGGCCACAATAAAAATGCAAAAAAGGTGCGACAGACACGATGATACCCGCTACCCACGGGGTGGAAGGGGATTACAATTCAGTGCCAACAGGAAATATATTTTGCAGAAAGATATGATTTATACATAAATTCGAGATCAAAGCCATCTTCGTTTATCCATCTGTCTGTATATCTGTCTGTAATTGCCAAATTGTTTATTTTAATTTTATTATTTTTTTGTAGATTTTGGCCAAGCAAATTTCTGCCTCCTTACCTAAAAAAAAAAAACAAAAAACCAAAAAAAAAAGATTGGAAGCAAAAATCACGAGACTTCATAGTTTCTATAGTCGAAATGAATTGGTTGTGATGAGAAACAACTGTATAGGGCAAAAATCGTAATAATTTGAAAAAAAAAATTAACTAATTCTTTCTTTATGTATTACTTCACGAAGTTGACATTGAATTTTAATGTTATAAATATAAATATATACACAACGTGAATTAAATGTCACTTACTAAAGCTGGTGATAAATAAAAACAAGTGTTAAAAGTATTCACAAAAGTCAATAGGGTGCTAACATTTGAGCCTTCTCGGAACCGAACAAACAGATACAGCTGCATATGATTGGTTCGTTTTATTGATTTTAATTTATTATTTTCTTTTTTAAATTACACTCTCAATTATAAATTACTTATTGAGATTAATGTTCTACTTTTATATTGCCAACTTTGCATAATCGCATAAATAAAAAATAATAGAAATAAAATATTGCACACCAGATATAATTTTCGGTATAGTTTTAAAATACTCGTACAGGTGCTTTTTACTCTATCGAAGTATCTTACAGTCGAGCACACTCGACTGTAGCTTTCCTACTTGCTTTCTTTTCGGCTCCCTTCGTCTCTTATTTTGTCGCTCTTTGAGCTGTTAGTTGGCCCATAGATTTTTCATCATAGATAAAGGCAAGTTTAAGCCCGACAGTGGCAAACGCAGCGCATAAACATGTTATTATTATTATTATGTTTTTTGTTGTTGTTGTTCGCTCTCTAACTATATATATATATTTTGTGTGCAGCAAAGCCGCTTACAGCTTGACAGCCACTGAGCTGCGCTGCATTCGCTGCAACTGATTGTCAAGGCAACCTGCCAACACACACACACACACATACACACACACACACACCAACACACTCGCGGGCACATGTTACTAACATTGTCTACTTAGTTAAGTTGTTATTTTTATTATAGCCCGCCTTCAGGCAAAGTCGGGCAATGGTTCTAGCCTCAGTTCGCTCAGCTTCTTGCTCCACAGCTTCTTCTCGCTCCCTCCCTCAGCGCTCCTGCCTCTTCTCTGCTCCTCTGGCTGGTGTTTTGCCCACGCTATTATGACAACATAAGTTCTCAGATAGATGGAAACTGCTAGATAGTTACAGTCAGTCTCAGTGGCGAACGGGGGGGGCGAAGCGGAGGGGAATTGAGGGAAGGTAACGGAATATTCCAGCGTTCTGAGCGCTTAGTAATAACGACAGCAGAAACAACTAACAAGCCGAACCTATGGCAAGACAATAGAGCGAACGAGCCAGCAACAGCATGAAATATGAAGAAGGCGAGAGAGAGAGCGAGAGAGAGAGAGAGAGAGAGAGAGGAAGCGAGAGCAAAGGAGAGGGCTACGCTCAAATACCCTGTAGAAAGTTTAGAAGAGCAAAATATGGGAAATGTATTGTTCTAAAATTACAATATTTAATTATTATTAGATACAGAATATATAAAATTGAATTGAATAGGTATAAATTATTTATTTACCATTTAAACAGTAATCAAAAGAAAACTTTAAAATTAAAATGAATTTCCGTAAAAAGTCAGTTAATTGTCTGATTATCAATCATCAATCATTCGCTTAATAAATCGTTGAATTAGCCACTCAATCAGTCAGTCACTCGTCAGTAATTTAAGCTTAAGTGAAATCAAAAATTAAGTATTCTAAAATTTAGGCTGTAGTCAAAAACAAAAAAGTACAAAACTTAGTCAATCTGTTCGGCAATCAATTATCAATCATGAATCAATCATAAAATTTAAATAATAACCATAATTCCTTCAGTTCTATTGTCAGACTAAATTCGATTGGTACTCAATTCTACTGTTCATCAATTAATCAATTTATCCAGCAAAATTAACATTTAATGAATTGAAATAAATAAATTAAACAATTTAATTGATAACAATAATTCCATCACCTTAATAGAAATAAAATAATTAATCATTTCTACTGTCAATTGAAGTAACTCAATTCTGATATTTCTTCTCATCATCATGTTTAAAATCAATCCATCAAACAATCAAAATGATTGCAAATGTTTAAGACAAGAAAGGATTATTTTTATAATTTTTTTTTGCAATATTATTCTTCGCAAATTCAAATTAATAGAATAATTTATCCCGTTGAACATGACTTGTAAATAAATATTATTTGCAATTAATTGGCAGCTGTTGACTGCCTGCTTGATTTTCAGTTTGATTACAGGGTATGCCAATGCTGGTTGATACTACTTGAGCCAAGCTGAGCGCAGGTAAGAATAACAGCAGCAACAACAACATCAGCTCCAGTAGCCGCTGCCGCTGCCGCTGTCGCAGCCGCTGTTGTGGCAGGAGCAGAAGGACGAGGCAGGTTTGTAGCAATGGAAACGTTGCTGCAGGGCACTGGCAACAACAGCAGCAGGACGAACAGCAGAAGGCCAGAGGAGGTGGAAGAGGGCAGGGTAGAGAGAAAGACAACATTGGCGACAACAAGGACAATGAACAGGAGCTGCGATGTGGATGGCAAGAAGGACAAAGCATTTGGAGTTGCTTGCTTGATTTCATTGAAATTGCTTGGCAAAGCAAGTAGATGATAGATAAGTTAACGGTATAGCTATAGCCATAGGTAGAGCTGAAGCCTCCTGCCGATATACGGACGGGGATAAGGCGGGGGTCACAGTTGGGTCATGGTAAGTAGCCATAACAGTTAACCAGAAACGAGTTAAGAAGATCGGAACGTTGCTGATAACAAAATGGCCGGTTTCAAGTCGAGCAGCAGCAAAAGCTGAGCATTCATAAGGATTACAAAGGACACCTCACTCTCTAATGACCTGCAATTCATGAATAACAACTAAAGTGGAAGACATATCACTTCTACCGAACGCTGCTCTTTTATACGTACAGGAAAATTACTTTCTATTTGTAGTCCACGATTAAATTTATTATCCAGTGAACAGCAGCGTTATTATATACGACCTCCATTAAATATTAAATGTATTTGTAGTGCGCGATTAAATTGATTACCCGGTGAATAATAGTGTTAGTAAGAGTTCCAATTACATATTAAAGGTATTTGTCAATCTCGATTAAATCTATTATACAGTGAATGGTAAAAATCGCTTATTAATATTAATGATATCTGTAGTTCAATATTTAATTGACAACCCACTGAATACTAGTGTTATTAAGAATCATGTTTATTTGTAGCTTACGATTAATTTGATTATCCAGTTAAGAATAATTGTATTAAGAATCTTTAAATTATATTTATCTTGTGAATGACATAATTATTATACACCTCAATTGATTATTAAATGTATTTGTAGTTCACGATTAAAATGATAATGCAGTAAATAAGAGTGTTATTAAGAATCCCATTTAAATATTAAAGGTATTTGTCGATCGCTACTAATTTGATTAAACAGTGGATAATAGTGGTATTAAGAATATTTTAATAATATTAAAGATATTTGTAGCTGAACATTAACATATAATAATTCTCGAATAATTTGATTAGCCAGTGAATAACAGTGTTATTAAGAATCTAAATTAACTATATAATGAGTTTGTAGCTCTCGATATATTTATTTAAACAGTAAATAACACATTATTATACATCTACATTAAATATCCATTAAATAGAGTTACCAATGATTTATGGTATGATGAGTTTTAGTCCATGAACAAATAATATAATATAATTTATATTTATTTATTTATTAAATATTTTCAAGCTCTGATAACTTCTCGTTTCGATTGCTTGCCATATCGTTTCTCATTTTCATTTGTTATATATTATATATGTTGGATACTTTTCTTCGATTTTTAATTGATTACATTTAGCTGTCAATTTCTTTTGTTAGCTGTCAATATATAAAATAATTCAATTATAGAAATGAAATTGAATTGAATATTTAATATCATAGATTGTTTAGATTTTGATTTAGTTCAGTTCCTTCATATTATTCCTGTAATTATTACATTATTAACTATATTTCCTCTCTTCATCATCTGGAATTGTCGTTTTGCGTTGCCATCGATCGCAGGATGGTCAAGGAGCCTCAGTCCGCTATTGTTTCCATTACTTGCCAGCGATGCTGCTCGATGTGCTCGCTACGCCTAGTGGGATAACACCGAAATTGAGTGCGCTGTGTTCCAAGGACAACAGCCGGCAGGACAATGGGTGGGAGGCGGCAGGTGGCAGTGGAAGCTGGCAGCTGGCAGCTGGCAGATTGCAGGACTTTAACTGGTGCGGTGGCCATGATGAGAGCTATGAAAATACCTGCAAGGAAATTATACGAAAACTGAACAAGCCCAAAAACAACTCAGGTTGTTATTTTAGAGTTCAAGTTAAAGTTAAGCAGCGCCTGCAGGCAACGTGGGGCAGCAAGGCAGCAAGGACTCGCTGAGGCAAGCCGACTAAACGGGCAGACGCCAAGCGGCAATGAAGTGCACTTCAATGTGAATGTGAATGTGAATGTGAATGTGGATGTGAATGGAAATGGGTGTGTGGGCATTCGACTTTGGGTGCATTAAGTGTGAGCACTGTGCCTGTGTGTCTGTGCGTCCCACTGTCATTGTCTGCGCTCCGTATCTTTGTGGAACAATTTTGCCTGAATGCAAGCGGCAAAATGCTTGAATGAATGAGGCAGTCACTGAAGCCCATTCAGCCAGCGAGTGAATAGCCACCCCCTCCCCCCCCCCCCTCTTTCTCTTTGCCCCCTTATCTGTCTTCTTGCCCCACTGCAGCAGCAGTTGCAGCTCTGCAGCTCTGCAGCTCTATCTGCTTCTGCGTCCATTCGAATGACGCGAATGGCGCAAAAGTTTTTGCCGTTGACTTAAGTGATGGCAAGTGGAAGTGAACAATGTTATTGTTGTTACACTCGTTGTCTGCACTAGTATTAGTAATAGAAGTAGTTGTTGCTGCCGTAGTAGCTGCAATTAGTGCACAACGCACTATTATTATCATTATGAATTTTAAGCAATCAGCAGCGACGGCAACAACAGCAACTTTTATTGGGCAACAATTCCACTTAAAGTTGACGCGAAAACTTCAAGGCACCAACTACACAGAGAGAAAAAACACTATCTAAAGGCAAGAATGCAATTCTGCGATTTAAGTAAGGTTCGATCTGTATTTAAATCAATAATTCGTTTTTCAAAACATTCTTGAAACAAGATTGCACTCTTGACTTTATTTTACGATGATAATAGATTGAAGTCTTATTTCAATTTTATTCTTCATTGCCATCTTAAAGTTAGGAAGCGCGAATGTTCTAGTTATCTCCTTGTACTAAAAGTCCCAATTAAGCCCAAGTCTAGTGTTTTCGCAATTAGTTCAGTAAATGAAGCTGTCGCGATTTATTCTCCATGTGGTAGGTAGGAGGTCCTCTGAGTTTGAATATAAAACAGATACTTTAGAAATAATAATAAATCATAAATATACAATTATTTTAGATACATTCAGAATTTAGTATCTGGTTGAAATTATGAAATTTTTGCAATCTTAAGCTAAAAATTTTTTCTTTAATTGAGAATGTTTCTCATCTCCTTAACAGCTTTGCAATAATTTAATTTCGATGATGCCCAGTCTAGTATTTTTATAGAATTCGTTCTTGATATTAGAATTTACTTTCTGGCTGCAATTTTGATACGTTTTTTTCATACGTTTTTTTTCTCTGTGTAGGCAAGAGCGTGCGAGTGAGAGAGGAACGGAAAGTTAAGGGAACTCTGACTCGTCATGGCTGCCTTCAAGTGGTTCCTCTAAAGTAAACACACCGAGAGAGACGGCAACACAAAAGGCCACGCAAAATGCGCCACAATTGACTTTTGTTTTTATTAGCGCTGTTATTCTTCTATTTATTTGTTGTTGTTTACCTATGATAATTGTGCTGTTTATTTATGGAATACGACAGCCCAACCCCCCCATGCCCCTCTCCATCTGAAGCTACTCCAAAATACTCCAAATGCCATTAAAAGCAATCGCTTTAAGTGTCTTATCAATGCGTTGAATACACTGAATATCATTTAAAGCACTTTTCCACGGCTATTTGCGAATAAATACAACCCGGAAATTCGGTAAACAATATAAATTCTTGTTTTCTTCAGCGAATTTTGAAAGTAATGGAAATCCAATCATTTTCTTTAATCGAATTTTTAAAGTGTGATTACACAAAAAATGTATTTAAAATATGGCTTAAAATTCCTACCAGGAATTGCATACAAAGTGTATTACAAATAAATTGTCAAATATTGTTTAATAATTTCAGACTAGAAAAAAACCTTTTTGAAATCTTTATTTTTTAACCTTTAATGAGTTCCTTTTTCTAGAAGCCATAGCTAGTTAATTGCAAAGCAATTGAGTTTGACAATTTAGCTAGTTCAATTTCAATTTCAAGTCTATAAAGAGCTTTAAGTACAGCTTCAAAGAATTATTTTTTGTACAAATTTAAAAATTTTGAAATCATAAATAATTATTTCGTGGCAATTAAAAAATTAAATTGAGTTTACAGGACGTACAAATTGTAAGCCATTTTAAAAGTGAAACTAATTATTTAATGGCCTTTACGTAATTTAACTGCTTTATTTGTTTAATTAGCCAGTAAGGTTTTAGTTCTAAACTTTTTTTCATTATGTTCTACAATTATTAATACTATTAATATAAGCCTAAGACTTGCAAATAATACTTACATTAACAATTTTCACCACAACTTAGCTTAATAATTTTTTGCAATTTATTTTTCTTAAGTTACTCATTATTGGTTTAATTATGCTATGCAGATGAAAAGTTATTTTATTTTGAAATATTAATTTTTAATTAATGGAATCGTTACAAAAATAAAGTATATTTTGTGCGATTTATGTGATCACGGCTGTATGAGAGAGATAAAAACTAATAATTTTCAGTTTAAAAAATCGTTTCAAAGCTGATATATTTTGTTGTGTTATTTATGGGTTCACTGCTGTATGAGAGAGATGAAAAATATGTGTTGTCACTAAACAAATAGTTAAAATACGTTATTATGAACTTTTTGGCAATTTATGCGCATTGCCATAAAACGAGACATGCAATTATATGGCGGTAAAAAGTCGGGAGTTACAAAAGCCGTCGAGCATTATTCGTATGCTAAAAAGGACACAAGGCACAAATATTACATTTGAATTTAGAGCCTTCAAATAGTTGTCGATATTTTATGGCCATTGAATGGGATATGGAATAATACATAAATATGGGATAAAAGTAATATTCGTCGATGATTGCAGCTCAATAAATGGACAAGCCGAATTTTGATTATTGATACAAGCCAACAAAATTGACAACATCCAGATGTTGTTGTTGTTGTTGTTGCTGTTAACCCTTTGAGCCCAGTGCGTATGAGGGAGACGGCTGGACGAATGACTGGTGGAAGGAGGCGTGGGGGCATGGAAGGAGGGGGGCGGGCTCATTCTCATTCTGGTAACTGTACTGAACAGTTATACACGCCCAGCGCCAGACGCAATTTGTATGCAAATTTCATGTGAATCTCAACACATGCAAAAACAACATGGCCCGCAAAAAAAAGAAATACTAAAAGAAAAACAAAAAACACAATAACAACAAATATATATGTGCACATATATGTATGTATGTGAATCGCAACAACAACAGATAAGTAAGAAAGCAACAGTCGCGTTTGCTCGACTGTCAGATACCCGCTGCTTAATATGAGTGAATACAAAACACTAAAAAACTATTTTCACTATGATAATTTTATGTAACATGTATTTTCCATACACGGTGTCAACCAAAGCTGCAACTGATAATTTGCCCTATTAGTATGTTTATGAATTAATTAAAATACCTTTCACCCTATTGATAGCGGGTATAAAAATTGACTGCGCGCACAAGGGAACAACAAAAACAGTACAAAACAGAACATGCAACTTAATAAGAAATGGCAAAACAATTGAAAAGTTTTCTGGCGCCGCTCGCAGCAGCTCAAGACGGAATAGCAAAGAGAAAGAGAGAGAGCGGAGCGGAGGAGCGCAAGAAGAGCGAGAGAACGTGGAGCCAGAACAACAGCAGAGGGAGCAGCAAGGTTGTCAAGTGCAATTAAGTGCCGAATTATCGTAAATGAGAAACGCAAATCAGTGAGCTTTAAGTCGCTCTCGCGTTTGCATTGAGACGGGCGCTCTCTCGGTCGATCGCGCGCGCGCGTGTGTGTGTGTGTGTGTGTGTGATAATAGTTAAGGCATAAGTGAAATTAAAATCAAATCTATGTGACGCGTACATGGCCTCTCGCTTGCACCCACGCCGCCATCCGCTCGCCTGTTGTGTGAATGCGACGGCAGAAAAATACCAAACATAGCAAAGCCACTTTCTATGCAAATTTTTATGTGTTAAATGCATTTTGTTGGATTTAACATTCTCGCTGATTTTTTGGTTTACATTTTTGCATACAAATGAAGCCAAGCAGCGAACACGCGGAGGAGATGGGGAGAAGGAGGCGTAAGGAGTGCGTGATTGTCTCTCTGTGTATGTATGTGTGTGTGTGCATGGAATGGAAGAGACAACAGAGCAACACACACACAAATTAGAGGATTAAGTAGCTTGGCTGCTGCTTCTTGTAACTGCGACTGCGACGCTGCAGTCGCCATTTGCCTTCATGTTCATTGTCCTCGCAGCAGCGGCAGCAGCAGCAGCAGCAGCAGCGTTGAGACAATTACGCTAATTCGCCTGAAATTGTTTTGCATTTTCTTAACGTGCTCCCCTCTTCACCCACTCTTCTTGTTCTCCGTTTTCTATGACTGCTGCAGCCCGCATGTGTGTGTGTGTGTGTGTGTGTGTGTGGTGGATCGAAATCTTTTCAACGCTTGTTTAAACAGTTAAATTTGATTGCGCTGTAAATAAGAGACAAACAGCAAAGTAAACACGCGAAAGTTTACGAAAATGGTGTGAAGCAATCTACGAGAATACCTCCAACTACATAACGGTAGCTGCAAATGACCTGTGTAAAGAAATGCACCCCATAAACATTCTCATATATTTGAATGGAGCTTTCTACGAAATGCGCTAATTTGCGGAAGCAAGGTGGAAACGAGAGAATCAAGAAAATCGCTATAAAAGGTATTTATTTATCAACATTACATACATACATATATTAATACAATTTTGAATTCAAATAATATAATAAATTAATAAATATTTATTTATTATTCGCACTGTCTTTAATGAATTATTTTATTCAATTTATTACATCCAACATTCAATATTTTGGAAATAGTAAATTAATGTAATATAATAAATAATATAATATTCAATTTGTTATTTCCAAGACTCAATATTTTGCCTATAGTGTATAAATTTAATATAATAAATATTATAAAATTCAATTTATTATTTCCAACATTCAATATTTGGCGAGTTTTTATTCAAACTTGTCTAAAAGATAAGCACTACAATTAACAAAACACAGTAAACAAATAGCGATTATTTAATCTATATTTTATCGACATGTATTTCGAGCAACATAATTAGCTAATTTCAATTAACATATTGCACGCTCTATTTTCGAAAATCAATAATCCATTTTAAGCTGCAATACCGAGCTAATTAGTATTAAATAAAGGCAAAATATCAGAAAATAAATTGTCGCATTTAGTTCTTTATTGGACTCCGAAAACTGAAAATTAAAATAATTTAAACAATGGAACATTATATAAAAACACATCTTTCTTGTACCATGCTGTGGCAATTCTTATTATGATATAATATATACACCTAACATAGGGAACACTTAAGGAATTAAATAATATTAAAAATATTATTACATTCAGATACTAGTCAAGACAATTAGTTATTCATGTAATTAGGAATTAAATAATACTAAATATTTATATATTAGAATAAAATGTCCGATTTTTCAGATATTAGTCAAGACAATTAGTTACTGAGACTGGGGGAAAATACAATCAAATAAGCCGAAGCATATGAATGGATATTGCAATGCCAAATATATGCTGGCAAAATCGTTAAATACTGAATTAGCTTGAATTGGCATCGGAAACTGAAAGTCGTCCAGCGAAATATGCTGACGATACTAATACTTAATATGATTATAGGAAATTAGCCGCGCAGTAGTAACAAAGTCCGGCGAAAGCGTGTTGCAAATTGGCGACTGGATCCCAGAGGGCTTAGATAGAGGCAATTGGAATCCTTTTGTCATTAGTCCGCTACATTTGCCAATTGGCCCGAGTCGATTTATCATCGTTATCGCAATGGTTTTGTGCTGTAGTCATGTTGTAGTCGTATTTAATATGCAAATCAGCATAACGCATGAGCGCCCCAAACATATGCAACAGGACACGCGTGCACTGAAATGTGGCAAATGCGACTACTTACATGCTTATGACCACGCACATACGTACTATATATATATTAAACGCTTCTGGTATTTATTTTTTATTGAATCGCATACCCTGCAAATGTGGCAAGTGAGGATTGCTTCAAAGAAGCTGAAAATCTATATAGCAAAATCTTCAGCCATATGATATGTGGCAAGTGAGGATTGCTTCAAACAAACAGAAAATCTATATAGCAAAATCTTCAGCCATATGATATTAATTTTTTATTGTTTTGCGTATATATAAATATAATTTATTGCATATAATTTGTTTAATATATCATTCAATCTTTTTTATTTTTAATGTAAATACAAAAATATTTTATAACATCTGCCATGCTGGTAATTAATTTAAATCAAAATGAATAATATTGAAAAAACTACAGCATGCTTTTAGGCTGATCAGTTAATTGCCATGAATTTATTTATGGCCATATTATGGGTCATGTTGGGTATCTGCTAGTCGATCATTGCGATCGGCTACTTACAGACTACGATGTTTGCAATTTTTATTCTCTTTTGTTTTGTGCAATTTGTTGTGTATTTTTCGGTTGGTTATTCATTAAAAATAATGAGAATTGAATATAATTTTGATGTCAACTGCGCTGCGATGATGTCAGGCCTAATTATAATTATGTTAATCGCGCACGTTTAATGCAATTAAACATTGATTTCAATTCGTTAGACACACTGTTCAATTTAACAAATATGTACTCTGCGCATGTAACACATTTTGTTCATTCCTCAGCAACAATTCGCGTGCCATTGTGCGTATACGCAATATACATACATATATTTGTATGCGATATATGCAAAAATGCTGCTGCGAGCATTCAATTCAATGGTTTTGCTTCTGTATTTGTATTTCAATGTTGCCGTTGTCTTAAATAAACTGAATTGGCATGCGAAATATGCGTGAGATGCTTTCCGAATCATCATCATATTACAACCTGTTTCGAATTCCGCTAGAAAAATGCGCGGAATTAATTTGCAAATGCCACTGCAAGCTGTGGCGATGGCTGCGATTAAATCTGTGTTCAAGAAATACTACCTCAAGAGCTGTTCGCATTTGTTTCTTCGATTGACTTTCATGCGTTTCTAACATTTTCTTAAATATTTAAATGGTCTCGGAACTAAGTTTGCTGCAGGTCTCTGCTGGCATACTATGCTTTTGTTATCCATTCTCATGCTCTGCTCTCAGTTTCTCATCCCTTGGTAATTTCTCGGGTCTATTCAACGATATGGAAACAATCGCTGAGTTTTAAACGGGGGAGGGCAATCGGCTTGTCAGTGGATTGCCAAGTGGCAAATGTTTGAAGCAGGCACTGTCGACGCGACATTAGGCAACGGGGGCATGCGGCACGGGGCATGCGGCAGAGGCATTTTGGTTTTTGGCAGTTGGTTACAGCGATTGAATTTAATTAGCTTATCATGAAAGCGTATTTCACATAAATTTATCAAAATTGCTTTACACAACAGCAGCAGCAGCAGTGGCAGGAGTTGGGGGGGGGGGCAGGAACAGTGGCATCATATCTACATGCGGCTAGAGACAGGCAGAGAGAGAGAGAGAGAGGGTGGCTGTCTGGTGGATGCTACAGGCCGTGGAGTGGGGCACAAATTGCATTACGGCCCGCCCATTAAACTGATAAAAACGAGAATCGAGTTGAGTTGTGTCGACTTGGGCGACACTTTAAACTTGATGGCTTGTCAGAGCGAGACACGGATAGGGTAAATGAGTGCCAGAGCGAAAGAGAGGGCACAAAGGCTAAAATTAAATTTATTAACGCACATTACAACGCATTCACTTCACAGCACTCAAAAGGGGGCGGGGCAACAATGGCGATGGCGACGCTGGGTGGCAACTCTACTTTTTGGTGGTTACTTGAAGGTCGCCCGAGCAGCCGAAGCAGTCGCTTTTGTTTCCAAATGGATTGCAATCAATGCGAAAGCCAAGCAACAAACTGTTGAGGGAGACTAGAGGATGTACTATAAAGACAACAAAGTGAACCGAAGATAACAGCTTAAAGCAATGCAAAATGCAATGTGTAATTTATTTACGAAAATTAGTTGTCTGCCAATGTTAGTTAAATTGCAAAGTTAATTGTTGCCAATTAAAATAATAGCGTGCAAAAATTGAGCTACAATCAAATTAGTGAAACAAACCTAAAATGAGCGAATGAAAAGACGTTCTTAACTTCAGAGTTAGTCGACAACAATTAGTTTCCTTTAACAATTAATTGAATCACAAATTATTTCATTTCATTTTGATTGTCTCTATCTTTCACAGAATTTCAATAATTTCAATCACTTATTTCATGCCAATTGAAAGCAGCAAATAAATATATTTATAATTGCCATTTCATAATGAAAAAAATTCAATTTAATTAGAACGATAATAATCAAAAATGTCCATTGAAAAAATATGTATGGTCTTGTGTGCAATCATTAAGCAGCTCTGATCAGCTTAAAGCTTTAAGCCTTCGACAAGGCCATTGCGTTGGAAATGTGTCAGAAACTTCGATAGGGAGAATCCCCCATAAGTACGCTGTTTGTTTGTGGGAATGGGAAATGGGTTTAAGAGGAGGTTGGGGTCGCGTTTTGTTGCGCTACTTGCGCCTTATCGATGACACTTTGATAACTGGCGAACTGTGCTAATTGATAAGCGAGCGCTAATCGGCCATTTGGTCGTTTGCTCGTTTTGGCCAAAACGACGCAAACAGGCCATAAAAATGTTCGCCTATTTGCCACTCAAGCGCAACTTTCCCTCCTCCTCCGCCCTCCTCTCGCTGCACTTTTCACCACCACCGCAACTCCATGTGACGCGTTCATTTATAGTGTCAATGCGATTATGATGATTATGTCGCTTCATGTGATGCACACGCTAAGCTCACCGAGAGACCGAGAGGGAGAGCGGAGGTCTGCTAAGCTCTTTGCTTGGCCTCTGTGTCCCTGCCCCTCATTGGAGTGCAATTGAAGGCATTTGTGCGTGAAATTACATTGAAAATTTAATTGTGCACACAAAGTGCAGGCCGCCGTGCATTAGATACGCAAAATTTGCTCATAAATTAAAATGCCGTCCGTGGATTATGCGTCCTTCCCGCCACCGCCCCCTGCCCACAACCCGCCTAATTAAACATACCAGATGAGGAGGTTTGCAAGGCAGAATTGTAAACTGCAAACTGCAAACTGAAAACTCCAAACTCCAAACTGTAGCGTGTATTCCCTTTTGCCAGAGACTAAATATTAGAGTTATGAGTTTACCAAAAATTTAACGTCATATTAACAAACAAGAAAAACTTGTTTTTATTGTATTTTACTTTTTTTAATTTGTTTAAACTTTACAATTTAATTCAAAAAATGAAATACCAATTATTTGCATTCTTATACGTGGAAACAACAAGTTAAATTCAAGTTTTCAAAATTTGAATTTAAACTTTCTTTGAACAGAAAATGCTATATACGATCTACTAATTACATTAAGATAATATGCATATATAGTATAACCAAAGTACAAGCGTGTACATATTTGTTAATACAAATTATGGGATGTTTAGTCTGTTCAAGGAGTTGCATTTTCCAATATGCAGTTTAGCTGATACAAATTCAAAAATAGCCTTTTTTAAATAAAAATTACTACTCTTATATACAAAATATTTAAATTTGCATTTATTTAAACGAAATTGAATAACTAATGATTTAAAAATAACCTTTGATTCGGGTTAAATTTCATTTTTCTTTCCTTAGTATGCACAAATGCATGCGAATAAATTGCTGGGGTCAAAATAATTTTGATTTCTTAATTTGTTCGTTAAAAATTATAATAATTGCCGCACGTGCATTAAAGCCCTTTATGAACTGGTGCCAAAGCGCCGTTGTTACACATGCCAAACAAATACGATTACTTCGCGGCTTAATTTTGATTTACTCGTGTGTTAACACGCAATCGCATCGATCTTGTTGCAACGCTTGTCGTGCCGCTTGAGATGTGGCCAACTTGTGGTATGCTTAATGTACGTAACCGCTGACTTTTGCTGCATTTTGCGACGGCACTTGAACTTCTCCTTCGTCTTCTTTTACTGTTTCGCCAGCTGCCTCTTGGCCGACTTCATTGTCGTCATCTTGCAGCATAGCATTTTCGTGCAGCGAAAAGTTGCAAAAGTTCGATATGTACCGCTAGCCATGTTTTGCTGTTGTTACCGACCGCACAAGGAAAATGCAAAAAATTGAGGCAAAAAAAACCTCGTAAACCAGTTGATGCAATTTTCCAGTGCGAAAATTAACAAATACACACACACACACACACACATGCATTCGCACTCACACGGCGAGTGGAATGAAAATGTGCGCTCGAGAATTCAATTTGCGTTGAGAAAACGGAACCTCTCGCAGTGGGCGGAGGGCGGAGGGCGGAGGGCGGAGGGCGGTGCATCGTCTGTTTACTTGAGGTTTTTTCGTTGTCGGCGTATGAGGGCCGGAAGGAAGTGCAAGCGAACAAACCGAG
Organism: Drosophila formosana; assembly: GCA_035045625.1. NCBI lineage: Eukaryota > Metazoa > Arthropoda > Insecta > Diptera > Drosophilidae > Drosophila > Drosophila formosana. Next base: position 945,039 of record JAWNOW010000144.1, on the reverse strand, counting down.
CGCAGCACAAACACGCCCTCAGCTGGCCGAGGGATGTGAGGATAGAGGCAAGTTGCAGTTGCAGTTGCAGTTGTAGCTGCAGTTGTAGCTGCGTCGGCCTCAGGTGGCGTCGCTGCACAGCAAATTGGCACAAACGGATGCCAGCGACGTTGCCGACGCGACGCGACGCCAGTCTGTTAGACCTGCCCCACATTTGTGTATTAGTATATTTATTAAGAAATTTAATTTCACATGGAAAACGCTGAAAGCAAGTGCAAAAGTGGCAACAAATATGGCTGACATGAAGTATGGCATCAACAGTTGCCACTTGCAAACACAAGCAAATGCAGTAACATCTATAGATACAACTGCAGCTGCAGATACACGGCTCGAGTTGAACACACAACTACAGATACATTTGCATCGACAGTCACAGCTACAGCTAAAGATACATCTAGAGATTCAGATACACATGCCACTCGCATAGTCTCGCAGACCATAAGCAAACACAAATGATGGCAATCTGTTAGCGCGCACTTTCGCCTGCTGCCCCTGCCCCTGCCCCTGCCTGTGGCATGCCACCGTCGTCTGCACAATGCTGGCCAAATTTATATTATTAATGCCTGTTTATCTGCATGCGACGATGTCGCCCTCCAAATAGATAGATGCGCTCTCTCTCTCTCTCTCTCACTCGCTCGCTTGCTCTCTTTGTCTTTGCTCAACAACAGCAGTTGTTGCGGGTGTTTTGTTGCGTTGTATGCGCTGCTTTATGAGCTTCGATTAATTTGCGCGCAAACAGCGCGAGTTCGAGCACATTTATAATCCATATATATGTACTATATATGCGAGTATCTGCTTGGGCGAAGCTGCCTTTAACTTGGCCAAATCGAGAGCGTTTAAGTTGGAAACATTGCTGATTTAAGTTTCGATTTGTGTTGCAGACATTCGAGATACTCCTTTGTTAAATTCTCTATCAATCAGTCAGTCAAGCGCTCAATCTGCTGTCGGTCAGTTAATCAATTAGTTGGTCAATCAGTCAGTCTGTTAGAAATCAATGTCATTCATTCATTTAATCAGTCAATCAATCATGTTGGCCGATTTGCGAGCGTTTAAGTTGCAAATATCGCTGATTTAAGTTTCGATTTGTGTTGCCGATATTCGAAAGATTTTCCATCAATCAGTCAGTCAAGCGCTCAATCTGCTGTCGGTCAGTTAATCAATTAGTTGATCAATCAGTCAGTCTGTTGGAAATCAATGTAATTCACTCAAATTGATCAATTATTTAATCTGTCAGTCAATCAGCAGAATCAGATAATTACTAAATAAATACTTCAGTATATTTTAAAAGGCAATTAAAAATTTCAGATTAGTCTCAACTATGTTTTAAGTAAATAAATAATCTGTCAATCAGTCAATGCTTCAATCAATCATTCCATCAAACAGGCAGCCTATAAATCATCCCTTAGTCAATAGACTAGTAAATCAATTAATCAGGAACCCGTTGTTGCAGCGAGCAATTAATAAAATCAATCATAATAAATCAATAAAAAACAAAACAAATGTTTTATCAGTAATACAAAAATGTGTGCGGTAGAAATTGTAAATTATAACGGCACTTAATGCGCCATCATTAAATTTGCTGAACGAACAAACAAAAAAGTTATCAACATGGCCAAAGAGTTTCCTGGGCACAAGAGCATTGTGGGCCTTGCTACAAATGAAATCAGCTCGGCTTATATTCTGGATGAATACTTTTAGTATTGATTATCTCCATTGATTTAACAACAATTTCAATCGCATTACAATACTAAACATCTCAACGATAATTGAGTTGAGACGCATTTGAAAGTGTAGTACAAAAGACGAGATAACTGCAGTCGATTTGATGGGCGACTTTGGTTCAACAGCCTTCGCTTGCGATAAGCTGACTACGAGTACTCGAACAACTACTATAATTCAATCGAGTATAAGTGTGAGTGTGAGTGTGAGTGTGCTGCACGTAATCAATCTGTTCATTATCTGGGCGAAAGCCCAAGACAAAGCAAATTTGAATCAGAAGCAGCAAGAAAAAAAGGTTTGTGCATTGTTTGGTATATTGAATTCAATTACGCATGGGTACTCGAACATGCCAGCCAGCACTCACCTTTGTATTCGCATAATTAATACCCAGCTCGACGCAATTCCGACTGCGAATTGAGAAGCCCTGCCAAGAAGATCCTTTCGGCAGCTGCACCGACAATTTGCATTGCAACTGATTAAGTTACCCATTTGAATGTGCTTGAAGTCATTACGAGTGGGCGAGTGTGCGAGTGAGTAGAGGCTGAAAGGCTTTTGCATTTAAATTATTGCAACGCCTGATTAGATACGCAGACTTGGACTGCTCGCAGGCCGTTTAGGGCCACTGACTCATTGTGTACTCATGCGGCACCCAAAGCGCACTCACTGAGCACTCACCGCATCCGAATGCAACTCGCACAATTACAGCGATGTTGTCATAGTCATTTGTCTGGCCGCAGTCATCAGCTGAGCTGTAAAAATAAATAACTGCTCACACGCCTACTCACATTCGACACTCAGCATTCAGTATTCAGTATTCGCACTCGCATACTCACAATTTGTACTTCACACCTAGGCGATTAGGGAGTATTTATTGTTGAAACATTTGTCGCGACGATAACAGTTTATCATTATTAGACCTTCGCATAGCGTTGCAGCTAATGCGAAAAATAACCAGGCGAACGAGTGGAGTCGACACGGGGATACCCTGTAGTTGCATGCCCCACAATTATGTGAATGTCCACTCATTAAATTTATAAAGTTTCTTCTTCTACTATTTTTTACTTTTAGTTATATTCTTAATCTTACAAATTCTCCAAGCATTGTCATAGATTATTTTTTTATTTCGCCATTCATTACGATTTAATTTGTTCCAAGAAATGCTTATCGCTAAATTGCATTTACATTTTATGGCCACTTTTTAAGTTTGTTTACTTTGCGCTTCGCGGATGCAGGGTATTAAAAATGTTATAAGCAATATAAAAATAGAAACAACTGCTAGCTACTAAAATTAATTATTTATGGTAGCACCGAATGCTAGATGATCTAATAGAAAAGTTAATCCGCGAAGTATAATGGTAAACTGTTAAATAAAAATGTTGGCAATTAATTTACATTAAGAAAACGTTCATAAACAAATTTAAAAATATATATTCACAAAATTTTCTTAATACTATAAATTTATATTACATTAAAAGATGACCTAAATTATACGAAAATTTTTGGGAAAAAATTAAAATTTATTTACACAAATAAATTTAAAAAAATGTAAATAATTAAATATTATAAACTTTGATTACAATTGAAATTGTAAACATTGCAAGAAAAACCAATAAACTATAAATATCGAGTAAGCTTTGGCGAGAAAAGTATGCAAGATAATATATATAGATATTTCCAAAGCATGCCAACTTTTGTTTGATCTTGAAAATACGCCAATAAAATCTGCGAATATTTACGTAAAAAAAAAACAATAAAAAGTATTGAACAAAAAACGCTTAAATAGAGAACTGAGAATGAACTCAGATAAGTTGCATGCATATGCTAATGAATACAGTGTTAGCACATTATGAAGTAAGTGCCTCCATATGAGGCATTAAAAAATAAATATTATATATGTATGTATATAGAAATACAAGAAATCGTACAATCGTCACCGGCCGTCTATCCGCACCCATTGAAAACACGCGCGAACAACGCAACCGGCAAAAGATTAAGAGATCTTTGATAAACAAATACTAAACTAATAAACAAACAAAAACATTGCGAAAAAGATAAACATGAGTGTAGAACATGAGTGCGAATAGACGAGCAATGTGCGAAAAATTCTTATCTAATGATCGATAATGATGGGCCGACCGCGGTGAAGGAAGTGCATAATACCCGCCAGACCGGGGAGAATGCGAGGGAGAGAGAGATTGGCGAATCCGTTGCTAAAGCGAAAGCGAAAGCTTTTCTGTACCGTTCTGAGGCGACGTGACCAGCCGCACATAGCGCATAGCGAAAGCTCTCGAGCTGGGAAATCGCAGGGAACGACAGCGAGTCAAAAGGGGGCGTGGGGGGGGGAACGATGACTGGGGACTGGAGTCGCTGCTGCTGGTATATAAAACGGCTGCAGGTCGTGAGGCTCGCGCATAGTGCAAACGCATAGCTTCATTGTCAGTTCGTTGGTGGGTTCAAGATGTGGTCCAAAATAGCGATAACCGGCGCTCTGGCCGTGATGGGCGGCGCTCTTTACGTCAGCGCCGTGGACAACTTTGCGTATGTAGATCGTTCGCTGGAGGTGGCGATGCCCAAGGCGAAGCGTCACGTGGCCAAGGAGTAATCACAGCAGCAGCAACAGCAACAGCAACAGCAGCAGCAGCAACACAGCTCCAAAGAGAGGCGCACAAATTGATGGAGCCGCAAGTGGATGCGAGTTCGTGCAACTAGTTCGCCCTTTGTGCCACAAAATGAACTAGTTCCAGTATCCGCATCGTGAACAAGTCGCTATTCCAGCTTGTCGAACTCCTTAACAAGCCGTCGAAGTAGCGCCCGCCAATCCCTGCTCCATCAGTCTTCAGTTGCCGCATCGAACAACACAAAGAGTTTCTGTCGCCAGCTTCAGTCAGCGCTTTAAACTATCTATTATCTATTCTATTCTTAAGAAACAATTGTTTTTTTTCGTGTTTTTTTTTACTATCATGTAGTTTTGGCAATTAAGTTCCTGAAAGTATTCTTAAATGTTGTAAATAGTGCATAAATAAATATTATATAATTACACTTAAACGGTGCAAATTGTTTTGTGAGTCGGTGATTTGGTGAAAAGAAATTTCACACAAAGTTATATTCGGTAAAATAACTTCTTGTTGCTACCGGGAAAGCAAATATTCGGTCGAATTAAAAAGTATGTTATTTACTGTTTACTATACATCAAATTCTTTGACTGACTGATTGAACTATCAATGTACAGTCTATAATATGTGATTAAATTAGTAAAGTACAAAATAAAATAGTGTCATCGTGCAATAAAACTACAACTATTAGAAATAAGAGTCAAAAATGCATATAAAAGCAAAGTTGCTGTCTTAACTTGCCGGCATTCATTTAAGAATATTTTAATTATTCCATTACAAATCTGTCCATCAGTATTTTTATTATTCACCATAAACATGTGCAATATTTTATTGCAATTTTAAAGCAAGCAACAGTTACAAAAGTTTCATTTACGGCAGCAGCAGCAGCAATAAAACAATTGATGACAAATAGTCGATAATCTTTAATACATATCGATTACCAACACATTACTTTGTCAGTGCCTTGCAGTTCCGCATTAATTTTTTATATTTTCTTTGCTTTGAGTTACTCAATAAGATGAGTAATAAAAGCTAAACTTCGTACACATTTAACATTTATAATATTTTACTATCTGTTGCAATTATAGGCGATACTTCAAATAATCTCATTGCGTACAAACAGATAATAATAATAGTAAGCTTATCAGCGTATCTATTTGTTTTGATAAGTTCTGCCAATCGATATTGATAGAGTCTCGCTGATAATGCAAAGACTCACAACGAACAGTGAAATTCATGCAGATTTCGTTTTGCTATAAAAAAAGAAACACACTGTTTAAATAATTGTATTTTTGTTAACAACTGATTTCAAAGAAAAAGCAATTGATAAACATTTTGCAATGCCAAACTGGCGAGATTATTTACTTGGCGCGCCAAATATTATTTTTATTAACAATTTAATCGCAAGAGATTTCGAGGAAAACCCGAGTGATAAACATTTGGAGATAATTTGGTAAAATTGCCGGCTAGCAAACATATGTCGTGCAATGAGCTACAAAACATTTGACTTAAATGGCATAAAGTCAAAAGATTCTATTAACATATTTATGATGCGCCATTCCAATGGACGGTCAACACTGTAGCGTAGCCACGAAGGGGAGTGTGGCAAGTTTTTCGAGTGTGGCAAGTGGGGCAGGCTGACTAAAAATCTGTGGGCGCACTAAAAATGACTGGCAAGCCGCAAATACTTTGTCAGGCTCAAGTTGACACTCGTTTGGTCGTTGGCCGGTCATAAGCCCGACCCCAAAAAAAGAAAGACCAAAAAGCCCCTCCTACTCACAGCTCTGTGGCATCGCATCGCAAGTTGTGAGCTTCGCATAGGCTGCCGCACGCATTTGACACTCATTTTCGTTGTTGTTGTTGTTGTTGTTGTTGTTGTTGTGTGTGGACACAAACACAAACACAAAAACAAGAGCAGGAGCAGGCTGAAACGCAGAGAGGCCATATCAGTCATGTGTGTGTCGAGGCATTTTGGCCGAACAGATTGTTGAAGATTTGATTTTGGGCAGCCTCGTTGGCCGGTCGGTTGGTCGGTTGGTCGGTTGGTCGGTTGGTTGCTCGCTGGCCGGCACAATCGTTAATCTAATGAAAGATGACGTTGGGCACCACCAACAAAATAGTCATGACCAGCTCCCATTTCCATTTCCCTCCTCCACCCTTTTGCGCTGTCATAGTTTCAGAGTGTGCTGCTTCATCCGCTTTGTCTGCGGCTGTTTGCTAATCATTCATCATTGCCCGATGTGGTGTGGGGATGTGCAGAGATGTCCTGATGAATAAGCGGCAACTAAAACAAGTCCTGGCCAAAAGTGGGTGTGCAGCATGGCCAGCATCATTAACAGTTAGTGGCAGCCACAGCAGAGAGCTCGACTCGAGTTCGGGGCTGCCTGCAACTCTGCTGCTGCACCTGGTCAAAGTTCAATCGCTTGTTCCGTGTCGGCTTACCAAATGTCTCAATACAGGCAGACAGAGAGAGAGAGAGAGAGTGAGGGAGACAAAGAGAGTGAGAGGAACCGAGTTTGTTCGCGAACCGACCAATAAAATTTGATTAGCCCCAAATCCTCTAGGTCTCTCAAGATGGAGCTGGCCGGGCCAAAAGGGCCAGCAATATGAGAATTTATGTTTGCCGCACAGATTCCGATTCAGATTCAGATTTAGATTTGCCACACGGCCACACGGCCACTTGCCACTTGCCACAAGCACTCAGAGCGACAGAGACCGAGAGCGAGAGAGAGGAGCGAATATTGTATATTCATGGGCAACTTGCAACTCGGAGCAGAGGACAGCACAACTGCAGGACACCAACCAAAACGTGGCCCGAGGCCGAGCCAGCCAACTTGGGTTAATTTACATTATAAACTTTGAATATTTTATTGTTTGTCTAGGAAAGGACACAGCTGGCAGGCAGCAGGAGCCAGGAGCCAGAAGCAGCAACAGCAACAGCCACGCTTACTGCCCCGTCGAGTGTGTCTCTTGTGTGTGTTTGTGTTGGTGTGGGTGTGGGTGTGGGTGTTTGTGTGGGTGTGTGGCTAGGCCTTTAAGCCTCGATAGTGGCGCAGTGGCATTAACTCCTCGCCGACCACATTTATCGACTCTCTGAACCGAACTCGCCCCTTGCCCCGATTTAATGACAGCATCAACATTTTTGTCCAAATTATGAGACTGCCACCAAGATGGAGTCCGCCTGCCATTGGCAACGCTGCTTGTTAAGCTTTTCAATGAGCATCGGGTTACTAAATAATTAAACAATTTCGCATTGCCAGCTCGTAAACCACATCGACCGCACTTCTCTCCAGTTTCCCACAGTGTAACGCTCGCTCAGGTGACCCCGTCTGTGGTCGGGAACATGTAAATTGCGGAGATGCAATCCAACAAATAGTACAAAATTACAAATGTAATCGGAGCTTCTAATTAGTCCAGCCACCGAACGGGAGACTGAGCGCAAGACTCACAAAGAAAAATAGGGACTCAAATAAATAGAATGAGAAACAGATGTGATGAGTGTTTAAAGCAATAAATAACATAATTTTAAACCCATCACAAGGTTATCTGAAACTGGATAAAAACTATTACACCTTTTACCTTAATACCCCCATTGTAAAAAATAAGTAATAAAATATATAATGACTCTAGTGACACCTTTTTATGGCGTAATAGATATCTGCAACATTCGTTTCAATACCATTATAATTCTGTTTTTATTACAATTATGTAATATCTTTTGATTATAGGAAATACTTGACTGCTAATCGCTTTTCTACTCACAGTTTCACAGTTGCTTAATAATAAATGTAAATAACATTTAAATCATTTTTATGGCTGATAAATATTTATTTATCGGGTTTTTGTGTCTGATGCTTTAGAATTTGCATAGTTAAAATTATTTCTACTTATGAAGTGATAAATATTTATTTTAATTTATGTATTGTCGAGAATTTGCGTTTATTGCATTAGAATTTAAGTAAATCCATAATTCGCTTTATATCAGATATTTTCACTGACTCCCTTGCCCTTTCAGAACACAAAGTAAAACAGGAGAAAAATATAAATATATTTGAATTAATATGGTTTACTTACATTTTTCCACTCAACAAAAAAAAAGGAAAAAAATAATGAAAATCTGAGTGGATAATAAGTGTGTAAAAACCATTTAATCAGTCAACAAATTTTAGAATATTTTTCATTTAAATATTTTATATTTTATGTATAGCAAATAACTTATTAGTGATTGATGATTTGATGACAATGATTTGGTGATTAATAACCACTAATGTTCACATCCGATAATTAACTTTATTACGTATTTAGGACTAGGGTGACGATAGTTGCAATTACTATCGCATAGCAGCAATTCTTTATTTTATTTCTATCGTTTTTCTCTTAGCTCTCAGTCTTCCACTCAAGGTAATTTGGAAGCAGCTTTTCTCTAAGCATTATCCAGAACTTGGCTGCAAATGCTACTTTACGGCTTTCATACGTTTTTCTTTATCTCCGGGCAACTCGACGAGTGAATCTCTCTATTCGTTGGCGGCACGTTTGATCAAATTTGTGTGTAATAAGCTGTGCGAGTAAAATACCCTTTCGAGGACGCTAAGTAATAATAAAAATACGAGACAATTTAAGCTAGCTGCTGTTGCTGTTAGTGTTGTTGTTGTTATGGTCCTGGTTCTGTTTTCCTATTCAAGCGATTGTGCTTTAATCCCAGCACGTGACCAGAACAGAAGGATATGGATGTCAGGCTGCTCACCTGCTTTGGCCAGCATAAATAATTTATAAATTTTGCTTACGCAAAGATTAGCAAAGGATTTCGACGCCTTTTCTTTGGCAAATGTCTTGCACTCGGAAATCTCTATCTCTATCTTCAGTTAAATCTTTCGCTCTTTTTTTTCTCTCTCTCTGCCGCAGCGAACAGAAAACTCATTTAAAGAAATGTTTTCCTTTTTTATCGGCGACGTCGAGTCGCATCGAAATTAGCCAAAGGAAAGTGGAATGAAATGCTTGGATGCATGGAATTCTCGCATAATAAATTATAATGCAAATCCGCGCTTAAGATCGCACCAACAACACCAACAACAAAGACAACAAGCGGAAAAACGAAAAAGCCGGCACATAAAAATAGAACGCAAAAACAGGCAGAACACTTAATGTCATCCCCTGCCCCTGCCCCTCTCGCCCGATCCCCCCCTTTGTCCACCCGCACTTGACTGCGCCGACTGCTTTTTTTTTCTTTCCTCTCATTTTTTGTGTCATTTTTTTGTTGCTCTGCGGCCGCCATTTAAAATGATAAAAATCGCAAACAATTTTTGCCCGGACCGCAGTCGACAATGACAAAATGCCAGCACACACACACACACACACACGCACACACTCGCACACTCGCACAGATGGAATTGTATATGTAGATGTATGCATAGGACAGTTTTTGGCCATTTCATGCAGAGTCTATGGGCCAAATAGCAACAGCAGCAGCAGTAGATACTTAAGCTGGCAATTTGTAACGCTTTGCACTCACCAATCAATCAATCGTCCAGATAGCCCCCCAGAGTTGCCCAGTTAGCCCAGATACGCCAGTTAGCACTGCCCATAAACTGCCACTACATCCATACATATATATTTATCGTTCAAATAATACTTAATTTATTGCGGCATCTGCTGTCAGAACAGTTCTAATTGTTCGCTTCCAAATGTTGACATTCTATGCAACATATTTGTGGTTCGTGTACACAAAAAAATACGGATAGGATAACAGAAAGGGATGAATGAGCGCAGTTGATACAGACTATATTCTGGATTGTCCCTTTGTCCCTCTTTTTATCAGTCGGCAAAATCAATTTGATATTTTCAATTTTATTTAAATTGTTCCACTTGAGAGAATGGATTTATTACAGTTTTTTCTAGTAATATTTCGCTTCAATTTTGTTTTCATCATTTCTGCACATGCTCTTGATTTCACATTTTCATGTTACCACAAAAGAACGAAAAGAAAACAATTTTAAACAAATATTAAAATATTATTAAATATATTGTAATGTACTGTTAAAATTGTCAGGGAGTGCAAAATAATGGTTATAAGTTTAAAGTTTAGAGCAAATATACATCCAAAATGCATCGAGCAAAGTGGGGAGAATTAGATGAATGTTATATACGGAAAGTTCTCGAATAGAACAAAATTTTGTTGATTGGCAATTTTTATTTATTTAGTAAACATAATTTTTCACTTTCTACACACAGTTTACTTTGATGTGAATAAATATTTTCGATGATATATTGTAGTTTGTTACCTCACATATATATAATATGGCATCGAATTGCTTTCGTGCAATAGATGTATTTTTGTGAAAAACTTGAAAAGTATGCCAAGAAGACTTTGCTGCTTATGAAATTTTTATGGGACTCGTATTTTGTCTTTTCTTGACTTAATGCCATTTGGGGCTGGCCATTATGAGGTCAGTATCTGCAATCGCCTTTCGACTGCTTAACAGCATTCAGTTTGTCCGCTGCGGTGCTGTCGAATAAATGCATTTCTAACTTTTGCCATATGCTAAACAGCAGAGCTGAAAGTGCTGCGACAAAGGAGGGGGAAGTGAGGGGTGAAGGGAAAAGTTGCATAGTTACTGCAGGAGCTTTGCCCTAGGCCTTAGTGTCGACCTGAGCTTGCTGCTTTGCTGCTTGCAATAATAATGCTAAATAATAAAACGCGGCGAAAGCAATAGCAGAAGTCGAGAGAAAGAAGCACAGCATGCAAAGAAGAAGGAACGGGAATGGGGATGGAGATGGGGATGGGGAAAGAAATGATAATAATGCCAGGGCAGAAATTGGTCAAAACAATATAAATGCAAATGCAGCATCGTCCCCGTCCCCGTCTCCATCTCCCTCGCAGTGTTGGCGACAAGGTCCCTGAAACGCATTTTAATCAGTTGGCAGCGAATGCTACCAGTTATCTTGCCGCAGCCCTAACGTGGGGCAAGTGGCGCGCGGATGTGGCAGGTGCAGTTACCGCGTGGTCTGCATCGCAAATGCGTTCGGTTTATGGCCTGCAGCAGCAGCAGCAGCAACAGCAAGTTTAGCACCCGCTGCTGTTGGCTGCAACTATTGGCCAGCAGCAGCAGAGTTGCAGCCGGATCGCGACGTGGCCAATTTGGACTCCTTTGCGCCATTTGGCATCCTCCATTCGCCATTTTGCCATTCGCCGTACCTGTTGCCAGCGCTGCGCTTGCATAAATCATTGCCGCCTCGACTCCCATAAAGAGCAACTGGTGCATCGAGTAGGCGTGACAGCGTGACAGCGTGACAGCGCGAACAATGAACTGATTCCGCTTACAAATGCATTACCATCCTCGTCCTCGTTTTCCCTCCTCACTCCATATGCAGAAATGTTGCTCACGTTGGCAGCCATTTTTAATCATTATTTCTATCATCGATCAAGACGCGTAATTGACCAGCGTTATCCAGGCGTATACGCAATATGCATTTCCATAGCATTATTTACAAATAGTTTTGCAAATTATATACAAAATAAATATGCATTCTGTTGCTGCTCACAAATTTGAATTTTTTTTAAATTATTATAGCTTTGTTTAATAATTAATAAAATAAATCTATTGCATGACTTAAAGTAAATTTTCTCCATTTTTATGAATTCATCAAATACAAAATTATCCATAAATTTGAATTATTTAGAATATATGGTTTTTCAATTGTTAGTTATAGTTAAAGTTCTTGCAAAAATTAATAGTTTTTCCAGTGAATTTTCTGTTGCATTTTGTAGTCTCTTTTCCATTGGTTTTCCACTGACATTTTCGAAACTTTTTCCTTTCCTTCGGTTTTTTTCAACATTTTTTGTTTTACGTTTTGCTACAACAGTTAAGTCAGTTAAGGAATATACATGCTTTCCCTTGTCACTAGATTATAACACCCATCAAGGAGCGGGTATTTGATGAACAACAAAATGCATCCCCATAATAAAAGGAAGTTGCTTTTTGTCCCAAACACCCCGAGTGCGCAAATTTAATAGAATTTCGTTTAAGAGGTTATGCAGCATTGTGCGAATCATTTGCTATTGTCGCCATGCTTTCAATGTTGATATTATATTTGCAAAAGGCTGTTAATTAATTGGCAATTTGTGCAACTTATCGGCTTCTTATAGCTGACTTATCTCAATTCAGACACATGCTGTTGTTGGCCAACTAATTCGCATATTAATGCGGCAGCAGCTGTTCGTCTTCCCTTTGACATTGTTTCCTACCCCGCAGCTTCTTCTAACTGCAGACTTCTTGCGAATGCAATTGCGATTGCAATTGTTGCCGTCTTTGGCTCTTTGTCATTTTTCGGGGCATGCAATTTGCATTTTGTACTGTTGTTCAGTTGTGTTGTGTGCAGGCGGCCGCCTGCAGCGGCATCATTGCCAGAGTTGCCACAGTTGGTGGCACGAGGCAAGGGGCAAGGGGCAAGAAGCGCTCAGCAGTCGACGCAAAATGTTAATGAATTGCCAAAATCGCAATGCAAACGAAAATTGAATTTGCAAAAATAGCAACAAACAAAATAAGGGCGAAAGCTCAACAACAACAATGGCAATAAATAAATTGCACATTTGCCGACGCCTTTGCAACTTGGCTGCAAATTGGCGTTGATTGGATTTGTATGTGCATGTTGCATGCAGCAGAGAAAGCAAAAGCAAAGCTGCCAGGGGACGAGAAGAGGGAAGAGGAAGGGGCGCCTTGACGTGCCACACAAAAGACTTTTGCATGCTTCATTATTTCTGAAGCTAAATTAAAGGATAATAGATTTATATGCTTGCCTGGGCAGACACAAAGACTCGGCACAAGATACGCGAATTCGAGTGCGTATCTTATAGATACATAAACACAGATACACAGATACACAGATACACAATATGCATATGCATATGCATATATGTTTGCATGTATTTGCTGTGTGTGTGTGCATTTGGTATGCAGGCAGTTACAATGTGGCATCGACTTGTTCATGCTGGGATCTAAGATGCAGATACTAGATACCAGGCCATGCTGTGCTGCATTTTGAAGTGCAAACTCTCCATCGCTGCTTGTGCTCGAAATATGAAACTACTGGCAACTTTAAGCCCATTACAGGCAACGGGCAAACAAGCTGCAAACAACAACAATAACTGGCAACCAATAATATTACCCAAAGGCCAACAATAAAGTTGTTATAAGCCAGACAACAAGAAAGCGCATCCATCTCATTGTTGCTCCCCGTTCCCCGCACCCTCCCCCATTTGCCTTACTCCAAAGAATTTTAAACGAAAAATGTTTGAAATATTCAAAAATAGCAGCAAAAAGAAAAAAAAACAAAGAAAAAGAGAAATCTACTTTGATTTTATAGCTGGCTAAAAAGGCGGCCAACAAGCAGCCATAACAACAACAATAACATTTCCACCAGCAACAACAACAAAAAGAACAACAAGAACAACAAGAACAACTCAAAGTGCCCCCAATAGCAATAAGCACAGATTCTATAGACATTGAAGGAATGGGGAGACGGCGATGAACCAGATGGATAAAGTATAGTACACAAATCGTTGTACAACAGACTCTGGATAGATTTAAACAGCAAACTCCATGAGTATTCGCAATTATTCATATGTACTCCTATTCAAGGCAATCATATTGGAAACATGATTTTATTAATCCCAGAAATCAATTAGCAAAACGATTTAAAACAGAGGCTGAGCACCCAACAATATTTCCCCTCCTCTTTTGCAACTAAAAACTCAGTGCAGTGCAAATAGTAAGCAATCATATTTTTTGAATTTTTGGGAAATCGTCTCAGCAAAGTAGATTAAATTACAGATTTTGTTGAGGCTTTAAGAGATAAATAATAAAGCAACAACTATTAAATGAGTATAAATATTAAAGAAGGTTTATATTACTATTTTATTGCAATGTCAAAATTAAATTGCAATTTTATTTCAATCGAACCTATTTTCGGTTATCAAGATTTCAGTTTGAATTCGGAATACGTGGCATAATAGCATCTAAAAATCGTATCTCCGTCAGTCAAGGCGAAGAGAATATATAAAAGATATGCAGAATGCATAATCATGTATGGCAATCGACTGGTAATCGATGCATGTGAGTGTGGCTGACAAAAGTATGTCTGTATGCGTGAGATGTGCATATGAGTGAGTGTCTAAAAGGAATGGTCATCATTCGGATCTGCAAAGTGGGCGTGGTCAAGCAGGAGAGCGTCATTTAGCTTATCGAATTCATCATCTTTTCTTTTACTGCTGTTGATAATAAAATGGATATTACTATTTTGTAATGGAATGAAATCTTATCCTTCAAATTTCTTTGCTTATTGCTGGCCATATTATTATAAATTAAATTGAATAAAATTCTGCAATATTTTTGGCACCCAGCCTTAGGTGAATTTCAGAAATTGTCGTGAAGGAGTTTGAGTTATGGTCTGATAGCAACTCAGTCATTCGGGAGGAGGAGCGTAAAGAACTTTACATATATTTAGATTATATTTATTATATAGATTTAAATGTATTCAGTAATAAAATAATGAATCGAAGACTCTGAGATTGCATTTTTGAACTGGGCTTTGTTCTTAAAGCATTTGAAGAGTCCCTTCGGTTCTCTCCGTCCGTTTGTTTCGCCCGTCCTAACTTGTAATTGAGCTGAATATGGGATACTCGTACTTGGTAACTTTGTTAGCCGCTTGCTGCTTAAGTAATGGCCTGTTTGCCGGACTTCAGAGGGGCGGAGGGTGCCAGACCTGAATTTGCAGAACTCGGACTCATTAGCAAAGAGTCCAGCGGCCAAAAGGACGTGGCGCAGGAAAAGAAAGCCGATGCAGTGTAAATGAAATGGACTACTTTAAAGTAAACTCGGACTTGAAAGCAGTGTTAGTGGAAGGGGTGAGGGGGCGAAGGGGGCGGGGCATGTGGTCCGCCAACGGGTCTCGACATCGTTCAGCGGTCCTGGCCACGGCTGCGGTGAAGTTTTATTGCATAAATTAACTTGGCCAAACACAATTTCGCAATTATTTTGCAATTAATAATTTATGTGCCCAGCCGGCCCAGCGACCAGACCAAAGAGCAATCGCCTCTGTTTGAGTATAGAGGCATAGGGAGCGAGCCCTAATGGGATGGCATGGGATCGGATCGGATGGTGGACGGTGGATGGTGGATGGTGAAGGGCTTTTGGGGAGTCAAGTTGTCTTCGCTTGTTCACCAGTTGCGACTCATTATATGCATTTCTCAGCCCAACTTCGGCTGCCCTCTTTAATGGGCTTTTAAGTGGCGACTTTAAACGCCTCAACCGCAAACAGCTCCTCGCCCCCTCCCCGCCCCCCCTGAAACGCTTTTCATTTTGATTTTGATATCCGCGTGCGGCTTTTAGCCTCACCAAAGTTTTGCGGTCGAATTGTTGTCTTGTCCTTTGGGTTGTTGTCCTGTCGTCCTGTCGTCCTGTCGGGTTGTTGCGATTGTTGCTGTTGTAGCTGTCACTTTATTACTGTCACATGATAACTGGCCCCTGACGCTGCTCGTTGGGGCTTGGAGGCTGGGCCCTTAAGTGGCTTTCACCTTGACGCCTACCAGACCCCATACAACACAAATACAAATGCAGAAAAAAACACGGACTTGGCCACAAGGGAACTCATTATACAAAGTCCGGCTAACATGTTGCCGCCCTCGCCCCAGCTTCAGTATCTACGCACGTTTTATGACAAGCACACACACACACACACACACACACACACACACACACCTACTCACACACTGGCAACACTTTTATGCATTGTGTAGCGCCATCTCTGTGGCTGACTGTATCTGTATCTGTATCTGTATCTGTGAGTCTCTCGATTCGCACTCGACTCGTATCTGTTGCTGGTTGTGTTATATAAAAAACGCATTCGCCTCGCATACTCACAACATTTTGCACATTATTGGAAATCGTGCGCTTCGTTAGTGGCAAATCTGTTGCAAAGTAGCCAGCGCCTATGCTGGACACTGCTCAGATACTCAACTCACCCCCAATCAGGCACCATTATGGGCTGCTTTGAGTGCCCCGCCCTTCCTTGGGCGATGGCCTGGTCCATTTCATTCGCTTTGTGTGTGACAGTTTCTCTGCCTTTGGCATTGTTGCCGAAGCTTATCATTTATTGCTGCTGATTGGTTTGGCAGTGCATCCCCCATATCACATTCCGCATCCACCTCCACCTCCCTCCCTGCCTCACTGCCCTCGTCACGAGTAATGTGTCATCCCCTCAACTCAACTCAACTCAGCTCAGCTCAGATCAGATCAGAGCTTTGCATATGCGCTGCATATGCGTCGCACACCATAAGAAGCACGACTGGAAGCGCCGTTGAACGACGCACAAATACCCTCGGAATACAAAATTCATTTCGAAATTCGGCAGTGAATAATCATTATGACCATTTGTTGAAAGAAAACAAAATCCATATGTTATTTGCAAAAGTTCTTTCTCGATTTATGAGCAATTTCAGAAAAATGAAATATAGAAATTTCTCGTCAGTTTATATGAATTGATTATTTATTTTTATAACAAAAATATAAAATAATATATAATATAAAAATAAACTAAATTTAATTTTGTAGAATCTTGTATGCAACAAGCAAGAACACACTCATTCATAAATTCTGTGCACAGTTTAAAGCTGTAAGGATCGAAATGAGAATTGAATAAATTCAAATGTATTTATATAAAATAAATTACTATTTATAGAAAATTATTATCGATCATTTCAATATAATAAGTCAAATAGACTGCTTTCATATGCTTACCTAGTTTGCAACAAAATCAAGCGACCCGTTTTGCTGGTTTTTCAAAAAGTGCCGATAAAGAAATTTAATTTAATTTTCCAACATTGAAGCATGACCCGGTGCTGTGCTGTGTTGTGCTGTGTCCTGCCCCATTGCTTGTCGTGCCCCACACTCTGGGCCAGAAATGTGCCTCATGCCACAGAAAATCGAAACGCATTTGTCAGCATTTTGCATTTAAACTTTTGGCTTTAACTTTAATTTGAAACATTTACCGCCATTTGCGGCACATCAAACGGCTTCCTCGCTCTTGCCACATACTGACAATGGAGCAGATAAGGCAAGGGGGCATAGAGGAAGTGGGGAGTTGGGAAGTTGGGGGTGCAAAGGTATTAAGACCATGTGTTGTACTTCAAGAATTTCTGTGACAAGATGCGAGAACGCAGAATTTTTAATTATATGCATATTTCTTTATGTCTCTTTAGCTTTTCTGTTTTGTATTGTCTGTTTTCTCTGACGAATCATGCCATGATTAGCCAAAGTTTTCACATGTATTCAAATTTGCATACTTCACAGAAGCGAAAGAAATTTCCAAAGTTACGAAAAATTGGTGTCATCAGGAAACAAGAGATTTACAAATAATAGAAGTAGCCGATCTTTGTTAAAGTAACTTGTAATGAGGCAAATGGTTACAGTACACATGTTTTTAGGCTCAATTTAATTATTTAAATTTCATTTAATTTATCAAATTTTATTAAATTTCCTTTTCTTACTTTATTTGTTAGCTTGTCTAAATTAAATGTCTTTTCCATTTTGCATTTATTTAAATTTTTTGTCAATACTTTATTTGTCTAATTATTAAAGAAAGAATAGATACTTTCGACGCTGGCGAAATTTTCAAAACAGAAATATTGAAAAACGCAGCTGGAATCCATTTCACCCCCTCTCTCGGCTGCCCCGCCCCTTTGCGGGTGTAATCAGAGGCCCATATTTAAATAGCGCCCACAGAACTGGGAACTGGGATGCGAGGGAAAAAAATGAAAATAAATAAATAAAAATTGTGGAATGGACGTGGGCACTGACTGATTAGAAAAATTTTGTAAGACACAACAAGCGGGCCAAAGTTACAGCGTCGAGCAAAAAAGAAGCGTAGAAAAATAAAATAAATAGAATAAAATACAAGGCAGAGGCAGAGGCAAAGGCAAAGGCACAGGCAAAGTTTGAGCGGGTGCAAGGAGGAAAAGCAACAGCAACATCCACAGCGGCAAAAGCGACTGGGGCCGAAATGAATAAAAAAGAAATTCATCAAATTTTGGCAGCGTAGCAAAAACCGAAGCTGACGCGTTGCCCTTTGTTGTTCCCCAGTGGAGGGAGCTGCAACGGGGCCGGGGACAGCAGGAAGGGCGAGTGGTGGGGCAGGCGACAGGAAGCGGCATGTCAGCACGCGCACACCAACAAAAAAAAAAAAAAAAAATAAAAAGGAAATAAAAAAATGTAAAAAAAGACGACTGAAAAAAAAATATTGTTGAAAACAGTTAGCGAAACAATTTAATGATGAATGATGGTCAATAGCAAATTTCTTACCAAGAAGGCGGCTCAGGCTCATCCGGACGTGAGCAGGGGAAGGTGCAAGGAGGGCAATGCCATAGATCCATTGAGGCATATGCACATGGTTGGTCAGCCAGCTGGGCTGAGGCGAGTCGAGTTGAGCCCCCAAACCAAACTGAGCTGAGCACAACGTTTTTCAATTGAAAACCAATTTATAACAAAGTAACAATGAGATACAAACTTTTTGCAGCAAGTCGCACAGCAAATGCTCTTTCGACAGCTGAACTAGATGTGATTGAAAAAAATAAAAATGCAAATTAACTGTACTGCGAGTAATAGAAGTAGGTTTACTTTTTATTGAAATATAATAATTATGAAATGAGCGAAAGTGCAGTTTCAATTTGTATTATTGAAATATAATACAAATAGTTTTGTCAATAGTTTTTTTATTTTAATCGAAACTCTGTGGATATATATCACAAAGTCAGATCTATATTAGTTAAAAATATGAAGAAAATCATCTAACAACTTTATTGCATAACAAAAATATATAATTATATAATGCTAAAAAATATATAACTTATTTGGATATTCTATAGATACATATATTTTATTTTAAAAATAAATATCGAGTTGAGGTTACATTTTGACTAAAATATATATTAATTATATAATAACAATAGTACTTATTTAACTATAGAAACTTATTTGGATTTTCTATAGTAGTAAATTATAAGAATTTATGCTGAAATTTATATTTAGTTCGGGTTACATTTTAACTTACATTTTGACTAAAATATATATGAATAAATTGCATTTATTCTTTTATTAGTTTTTCACCAAATCATATTAATTTGGTTTGAACTACTTGAATATATGTTATATATAATAAGTTTGCCTTCTAAAGTTGATCAGCGATACGTGTCGACTAAACAAATGGACACGAGCATGCATTTAGGGTATAGACAACTGCAAGAGCTGAGCTAGAACAGTTCTAGAGCCGATGGCAAGGAAATCATTCGGTTTGAGCGAGATTTGCGCCAGCTTTCTTAATGACGCTACTACTATAGATGGTTGGATGTGAATCCCAATCCCAGAAGCATCTGTCAGCTAGCTGTGTGTGTGTGTGTGTGTGTGTGTGTGTGTGTGTGTGTGGAACAATTATCGAGGAGGCGTCATTTGATGGGCGACTTAAATTAGCATTTATCACATTGACAAGCAATGATTCAAAGATTCATTCATTCACGCTATCATTCAGTCTGTCATTCAGTGATTGTCAGTTGCCATCGACTCAAGCCTCAAACCTCAAGCCTGATGCCTGAAGCCTGAAGCCGCCTCCAAACTGAAGCCTGCAGCTGTCAATCGGGGGCGCATTTGTCAAATGGCTTGCGGCGGTACAGTTGATATCAAAAGTTGCAATATTTACGCTCTTGCTGCTTCTATTCATTCATCCTTAATGCTGTTAACTTGATTGAAGCGCGATAACAGCAAAGTTAGCATTTGCAACAATGGAGCGTACTCGACTTCGAGTTACTATCACATTTGATTACTTTAAAATAACTAATTGCGATGATAAAAGTAATTTAGAAATTTGTTACCAAATAAGTCACCATAGATTTATTTATTGTTGTTACAAAAATGACCTCGATTAATTGAAAATAATAAATAGAGATAATAAAAGCAAATGACCATTTTTTGGTCCATAGATTAAAAATTAAACATAATATTATGGAGTAATAAAAGCAAGTTACAAATTTATAGGCATTAAGTTTCTATTGACAAAATTAGATTGATGAATTAAAAATAATTTATTGTGATAATAAAAGGAAATGACTAATTTTTGAGTCAGCCAAAATGCAAAAGACTAATTTTTGTGAGTTAAAACAATTACTTTGATTAACTCAACATTAAAAAGAGCGTTTGACAAATTTGATATTAAGAGAATTATTTATGTGTGTTACATGCATTGCCACTAAGCCGTTATGCTTTTCTGTGGGCAACAGTAACAAAACGCAAAAACCAAAGAGAGGAAATCTGACAAGCTGCCAAATGTGTTGGTGAAATCATTTGAATTTGGCGCCCAGCATTTCCTGCTGGTCATTCAACATTTGATGGCCGCCGATGACGGCTAAAATGATGCCTGATGGCTGATGGCTGATGGCTGGAATGCTTGATGCCGCTGCCTGATGATGCCAGATGCCTATTGCTAATGCATTACATTGGCCAAATTAATGCGCACTCCATGACAAGCCAAACGTTTCAGGGTCATGATTAACAGCTTTTCATTTGTGTGCGTCATTTTAGGCTCAGGCAACGAAGGCAGGAAGCTGATGCTTGAAGGTAAGACATTGCTTTAGGCCTACAAGCTGCTTGGCCATAAACTGGTCAGCCAATTAAGTGGCCAACTCAGG
Organism: Drosophila formosana; assembly: GCA_035045625.1. Taxonomy (NCBI): domain Eukaryota; kingdom Metazoa; phylum Arthropoda; class Insecta; order Diptera; family Drosophilidae; genus Drosophila; species Drosophila formosana. The sequence goes on along the minus strand of JAWNOW010000144.1, from coordinate 923,943 downwards.
CAGTTAGGCAGTCAGCTCGCCAGTTTGCCAGCTTGCCTTCGGGGGGCAATCAGCAATTGCAGCACAGCCCTGAATTCCTGACTGCCTCTGACTTCTCCCCTGTTTGTCCGTCTGTCCGTCTGTCCATCTGCCTCCTGGGCTGCTGGGCTGCTGGGCGTATAATTTTATTGTGATGAACTGATAATGTGACATTATTGTAGCTCATTTGTCAACAAATTACATCCGCCAAGGCGAAAGGCGCAAAGGTGGGCGTGGCGCTGGCATTGGGGACTACGAATCGAAACCGTGACTGTGACTCTGACTGCGACTGCGAATGCGACTGCGACTGTGACGGGGGCCAATGTATCAATCAGTGTGTACATAACGGCAACAAATTTGGCAAGGATGTGCCCATGTCCTGGCGCACATAATAAATGAATCGAGCATGCATTGAAAAAGATCAAAAGTGTCAATAAAACAAAGCAGACAAACAAACTGGCAAACGATACAGCCAAATGGGCATGCCCCTCCCTCCACACACACAGACAGACAGAGAGTGTGCGATGTGCGTGTGGGTAAAAAATATCCCAAGATGGAGAAAAGAAAAAAAAAGCACAAAACTGAGCAGAAAACAAAGCAAGCGAAATGACAAAAGTGGCAAACGTGGCATAAATTACAGCACCACACACACTCACACACACACACACTCACGCATACATATATGGCATATAGAAGACAGAAGTGAAGAGGGCAGCTCCTTGACCAGTTTAGTTTTTGGTTTTTCTCGCTTCGTCCAATGATGATGGAAAATGTCCCCGTCCTCCAAATTCCTTGCTAACAAGCGGCCATAGATTCCGATTCTCCAGTTGGAGCTGGAGATGGAGCTGCAGATGGAAGCTGGAAGAGGGTCTACGATGGGGCGATAGCATCTTCAGCATTGACAAAGTAAATCAAGGAAAATTAAATGAATTATTGCTGCAATAAATGTGGGCGGAAGTGGGCAATATAAATTGTGCATGGCTGGCGTCTGGGTGCCAGTGTCTGCACTTCAAACAAACAGGGACAATTTTACACAAACACACTCTCACTCACACACACACACACACTCGCAACTAGACAAGCAGCTGACTAACGAGTCAACTTGACATTGTGGCAGGGAATTGTGAGATTTGTTGGAGCGCAGAAAGAAAAGTCACAGTTAAGCTGCTCACTATAAAAACAACGAGTAACGTAGCGAAGCAGCGAGTAACGAGTACGTACAACGAGTACATTTTGCGTCCTTCCACGCAATTCTCAAAGACACATAATCCAATACAGTTGAAGCTCTCAAATGAACAATTAGGAAATTTGAAATTAAATGATGAATTTCCAGAAATAAGAATTTCCTTTAAAATAAAGTAGAAAGCGTCTTTAATTTGCTTTAAGTATCATTTAAATATACTTATAAACATTTTCACACAAATAGCAATATTCTTGCATTCACTTTTATAGAGCATGTTCCTATTTCATATTTTCTTCCCATATTTTTATTTAATAAAATAACGGTAAAATATGAATCTCTAGTTTTTATTTTGAAACATTTTTCGCTTTAAAAAATATGTGAAGAACACTTGAATTTTGGTCAGAAATTACCTAAGAAACAAAGTGGTTCTAAATTTCTGTGAAATTTTCCCAGATAACAACATTTATACATTAAAAATGTATCATATATTTTTTGTTATTCCCAAAAACGAATCGTGATAAACAACTTAAATTAATTCAACATTGAGTTGGTTCTTGTTATGCTATGTAAGCTGATAATAAGTAATTAAATAAAGCACTTTGTATTAAGCCAATTTGTGGCTGAAATTAACTGCAGCATGTGTAAACGTGTTTCGTATTTTCATGATAATATCTCAGCATTTCGTTGATAAACTTGGGCGAGAAATCTTATTACGTATCTTATTTAATGCTTTTCTAATCCAACTACTATATCTTATGGGAATATTTATACTTCGTCACGCTACAAGCCGCTTTTCTTTTATTTAGCTTTCCCTCTTCCTCTCGCTCCTCCCTTATTGGTTTCTGTGCCCCTCTAATTCTCTCTCTCTCTCTCTCTCTCTCCGTTGCTTTGTCTCCTTCTTGCCTTTGCGACGTTTTTACTATTCCGACTTTGATTTATTTCAATTGCTTATAATTTCGGGCACGAGTTTCAGTCGCCCAAGCTGGCCAAACAGAAAAATGGAAGGAGCCAGATACGGCATAGGGGAAAGGAGTATCACAAAGAGAGAAAGAGAGGGAGAGAGAGAGGCCACGCATAAATAGAAATAAATAAAAATAGATTAATAGCCGACACGAGCATCCGCGCAATAAATTCGAGGCGACGCGCCCACAAATGATATAAAGGCCGTCCCCCCAAAAGGATATCTGCCATATATAGTATCGTATGTATACCTAACACCCGATACATATCGATAACTATATGTCCTTAAATGTGCATGTGTGTGTGTGTGTGTGTGTAGTTCCCATTGTTGTGTTGTGAAGGTCTAGGACTCGATTAACTTGTTACAGCTCATCGCTTAAGCGAAACGCATCGAGAATGAATCTCAAGTTCAATTTGTAGTTCCCCGCCCCGCCCCCCAAACAAGTCGCCTTGCGTTGACAACAACAACAACAACAATGATGATGAAATTCATAACAACAAGCTGAACAAGCAAAACAACAAAAGCTTTTAAGGCCGCATACATTTTTAATGAAACGAAATGCGACCATTAAACATTCCCGAGTCTGAGTCTGAGTCTGAGTCTGAGTTAGAGACTCGGCGAATTCTCAGTATCTCTCGCCTGGACGGCAGCAGTCGTTGACTTCCTGGCTGAGCCTCTCTGCCCATCGCCTTCCCTTCGGCCCCTCCCCCTCCCCATCCAGCTGTCCGTCTGTCTTCTGTTGCTGCTGTTGCTGTTGCACTTTCCCGGCGCCTTTAGCAACAATTTAAAGTTTTATTAATTTTACCGACCTGCTACCCATCGGCAGTCCTTCAGCCTCAGCCTGAGACTCACACACGCCGCGCTGGGTGGGCGAAGGGGGAGAGGAGGCGATGGGGGCAGCTCTCACACCGTTGGCTGAGCCTGGAGCTTCAAGCATTTCCCATTGTTGTTGCGAGTTATTAAAAAACAAGCAGCATGAAAAATCTTTTCTTAATTTAATATTTCTTTGTATGAATGAGAAAGGCAGCGGAGAGCGGAAGAAGCCAAGAGCGAAGAGTGGGGAACAAGGGGAACAACAACAAGAAACGCACAACGAAAGCAAAATGAAGAAAAACACGAAGCTAAAAGGAAGCACGCCGTTGACTTCCTGTTGCCCTTAACCTCCCCTCTCACACACACACACACACACATCAAAAGGGAATGGGGAGGGGGGGGGGGATGAAGGGGAACAGCTCAACTTTGATATGATTTTTCATTTATTTTCGCGCTGTTCGCTTCGCATTAACCCAAAATGTGAATTTTTGCTTAATTATTTGCGATGAAAAATTACTCCTTGCTTTGCCGCCTCAACTGGGTCAATTACAGCGCCATCTAGCGGCAACAGGCGGTAGCGTCGGCGGCGTCATCATTTAATTATCCCCGTTACGCCCAGTGGCAAACGCGGCAGCATTAACTGCTGCCCCTCAAGCACCTCTGAACAACAAACTATCTCAGGAGGAGTCGCTGACTTGGGCTAAGCGATTGGGACACTGATTGCGACTTGAAGGGAACTGAGAAAATGATTTGGATAAAGACTTAACTGGACAATTAGCGGAGGGAAAGGCAAATATATGCAATAGAGATATCAATTGGGTTGACAGGCAAATGACCGAGGAAGGTAGAAAGTAGTACAGGAAAAACTTAAATAATGTAGGAAGAAAACGAAAGGAAATAAACATATCATATATTTTTGACATTTTTAACCAAAGGTAAATAAATACTTAAAATTGTATCTGTTGCGCACAATTCGACATACTTAAAAAACCTTCTTACCTATTCCAAGTACAGGGTCTAAAACTAATGGCATTCAAATAGTAATTAATAATGAATATACCTCGTATCGATATTATGAATTGAGTGACAAGCAAAATAGATATTTCTTAAATAAAGAAAATTATTTATTTGAGTAATTTCTTTAATTAATTTGTAGTAACTGACAAATGACTGGTATTATGGACTTAGTAATGTAAATTGTTATAAAATAATATTTAAAATGTCTTGTGAATTGAGTTGCAAGCCAAATAATTATTTCTTGCTCAATTTGGCACATACAAAGTCTACAACTAATTTTTTTTTAATTTAGCAGAACTATTAATTCGAGTCATTTGTTTAATTATCTTATCAGTTACTTGCGTTAGCCTGTAGACTCAATAAATTCAATCGAAATTAAATAAAAATTTTTTGTGAATCGAGTTGCAAGCAAAATAAATGTTTCTAGCTAAAACTTTTTTTAATTTAGCAAAACAATAAATTCAAGTAAGTTCTTTAGTTGTTTGAGTTTAATTGTAGACTTTGAAATAAATTAACAATATGTCCGACAGCGAATCAAAAAAACGATCTATTTGAGTTATTTCTTTGATTTAATTTTCATTTATAAGTATGTAGTAAATCTCAAACAATTTTTTTTAGCAAATTTTATGATTGAGCTAAATTGTAAACTTTATAATGTAAACTTGATAGAATTATAATTAAAAATAACAGTATGTCCGACAGTAAATCGAAAAAATGATTTATTTGAGTAATTTATTTAATTATTTCATCTCAAAACTGTTGACTTAATAATGTAAATGGAAGTGATTAAAGCGAGTGTATTAGAGCAGCGGCCTAAATGTGGCTGTTTGCCTTGCTTGGCACCCACGTGGACCAAGGTCTGAAGCAGTCTGCAGACCATTTTTTAGCCGTGTAATTTGCATGACACACCCGAAAGTCGCCCAGAGGCAACGGCAACGGCGACGGCGACAGGTTCGGGACAGTTTGACACATGCCCAGGCGCTGGCCAGGTGGCCAAGGCAGGAAAGCAGAGAGAGAGAGAGGCAGGGAGGCGGGGAGGCAGGCAGTCAACTTGGCAACTGGCAGCTAACTTGGCTTTTGCCTCTTCATTGCTGCCTCATTTTTGGCGCGATGTCTGCGGTGTAATTCTCTGGCTTCCTTCTTTCCGTCCTCCGCTTTGGCTTCTCGCGGCGCCTTTTTGCTTTTTTAATTGATTTCGCTTAAAGTCTCATAATCGTGACACTTTGGCGCCTTTTAATTTGATTTTATTGGCCCTCAACATGCCAGAGCATGGGGCAAATGGCCCAAAATGGGGCAATGGGGCAGATGGGGCAATGAGACAGGAGCTTAAGGGTTCAAGGGTTTGTGCCGAAGGGGTTCAAGCGTTTTTTTTTGTTCGCTGCTGCTGCTGCGTCGAGTTGAGTTAAGTTCAGTTGAGTCGCGTCATTGGCGCGTTTTATGATGGCAACCTCAACGAACTTTATTATTTTGTTGGAAAAAAAAAACAACAAGGGGCAACAAGAAGAAGCATGCAGTCGGCATTGTTCGCATTCCTTTTTAGATATTTTATGCTTTTGCCTTTGCGCTCGCTTCGTTTTGTTTATTTCGCTTTGTTTGTTTGTTTGTTTGTTTAACGCGGCTGCTTCATTTTCGTTTCGTTTTAATTTGCGTAATTGAGTGGCTCGTTTTAATTTCCAACTCCTCCTGCTCAATTGTTTTCTTTCGCTTTCGTTTTCCTTTTTTTTTCGGGTTGTTTCATTTACCGGAAAATTCTTTTGTGCATTGCTCATAAATGTGTCGGCGCATGCGGCGTATACGCAACGCCAAGTCAACAGCTTATTAAATTGTTTGTCATTGCTGCTGGCCAACGACAACGACAATGACAAACTGACCAAGTGACCAACTGAATGACCGACCGATTGCCAAAGGGATTTGAATTTCAGTTCCAGTTCCAGTTTCAGTTGCCATTTCAATTTCAATTACAGTTTTAGTTGCGCTCGTTGAGGCTTCGAGGGGATGGCGGGAATTGCGGTTGAAGAAGGCGAATCAATTTGACTCGGACTTGGACTTAAGACACATTTGACAAATGCGTCGCTGTCGCAGCCCGCAAATAGTCAACGACAAATTACATTTAATTTAATTTTATGTATCGCCGAGTGTCTCCTCCTCGTCCTCCTTCCACTCGCCACGCTTCACTTGCTACTCGGCTACTTGACACCGTCTCCGTCTCCCCGTCTCCCCCAAGTTGGTGTCAGGTTTGTCCATGTTTTTGGCGCATTCAAGCATTTAGCCATCCATCAGACAGAGTCAGAGCCGGGCTAGTCACACGGCCAGCCAGCCAGCCAACGAGCCAGACACGGGCTCGGGACACATAACTGATGATAAACTTGAGCAGCCCTTTCCTGCCGTTGGTCTCAGTCGCTCCCTCTCAATCAACGGGAGGTCGACCATTGATGGCATTCATTTATACACAACGGCCACAGCGCTGCCAGGACATTTAATTTATTAAAGAATTTGTAAAGCAATAAGTTTGTAGCCCATTGGCCACGCCCTGCCCAAGAGTATTTCCATTCGCCATTTGCCATTCGCCTCGACAGTCTCATCCCAGTCGATAATCGTTTTCATTAAGCCAAAGCGGCAGGAGGGCAACACGGCGGCTTAATTGCTACATCCCATCCCCATCTCTATCTTCTCTCTCTCTCTCTCTGTGATTCTCTGTATCTATGTCAGCGTCTTGTCGCATCAGTCAAATGGACATTCACACTAGGCGACACTTTTTAATTAAAACATAAAATGAAAGAACACGCAAATCTTGAAGCGACTTGAAGCAGGACGAACAGCTGCAGGACTCTCGCCCTCAACTCATCAACTCAACTCAACTCAACTCAACTCGTCGCTGGCAGACCACAAAAATTCAATCAAATCACGGCGCATTGCTGACAAGAACATTATCCGTATTTCCCCCGCCCTCTGTCGCCCTGCGCTTTTCACCGTGTCGAGCAGACATCATTAGACAACCGAAGGAAACATCCACGAAGGGTTAGCGAAGTCCGTCCGACTTTGTCTGTATTCAAGCAGTTTACTTCAGGGTATCTCAGCTATCGCGTAATCCATTCATGCTCACCGCTGGCCCACGTAACGCAGACTGTAATTACAATGCGAATATTTTTAGAACTTGTTGTAAGGGAATTTCCAATATTGTACAAGAGTTGTTAGACAACGAATTAAGCGCAAACTGAAACTCAAATCTCCTCTTAAAGCAATGATTGCAACGATACAAATATTCTTGGTTAATATCTTCTCCGTAAATATAAATCTAATTTAAAGTGCTCATAAATACAGTATCATTAAATGACAGAAAAATAAAAAACTACGTAGGCATTTCTTAAGAATCAACCAAGTCGAATCACATTGTTTTCAAGGTAATTCTAATGTCATACAAAATTCCCGGAAAATTTATTTTATTTAAATATCAATACAAAATGTGGAAAACGTAAAATTCCATATAATAAATGTCTTTTAGTACTTTTTATTCTTGTATAAAAATATGTAATCAAACATAAAGAATAATGTGCCCAACTTGTTATTTTGAATATTAACTGTATGGAGCACAACATATAGACTCATTCCAATTACTGCTAGAAATTCAACACTGATTTCTAAAAAAAAGGAATTTCAATTTACGTATGCCATTACGTATACATCATTTCTAACAACTATCAACATTAAAGTTCTTCAACTAGTATTTTAGAAATCAGTTGCCTTTTGTTTGTATTCATTTTTAAATATACTTTTGTTGTACAATTTATGGCAAAAGAAAACACTCAAATTGCCTTACTAAATTATTTTTTTTTTTAGCCATATGTTGCAAATAAGAATTAGGGTGTTTAATTTTAATTCATGCTTCTCTACTTCTATTCGATTATATAACTTTGCAGTAGAATTTGCTGCCTTTTTTCCTTTTGGAAATTTTTTACCGTGTTTAGTAGTCCTTCCGTTTAGAAAATAGAAAATTAATTCGACTACGTGAATTAATGTTAATAATTAAAATTAAAATAATAGAGTGATGGCAAAATACGTTATAAATATTAGTGTTTTTGCTATTGCTATTAACTGAAAGCTAAGCAGAGAAGTCATTGAAGAGACAACGTCTCGATGAAAAGCCATACGTTGAGACCTACGTTAATTACGTAAGACAGCGCTGTGAAGAGTGTATCACCTGTGCCGCATAAAGCGGCGAATCGAGGTGGCAAACAACGTAACAACGTAAGACAGTTGACAGAATACTATTTATTGGCGGACAGACGCGTCGCCATTCGATTGACACTCACACACAGCCAAAGACATTCACACATTTCCAGTTGTCTGACCACAAAAATCCAATCAAATCGCAGCACATTGACTGACAAAAGGACATTAGAGCAGGTCGTCCTGCCCCTCCTCCGCCCCTCGCTTTCATTGCCTTCCTACCACGCTGTCTGAGCTTAAGGCCAGGGATCATTAGGCGGCATGCCTTCACTTGAGAAAGGGTTCGTCGTCACATCGTTGGGGTTCGTTGCCTGCATTTTGGCCAGCTCTCGCCTCCCCCCTTGGCCCACACCTTTGGCCTACGCGCTGCTCATTTGCGTAATGCGCAAATTTAATTTACCAAAACGCAGGCTAGAAGTGAAACCAACTCGACAACTCCATTGCCATCGCCATCGCCATCGCCGTCTCTGAGTCTTCTCGGCCATGGCCAGCTGTGTGGCAAGAGTCGCTTCACCCGCAACGCATTTGTGCGGTCGGCAACTATGTAAAAGTGTGGCAAGTGTGGCGCGTGGGGCAAGTCTAGGGGCAACTCTCAATTTGAGCCAGAAAGCCAACGTTAATTGTGTGTATCCTCCGGCTTCGACTCCTGCTGCTGTTACAGCTTTCAGCTTTCAGCTCCTGCTTCAGCTTCAGCTGCCGCTCCAGCTGTGTGGCAAGCATCTAGCGCTTTTTGACGCCTCCCTCGAGCTTCGCTTTGCCGCTCATTTTAATCAATTTTTAATTTAAATTTAATAGAGTAATACGCTTGCTGGAGACAGCAACGCGGGGTTTCCAAGAATGCACGAATGCCCCCCTCACCGATGGAGAAGGTGGAGTGGGGAAGAGTAGAAGGAGTAGAAGGAAGCATCAATTGCTGCGAGGGATCCGCGATTGTTGTCGATGCTGCAGCCAGGTCAGTGACGTCTTGCACAACAGATTGTTGCTCTGATACCCCTTAATTACATCCTGCAATATGTCCAACCGTCTGTCTGTCTGGCTCTCTGTCCGCCTTTTAAATATCTGCTGCAAAGTTGCTGTTGAAGCTGGACTTGAAGTTAATGCAATCATTTTATTTTGTAGCCATTAAGCGCAAACATTGCATTCTCCTTTATTTTTGACTCAGTTATGACGATAATGACTATCAAGTAATAACTATAAATATCATAGATATAAAATAATCAACAAACATCCACAAGACATAGAATATTCAAAGTAAGAGCGAATATTATTGAAAGAAAAACATACCATATAAATTCGCATTTCAGTATTCAGAATTAACTATTTCAGCATTTCAGTAATGAGCATTAAATATATTAAGCAGCTTATATATATTATATTATAGTATATTTTGCGCCTTTGTTAGCGCTTTTCTAATGAAAAGTAAAAATTTAGTTTTGTAATAGGTTTTACGCAAGTAAAAAGTAATGTTGAGAAATTAGAATTCTTTAGAACTCTAAACGTCTTTAAATTGTCTCTTGTATATTTTAATACATTCAATAATTCCATTTTAATAATTTTTGTTAATATAAATTAATAATAATTTTTTAAAAGTTTTTATGCAACTAACCAAATTTATTGAAAAATTGTTTCGTTATTGGTTCATATTTTGAGTGTGCACCGTAAGCGCCTTTAATTTAAAATAATGTTGAGAAACTAGAGTACGTAAACGTCTTCAAATGATCTTTTGTGTATTTAAACGTATTCATATTAATAATTTCCGAATATAATTTTACATTTGTTTTTTAATACATTTTTATGCAACTAACCAAATTATTTATTTATTAGCGTGCACTATAGAGCCATTCAAATTGACTCTTGTACAACAAATTGTAATTGTATTGTACAGGGTATTCAAGAATCGTGCATACTCGTGTCTCGCTGGTTGTTTGCTGTCGCTGTTATTGTCAATTTACACGCATTCCTAGGTAAAAAATCTGCAGAGCGTCACTAATGCGATGACGATGCCGATGCCGATGTCGATGTCGATGACTTGAATAAAAGGGGGAAGTCGGGCTCGAGGATTTGTAGCTGCGATTGTTGCTGTTGCTGTTGTCGTTGCTGTTGCCGTTGCTGTTGTCGTTGCTGTTGTCGTTGCTGTTGTAATGTAAATTTGCGCGTCATTTAATGTGGAAATGGCGCCTCTCGGCTTTGCCTTTGGCTTTCGCTTTGGCCTCAGCCTCAGCTCTGTGCGCTGTGGGTTAAGGTGTCACGACACTGCCGAACGATATTCAAAAGGATTAAGTGATTTTACCAAAATTAACACACACACACACACACATACACACACAGTCAGTTACAGTTGACACCGGAAGTGGCAGGTGGCAAGCGGGGAGTGAAAGTTGAGAGCTCGACAACGGATTGAGCGAAGGAAACACGAGTGAAGTAAAGGCCAGGGTAGTTTCATCGATTTGCCTCGAGTGTGTCTGTGTGTGTGTGTGTGGGTGTAAGTGTGTGTGCGCCTAGGCGTGGGCGTGGCACGTGGAACGCTGAGCGTTTGTCGTGGGCATTTTGGGTCTCCGCAAATTGCGTGTTATTTTGACCATTATGCGAGGCTTAACATAATTCAATTTATGGGCGCGACGCGCTGTCGCTGCAATGCAAACGACACAGCGAGAGAGAGAAAGAGAGAGAGAGAGAGAAAGTGTGTGGGAGTGAAAGAGAGAAGAGGAGAGAGCAAAGTGGCGGACTGTCAATTGGTTATTTATGCGCGCTTTTTAGATTTTAGCGGTTAATTAAAGCTCATTATGCCCTAATTACCGGATTAAAATGGGCTTTTGCGACTGCGCAAAATGAAAACAGAAAAACGCACACACAAAAAAAGGCGGCGAGAAAAACGAAATGAAATGAAAAACAAGTGAAGTGGGGGCGTGGCTCAAGGGGGGAGTGGAGTGCTTTTTAATGGCTTGCAATTAGTTGCAAATTAGATGGAGCTTATCTAAAGTATGTGCGGCTCCCAAAGCCTTCGAATGCCACGCTCCCAACTAGTCGCGTCGCCTCGCAGGCAAAGTCAACGCCAACTGGCTGGCAGCTCGCTTATTATTAGGTCATTTTTGGTCAGAGCTCCCCAGGTTAAAATTAAAGCGCACACACAGCCCCAAATAACTGACTCCATACCACATAACACCATATAAGAAATACACAGCGGAGTCCCTTCAATTAGAACCTGTCTGTCTGTCCGTAGTTGTTTCTATTATGAATTGTCTTTGCATCCCAGCTGCTGACAACAAATATAGTCTGCCATATATTTGCATAGAAAAATAGTAATTGGTGACTATTCGAATTATTTGCAAATTTATATATTTCGAATATTATTGTAATATTTACTTATATTAATCGTTTCATTTGTATTAATTGTTTCATATTAAATATTTGTAATATCAATACATTTCTCTTTTGCATAGCTTTTTTTATTTACTTAATAATTGTAGAGACTTTCTGCATTTATATTTTGAACACTCTATCTGCAGGCTGACTGATTAATACTCTACCCTAAAACAATTGCCTCTCATTACACAAGCTATGTTTAAAGTAGCTGTGTTGTTGACAAATTATAAGTAGCTTTCCTTATACCAAGAACAAAGCTGTTTCATACTAATTTTAATACGCAATTTAAGTTAGTTAGTCAGGGAGTTGTGGAAAAAAATCCCAGACTTAGAGCAAGCTTTTCCGTCTAGGCTGTGCGTTAAGAGTTTAGTCAGTCAATAAAAACATTTTAATATTTCACAATTACTTTGATTATTATTATTTAGATTATGCTGCCTGAAGTTCGTAGTTGCTTTGGCCAACAACATTGCAATAGAGTAATTTAATTCTTTCATATCAAATAAATAAATGTGGAGTATTCACAAATGAATAAATCAATAAAAATAGTGACATGCATTTTAGAGTTCTTATTAATCGACATGAATTGAAAAGAGCTCTAATTTGTGAATCCCCGCTGTATGCGTGTGAATGCATAACAATTGAATGTGAGTGTGTGTGTGTGTGAGTGTGTGTCTCTGTGTGTGTGTGTGGCATTTGTGTGCCTGTCACGCCCGCCCTCAACATCGATGTGGCTGTCAGCATCAAAGTGTCCCAGGTGGATTTTTACAGCAACTCGAAGCAGACGCCGCAGTCAAAGTCAAGTTGCGTGTGGAGCGAATGTGGGCGGAGAGAGAGAGAGAGAGGAAGGGGAGAGGGGTGAAGTCTAGTGTGGAGTCGAGCTGGCCATTGCAGCTGTCATTTATCAGGCCAGGCGAGCAGCCAGACAACCAGACATCCAGACAAGCAGACAACGAGACAAGCCGACAACTAGACAACTAGACAACTGGACAACTGGACAACCAGGCAATCAAGCAACACTGCCCTGCACCTGGCAGTGAACTCTCCTTTTCTCCGCTCCCAGAGTGGGCCGCAACTGCATTTGTCCACTTTGATTGTCATAATTGCATTTCTTTGTGTGCGTGTGTACGTGTGTGTGTGTGCAATGTGTCGCTGGCTGACAATGCAGCAACTCAGGCAGCCAACCAGTCGGTAGCCGACCGACCATCCAAACAGCCAGGCAGTTGCTCGGTTAGCCAGGCTAGTCGGTCCATGGGGCACAATGCGGTGCACATCACAGCGGGAGGAGGGGGCAAGAGGGGGCGAGGGGAGCCCGACTGCATGCCAGTTACAATATAATGATATTAGAACAGGATAATGTATGCAAGCGTCCTAATAAGCGCACTGCACATCATTAGTTATTAATTAGTCGGCGACGGGCAGCGAGGGGGGAAGCCATAGAGAGGGAGGGGGAAAGCGCTGCACGAGTGTGTGTATGTGTGTGTGTGTGTGTGTGTGTGTGTGTGTGTGTGTGTGTGTGTGTGTGTGTGTGTGTGTGTGTGTGTGTGTGTGTGTGCGTGTGAGTTTGTGAAATGCCAGCGAACAAGCCTAGCATGAAAGAAAGCTACAGGCGAGTGTGCTCGACTTTTTAATACCCAGCTGCAAACAACTTGCAATATTACAAGTCTTCATTATAACAATGATTTGACATTCGTCGCATTGTTAATTATTAGTATTTTAATGTAATATATGAAAAAGTAATTGTATTTCGAAATTGGATATAAAATAAATACAATAAGTAATTAAGTTCAAGTCTATTGTTTAAATGAATACACAGAAAATTTAAATTGTTGCTACTGGTATAAAGTAACTATTTCTTACTGAATTCAACTTTAAATGAAAAAATTTTAATTTTTAAATCGCGATTGTTGTCGAAACAAATCACTTATAGAAAGAGTTAGTTTATTTTATGAATATTACTGAATTAATTTGGAATTTAAAATAAACTTAAATTTGGTAAAATATTTCTCATAAATTTTCTGTCCAAAATTAAATTAAAATAAATTTAAGTTAAAGAAAGAGTTACTTTATTTAATGAAAATTACTAAATTCAAACGTAAATTTTAAATAAATTTCAATTTTGTCAAATTAAGTTTGGTTAAATTCTAATTTAAGCAGATAGTAAAGTTCAGTCACCAAACCGGACAGCAAGACAGGCAGACAGACATCGTTACATAGCCTTCAAAATTGATGCACTCCTTTAGCGCTCGACTACCGGGTATAAAAAGTGCGAGCATGTAACAGCTTTTGTTGGAAAGTATCGAAATGGCCGTTGGCAGCGGAAACATTTTGAATTATTAGCAACACGGAACTAATTGAAAAACTCGGTACGTTGTTAATAAGCGGCAACAACCTCATGTCACGTAATGACGTAATTCATCAATGTTACGTTACGTAATTGAAATGTGTAAAGCCATCAACCCGAAAACCGTCGTCAATAGACGAACTCCAAATTAAAGAAAACAGCACGTACATTTTTAAAGGAAATACAATTTAATTTTGAATAATCATAGCTAATCATATTTTTGATTTAATGAAAGCTTAAACAGAAAGCTGAAAATATTACACGCGAATAAATATTTAAAAAAAAAGAGTATAGACCAGACTTAAACCGATATTTACGGAAATACATTTAAGGCAGTTTTGAAAAACACCGGAAAATGCACTATGAAATAAAAATACAAGCAGATCAAATAGGTATTGATTATAAATATAGTCTGAGAAGATGGTCAAATATGTTAGAATATACAAAGTTATGGAAATAAGAATGTATTGCAAATTGTATAATGTTTATTTTAAGCAAGCAATGGAGAAGTGTGAAATATATATATCATATCGTCAATAGACGAACTCCAAATTAAAGAATGCAGCACGTACATTTTTAAAGGAAATACAATTTAATTTTCAATAATCATAGCTAATCATATTTTTGATTTAATGAAAGCTTAAACAGAAAGCTGAAAATATTGCACGCGAATAAATATTTAAAAAAAAAGAGTATACACCAGACTTAAACAGATATTTAAGGAATTACATTTAAGGCTTTTGAAGAACACCAGAAAATGCACTTATGAAAATAAAAATACAAGCAGCTAAAAATAGGTATTGATTATAATATACAAAGTTATGGAAATAAGAATGTATTGAAAATTGTATAATGTTTATTTTAAGCAAGCAATGGAGAAGTGTGTTAAGGGGAGAATTGCAAGCTTCCGTCAAGCGTAAATGTTACGTAAAATGTGATAACATCCCAAGCATGGGATATCATGGCTTATTGCGCTTGATACTTTGACCGTTGCCATAACGGACGGCAACGCCAACAACTCGCAGCTCCTTTAAATCGTCCTTCAGCGATCAGCGAACTGCTCCTTCGTCATGGTCAGTGGCTGAAAGTGCAGTGCTTTGTTT
Source organism: Drosophila formosana (assembly GCA_035045625.1). NCBI lineage: Eukaryota > Metazoa > Arthropoda > Insecta > Diptera > Drosophilidae > Drosophila > Drosophila formosana. Next base: position 908,917 of record JAWNOW010000144.1, on the reverse strand, counting down.
GGGGGGAAAAAAATGTCTGCTTTATATGTCAAGTTATAATGACCTTTTGTCCCAGCATAATAACAGCTTAAGAGAGCAGGGAGAGGAAGACGAAGAGAGTTGGAGAGGGGAGAAGGGTGGTAAAGTGATTCCCTCCCCCCGCTCAGCTGCAGCTTAGCAGCAATGTTTTCTATGAATGCAATCGCCACAGTGGACAGCAAATCCAAAATCCACAGGCGGTCCCGACCAGCCATCCAAGCTGATGCTGACTCCAGCTCCAGCTCCAGCTTGGCCACTGACTCCCATTCCCATTCCCGTTGCCATTCCCATTGCGAGTTCCATTTCCATTTCCATGGTGCAACTGTCGCATATTGAAACGTTAATCGCATTGCTTCTTCTGCTTGCCAGTTGTGGACATTGAGGAACTACGAGGAACAGCAGCTGGAGGCCAAAGGCCGTCATAGTTTCGCTTCACAGCTGGACGCCACTAGCCACGCCCCCCTGCCCACCCAGCCCCCCGCTCCCTCGCCCCACACAGCTACATCAACGACAGCGTTTGCGATGATTACTTTTGGTGGTTGCTGACTGCGGCTTGCCCCAGCTTCAGCATCAGCCTCCGTCTCCGTCTCCGTTTCGGTCTCAGCTTCGACACCGCCTCGGCTTGCCACATAAACACACACATGCAACGCCCCTTTGTTGTACGTGTGGCAGGCGACGGCGTGTGGTCAATGACATTTGCCTGAAAATCAATGCAACAACTTTTGCGCTCGACTTGCAGCTGTTTATTTGTTATTTGTTATTCTTACTTTTCGGCATTGTCCTTGCCGCTTGTTCAACATATTTCCAATTACAATAAATTTTGCTGCATTGGCAAGTGGCAGACCGCTTCTCGATAATTGTGTCGGCTTTTTGTGCTTTTTACGAGGCGCGTTAATTGCCCTCCATAATTGGCAGGACGAGCGCAATCGGAGCCAGAGGCTGCCCCAAGCAACCGCACTCAGCTGGCAACTGACCGCAGTCTGTGCAGGAGCTGGAGCTGGAGCTGAAGCTGGAGGAGCAGATTGTGGAGATGAGTTGGGATGGGATGGGATGAGAGCTGCAGCCTCTCACATTGCTCGGGGCGAGCTGCGAAAGATGACAAGCACATCGAGATAGGCGCAGTCACAAGTTGATGCAACCAATTAGCCAGACAATTACCTGACAAATCTACTGCCCAGAGACATGACGAGGGATAGACCAATAGACCAGACAACAGAGAACAGAGAACAGAAACGGCAAAGAGACAGAGGAGAGCGGAGGGGGCGAGTTGATGTGTTGGCATGCGCTCATTAATGCCATGCAGATTTACTTTTGCTCTGCGCTAATGAGGCGACATGTTTCCAACTAATTTCATTTATACCAAGTCCTCGCATCACAACCTTCCCTTCCCCTTCACCGCGTAATCCGACAGTCAGATACTCTTTCTGCGACAAAAGTCAACTGCTTTGATTTCCAGACATTCTTTATCTTTTACTTTCTCTGAGCTTAAATTAAGTGAACATATCTCATTTAATGATCATAAATAACTAGATATTAAATGTGAAACAGAAGTTGCTGAGAATTCAGTAATCCGCATTAACTTTACATTCTCTGAGCTTAAATTATAAATAATAATATATATAATAATATTCAATTCAAATATTCTAAAGACCAAAGTTTAAAGTGTGATAATTATAATAATATCCCATATTCTTAAAAAGAAACTCACTTAGTTAAAACTACAAAGGATACTTAACTAAGTGAGTTTCTTTTTAAGAATAGTCAAATATAGATTTATACAAATCGAAAATTAAATAATATATAAATACAACTAAAGTTCCTGTACAAATAATATAATTCTAATAATACAATACTTAAATATCGATAATTACAAATTTTTGTTTTGTGTTGTACTTCACATTTACATTTCTAACATTTTATTTTTTTTTTTTATCACTAAATTAAATTTACTTCTTAATTTTTGATGTTTTCTCGATGATGAATTTTTGACTTTAAAAATAATTAAATTTGAATGTGTTCTTTACAGAAATATTTTGGCGCTGGATATGCGATTGGATTAATGACATTTGCGAGTAAGTATGCTATATTTCTTGTCACTCTCTCATGAAGAGCATTGGACTGTTGGCTAAGTTCTGATTCTGAGGCAAGTGCCTGTTAACTTGTGCTGTTTTTTCTTGTGCTGTTGTTTTGCGATAGGCAGCAAGGGCACTAGGGGTAGAGGGACGGAGGAGGGAGGGTTGTGGGGTCGCTGCCGCCCACACTCGGTGCTTTGGCCAGTTGCCCGTTTGGCCGTTGCCCGCCTTGCGGTTAAAAGCAATTAATTTTGCAGGTTTATTATTGCCCTGGCACATCTTTGCCTGTTTGTCATTTAAAACGATATTTATCATTGTTGCCGTTGCTCCAGCTCATTTGCATACTCCAAAAACGACAAAGCGAGAGGGAGAGCGAGAGACTCTAAGTGAGAGAGAGAGGGACAACTCAGCTCAAAACTGAAACTGAAACTGAAACTGAAACTGGGAAATGAAAACTGTGAACTGGGAACTCAAACTGGGAGTGTCATTTGCCCGATAACTTTTACTACCACCAGCTCAAATTATATACATATATATATATATATTTTTTTTTTAGTATTTCATTTTATTTTCCTTTTTCTTGTGCCATTTTGTGTGTCGCCTTTTTTTTTTTTGTATTTTTGTGGTGCGGAAGCCGGGCAGCTTTTTCACTTCATCAATTAACCAAAGGCAGCAGAAATGTGTTTTTTGGCTCTAATTAGCATGCACATAAACAAAGTGAATCCTATTAGAAGGACCTCTTCCTTTGCTCTCTTTGCTGCGACAATCCGCAAGCTGCTCGAGCAGAGTTGGGGACAGCCATCAATGCTGTAAAAACTGGACAATAAATACTTTGGCAAAGTGGGCGGCGGTCATCAACTTGCCGCTTGTCAGCGACATCAGAGCGTGTCCTTGTATTCGCCGCATTTTGTCATTAGCAACAGAATGATAGGAGAACACGGGGCAGGGAGGAGGGAAGAGGGAAGAGGACTTCTAATGAAAACATGCCCGTAATGAGCCACACGCAAATTGATTGAAAACCCCTCACGAATTCATTCCCAAAGTGCAGAAAATTAAGCCGGGATAATTATGCTTGTCTCCTAGCAACAGAATTACAAAAAATAGAAGGCGGGGCATTAATTTATGTGCGAAACAATCCTTTAATTGCTTTACAATAGGGTCCATAAGAAGCAGGCAGAAATGCGTCAAAGCTCAGCCTCTTTATAGATGTTGAATTGATAAATTCTTAAATTTGTATAAATGTAAAAATACACTTAGCTAACCATTATATACATTTTCATTTTGATTTAACAGATTTTCAGTTCAGTATTCGAAAAATTTAAATTAATCTATTTTATTTTAGCTGACGATAATTTCGCTATTTTTGAACTCTTCAAAAAACATTTCCAAATTTTTGTAATTACGATCTTTTTTAATTTAAGTGCCAAGCAATCCTTTAATAGCTTTACAATAGGGTTCATAAAAAGCAATCAGAAATGCATCAAAGCTGTTGAATTGATAAATTCTTAAATTCGTATAAATATAAAAATACACTTAGTTAAACATTTGATACATTTTGAACTGGCTTAACAGAATCCGTTCAATATCCAGAAAATTGTCATAAATTTGTTCTATTTTCGCTAAAAACATTTCCCAATTGCAACATTTTTGAATTATTTGAATTATTCAAATATAGTTTTTGTGAGGCATTTTACTTTGAATTAACTTATAAACAAGGAGATTAATTGAAGTACTCAGATTTTAAAAGTTAATTTGATTCATTATGTTAAAGGTTAAAAAAGGATTTAAAGCCAGAGAATGAACGATTTTGCCCTGGCAATAGATATACATATATATATTCTCGTGAAATGAGAATAAATAAAGTAAAAGAGGTAAAAGAATTGATTTGCTGTAAATCTGAATTCCAGCTGCATTTTAAATCGCTTTTTAAATGTACAGTTCAAAAGCGATTATTTAATGTATGTATATAGTTCTATATGCAGATGTGTGTCAGTTGGGGAGGCAGCTGTTGGCGTTGGAGTAACGAAAGGGAATTTAGAATTTAGCGCACATTTGAGCAGCTGTTTTCTCAGGTACAATGCGATGTTGTTGTTGCCCTGCGCCACGTTGTTTGCCCGTGAAGTGGACGCAGTGCAGCAAACAGTGTTGCAAGTTACGCACCCGACTCGGGGTTCATTAGTCAGAAATTCCCCCATGTTTTTTTTGTTCCGCTTCTGTATCCGTTTCAACTTGTGCAACTGTTTGTGTCTAACTCGAGTGGGCAGCTCCCCCTTGTTGAGGGGCGGGGCAGTGCGTAGCTGATGCCACGACACGAGCCTGGGGAGCAGCAAGCGATGCCCCATGTTTGTTTTTGCCTTGAGATTCCCGATTCCCGATTCCCGATTCCCGATTTGTACTCGGTTTGGGTCAGATGCGCAAATCGCAACCATATGCCCGAGATTCGTATAGCAAAGCCAATTACCTGTCTCGCCGCACACTCACCTATCTGCCCCTCCATCCCTTTCAGCTGCCCCTCCAGCTGCCCCTCCACGCCTTTCGCCTCACGCGTGAGCAGCCAGCGGCTGCTCGGGGAAATGGCAAAACTGGCGGCTCTGTTGGCTCTGCTGTCTCTGTGGGCCATGCGACAAATTTGACTTTTATGCTTTTGAGAATTGCCAGTGACACAGATACAGATACAGCTACAGCAAGGGATAGATACAAATGTATCTGCAGCTGTAGCTGGTACAAAAATAAACGCCCTCGACAGTTATGCAATTACAAGAGGTATGAAAATGCCAGCGTGGCACTTGATGTCCGTTGACGATGTTACACCTGTCTGCCGCCCATTCCGCCCCTTCGCCCCTTCGCTCCTCCCTCTCCCCGCTCCCCACTCCGCTCTCTGGCACGTTACAGCAACTGTAGCGTAACTGAATCCACACCAAATCCCGTTCAGCTACAACTGCAAATGTAAATGCTAAATGCGAGAACTTTTGGTAAACAAGTGTGGCGGCCAATTGCCTGGAGGGTGTTGTAAAGAGACAGAGTGGCAAGGGGAGCAGGGAATGTGGGGTGAATATACACTGCGTGGCTGTTTAGTATATGCCACTGTATCTGTATCTATAGTATAGCACATGTAGCTGCTGCTGTTTGCTATACCCCAATCTGTAGCTGCAGCCAAAACTGGCTGTATCTGTATCTGTTTTTGTTGGTCAGAAGCAGAGAATTAAAATTCAAATTCCAATTCATCAAGATAATCGCATTTCAGAACTTTTATTTGCTAAAGCGCGCTGAAGTCACATGTGTGTGGCAATTCTCTATCCCTCTCTCTCTCTCTCTCTCTATCTCTGCATCCCCATCTCTGCGTGTGTGTGTGTGTGTGTGAGCTGGTTTTGTTTGTGTAGCCCGGGCAGCGGATGTTGTAAATATTTGCAAATAGCCGCCGCTCGCTCGCTGCTGTTGCGCCAACTTCAATGCCCCCAACGGTCTGCGTTCGCTCTGACCCAGAACACTCACACTCTCACACACATGCACACCCACACACATCCACACACATTTGACATAGAGTGAAAAGGGGTTTTTAGGGCCAATTATTATTAATTGCTTTACAGATACAAACAACAACGACTCGTTGCCGCCTCCCCATGAAAGCCAAAAAATCAAAAACCTTTAAAATCCAACAGAATTACGCTGCTTTAAGCTAGATAATGAAATGAGCAGCAAACTCAAAGTAACTTAAAGCGATAATAATAATAATAATAATAACGAAATGAATAGAAAGGCATTAAGGAGGACGAGCTTGGACAAATAATTGAAGCTTCAACGATAACGCAAAGTAGACAAGCTGTTGCATAATGCGACTGTCTACTTCAAAATGTGAATGACTCAATGCTTGAAGTTCGAATATTCTCGTTCTCGTTCTCGTTCTCGTTCTTGTCTGAATAAAACGTCTGCTCGCCGTGCACTTGTCGAGGGGATTTTCCAGCTGGCCAAGCAGCTGAGAAGTCGAATGCGAATAACTATGATCCCTAAGACCAGTCGACAATGGTCCTTGCACAATGGGTTGTTTGTCCAAATTACGACAATTAATTCAAATATATATCAACCATATTGCAAATAGAAGTAATAATAATAATATATTTCTACTATAATATTTGCTTTCAATTATTATTAAGTTCTACTTACGTTAATTATTTATACAAATTTGAAGTCCAAAACAAATTTCAACCATTTGAAAAATATTTTAATTTATTATATCACAAAAGCACAGTCCTCAAATTAAAAGAGTTTTTATATCTCTAAGCATTCTTCTAAGTATAGTTTTATATTATTTTTACATCTTTCAAATTAAGCTTCTACAAATTTTACTTCATTGTGCATTGTGTTAAGTCGCCTTATTCTATCTGGTTATTCAAGCGTGAAATTTTTGTTTCATTACAATTTTAATAGCAACAAGCACAATTTAATTGTGAATAAAATTGTCAACTTGCGAAAGTTGATTAAATACATTGGAGCATTGTAATAAATTGACTTTCCTCAAGAGCTTCAGCTTAATAGATTTGAAATTCCAAATTTCCACTAATTGAAGCTCCTAAGTGTTCTGCTGATTTTGAAGATCAAAAGCGTTTTGAAGACAATATATAAATTTTGTTTTCAATTTAAAAAAAGGATAAATTGGGGTTTTAAAGAAAGTATTAAAATTCGCGACTCGCAAAATTAAAAAAAGTAATTAAGCTTAATTAGTCCGAGTGTCCTTCTGTCCGTCCATCCATCTACGTGAATCTCAGACACTATAGAAGCTAAAAGCTCTTCAATTCGCCATGAAGTATTTCCTATTCATTAAGCATCTAAAGTTTATTTTAAAATTTGGATGCTGCTTGCGATGGTAAATTACAAAAATTAGAGCCTTTTTATTCAATTTAGTTCATTAAAAAGTTAATAATTATGGAATTATATTTCTGATTACCCTCCGTTCTCAATGCTATTTAATTTATATTTGCTTTGAGTCTATTCAAATATAATATATTTAGAACCAAAAATGCTTTTGTTCTTATATAAAACTTCAGTTTAAGTTTTATGTGAAATTTCAGTTTTAGTTAGTTAGAATCCAACATATGGAAGGAATAGTAACTTAACAATACATTTTCTATTGATAATTTTATATTTTAATATTAAAAAAGTTTAAGAAATCATATCTTTTGATCCTAAAATAGTTAACGAAGAACGTTAAATATGAGCATTCTCGACTTCCCCATGATTGGCAAGAAGAGTTTTAATTCTTTCCTTATTAATTGAAGTTGGATTTAGTATTGTCATAGGTTACATTTGCAAACTCAACAGTTTGTGAATTGAGTAGAAGGGATTTGGGCTTTCACTAGTCAAATGAACTTGAAGAAATCGCCATTAGTCTAGAACGTTGCTGTTACTCTGGCAGAAGAAGTGGCTACTAGTCTAGCAGAAGAAGTTGCTACTCGCGAATTAATCTTGGATTTAAAGTAGATAAAAGCGACATTTGCGAAGTTAACAATTTGAGAAATGAGGAGGAGGGTGTCAAGCATATGCTTATTAAATCCAAGGTGAATTTCATATTGCCACAGATTACATTTTCGAAGTCAACAATTTGAGAATTGAGTAGAAGGGAGTCGATCGAAAAAACGACATTTGCGAAGTAAACAATTTGAGAATTGAGTAGAAGGGCGTTGGGCTTCCTCTAGCCAATTGAACTTGAAGAAATCGCCATTAGTCTAGAAGGTTGCTGTTACTCTGGCAGAAGAAGTTACCACTAGTCTAGCAGAAGACGTTGCTACTTGAGAATTCATCTTGGATATAAGAGTTAAAAGCGACATTTACGAAGTTAACAATTTGAGAATTGAGGAGGAGGGCTTCGAGCATATGCTTATTAATTTCAAAATGAATTTCATATTGCAACGGATTACATTTGCGAAGTCAACAATTTGAGAATTGAGTAGAAGGGAGTCAATCGAAAAAACGACATTTGCGAATTCAACAATTTGAGAATTGAGTAGAAGGGCGTTGGGCTTCCTCTAGTCAATTGAACTTGAAGAAATCGCCATTAGTCTAGATGGTTGCTGTTACTCTGGCAGAAGACGTTCCCACTAGTCTAGCAGAAGAAGTTGCTACTTGAGAATTCATCTTAGATATAAGAGTTAAAAGCGGCATTTACCAAGTAAACAATTTGAGAATTGAGGAGGAGGGCGTCGAGCATAAGCTTATTAATTGCAACGTGAATTTCATATTGCCACAGATTACATTTGCGATGTCAACAATTTGAGAATTGAGTAGAAGGGAGTCGATCAAAAAACGACATTTGCGAAGTCAACAATTTGAGAATTGAGTAGAAGGGCGTTGGGCTTCCTCTAGTCAATTGAACTTGAAGAAATCGCCATTAGTCTAGATGGTTGTTACTCTGGCAGAAGAATTTGCCACTAGTCTAGCAGAAGACGTTGCTACTAGTCTAGCAGAAGAAGTTGCTACTTGAGAATTCATCTTAGATATAAGAGTTAAACGAGACATTTACGAAGTTAACAATTTGAGAATTGAGGAGGAGGGCGTCGAGCATATGCTTATTAATTTCAAGGTGAATTTCATATTGCCACAGATTACGTTTGCGAAGTCAACAATTTGAGAATCGAGTAGAAGGGAGTCGATCGAAAAAACGACATTTGCGAAGTTAACAATTTGAGAATTGAGTAGAAGGGAGTCGATCGAAAAAACGACATTTGCGAAGTCAACAATTTGAGAATTGAGTAGAAGGGCGTTTGGCTTCCTCTAGTCAATTGAACTTGAAGAAATCGCCATTAGTCTAGATGGTTGCTGTTACTCTGGCAGAAGAAGTCGCCACTAGTCTAGCAGAAGACGTTGCTACTTGAGAATTCATCTTGGATATAAGAGTTAAAAGCGACATTTACGAAGTTAACAATTTGAGAATTTTGGAGGAGGGCGTCGAGCATATGCTTATTAATTTCAAGGTGAATTTCATATTGCCACAGATTACATTTGCGAAGTCAACAATTTGAGAATCGAGTAGAAGGGAGTCGATCGAAAAAACGACATTTGCGAAGTTAACAATTTGAGAATCGAGTAGAAGGGAGTCGATCGAAAAAACGACATTTGCGAAGTCAACAATTTGAGAATTGAGTAGAAGGGCGTTTGGCTTCCTCTAGTCAATTGAACTTGAAGAAATCGCCATTAGTCTAGATGGTTGCTGTTACTCTGGCAGAAGAATTTGCCACTAGTCTAGCAGAAGACGTTGCTACTAGTCTAGCAGAAGAAGTTGCTACTTGAGAATTCATCTTGGATATAAGAGTTAAAAGCGACATTTACGAAGTTAACAATTTGAGAATTGAGGAGGAGGGCGTCGAGCATATGCTTATTAATTTCAAGGTGAATTTCATATTGCCACAGATTACATTTGCGAAGTCAACAATTTGAGAATCGAGTAGAAGGGAGTCGATCGAAAAATCGAAGTTAACAATTTGAGAATTGAGTAGAAGGGAGTCGATCGAAAAAACGACATTTGCGAAGTTAACAATTTGAGAATTGAGTAGAAGGGAGTCGATCGAAAAAATGACAGTTGCGAAGTTAACAATTTGAGAATTGAGTAGAAGGGCGTTGGGCTTCCTCTAGTCAATTGAACTTGAAGAAATCGCCATTAGTCTAGATGGTTGCTGTTACTCTGGCAGAAGAATTTGCCACTAGTCTAGCAGAAGACGTTGCTACTAGTCTAGCAGAAGAAGTTGCTACTTGAGAATTCATCTTGGATATAAGAGTTAAAAGCGACATTTACGAAGTTAACAATTTGAGAATTGAGGAGGAGGGCGTCGAGCATATGCTTATTAATTTCAAGGTGAATTTCATATTGCCACAGATTACATTTGCGAAGTCAACAATTTGAGAATCGAGTAGAAGGGAGTTGATCGAAAAATCGAAGTTAACAATTTGAGAATTGAGTAGAAGGAAGTCGATCGAAAAAACGACATTTGCGAAGTTAACAATTTGAGAATTGAGTAGAAGGGAGTCGATCGAAAAAACGACAGTTGCGAAGTTAACATTTTGAGAATTGAGTAAAAGGGCGTTTGGCTTCCTCTAGTCAATTGAACTTGAAGAAATCGCCATTAGTCTAGATGGTGGCTGTTGCTCTGGCAGAAGAATTTGCCACTAGTCTAGCAGAAGACGTTGCTACTAGTCTAGCAGAAGAAGTTGCTACTTGAGAATTCATCTTAGATATAAGAGTTAAACGGGACATTTACGAAGTTAACAATTTGAGAATTGAGGAGGAGGGCGTCGAGCATATGCTTATTAATTTCAAGGTGAATTTCATATTGCCACAGATTACATTTGCGAAGTCAACAATTTGAGAATTGAGTAGAAGGGCGTTGGGCTTCCTCTAGTCAATTGAACTTGAAGAAATCGCCATTAGTCTAGAAGGTTGCTGTTACTCTGGCAGAAGACGTTGCCACTAGTCTAGCAGAAGACGTTGCTAGTTGAGAATTCATCTTAGATATAAGAGTTAAAAGGGACATTTACGAAGTTAACAATTTGAGAATTGAGGAGGAGGGCGTCGAGCATATGCTTATTAATTCCAAGGTGAATTTCATATTGCCACAGATTACATTTGCGATGTCAACAATTTGAGAATCGAGTAGAAGGGAGTCGATCGAAAAAACGACATTTGCGAAGTTAACAATTTGAGGATTGAGTAGAAGGGCGTTGGGCTTCCTCTAGTCAATTAAACTTGAAGAAATCGCCATTAGTCTAGATGGTTGCTGTTGCTCTGGCAGAAGAATTTGCCACTAGTCTAGCAGAAGACGTTGCTACTAGTCTAGCAGAAGAAGTTGCTACTTGAGAATTCATCTTGGATATAAGAGTTAAAAGCGACATTTACGAAGTTAACAATTTGAGAATTGAGGAGGAGGGCGTCGAGCATATGCTTATTAATTGCAACGTGAATTTCATATTGCTACAGATTACATTTGCGATGTCAACAATTTGAGAATTGAGTAGAAGGGAGTCGATCGAAAAAACGACATTTGCGAAGTTAACAATTTGAGAATCGAGTAGAAGGGAGTCGATCGAAAAAACGACATTTGCGAAGTCAACAATTTGAGAATTGAGTAGAAGGGAGTCGATCGAAAAAACGACAGTTGCGAAGTTAACAATTTGAGAATTGAGTAAAAGGGCGTTTGGCTTCCTCTAGTCAATTGAACTTGAAGAAATCGCCATTAGTCTAGATGGTTGCTGTTGCTCTGGCAGAAGAATTTGCCACTAGTCTAGCAGAAGACGTTGCTACTAGTCTAGCAGAAGAAGTTGCTACTTGAGAATTCATCTTGGATATAAGAGTTAAAAGCGACATTTACGAAGTTAACAATTTGAGAATTGAGGAGGAGGGCGTCGAGCATATGCTTATTAATTTCAAGGTGAATTTCATATTGCCACAGATTACATTTGCGAAGTCAACAATTTGAGAATCGAGTAGAAGGGAGTCGATCGAAAAAACGACATTTGCGAAGTTAACAATTTGAGAATTGAGTAGAAGGGAGTCGATCGAAAAAACGACATTTGCGAAGTCAACAATTTGAGAATTGAGTAGAAGGGCGTTGGGCTTCCTCTAGTCAATTGAACTTGAAGAAATCGCCATTAGTCTAGATGGTTGCTGTTACTCTGGCAGAAGACGTTCCCACTAGTCTAGCAGAAGAAGTTGCTACTTGAGAATTCATCTTAGATATAAGAGTTAAAAGCGACATTTACCAAGTAAACAATTTGAGAATTGAGAAGGAGGGCGTCGAGCATATGCTTATTAATTGCAACGTGAATTTCATATTGCCACAGATTACATTTGCGATGTCAACAATTTGAGAATTGAGTAGAAGGGAGTCGATCAAAAAACGACATTTGCGAAGTCAACAATTTGAGAATTGAGTAGAAGGGCGTTTGGCTTCCTCTAGTCAATTGAACTTGAAGAAATCGCCATTAGTCTAGATGGTTGCTGTTACTCTGGCAGAAGAATTTGCCACTAGTCTAGCAGAAGACGTTGCTACTAGTCTAGCAGAAGAAGTTGCTACTTGAGAATTCATCTTGGATATAAGAGTTAAAAGCGACATTTACGAAGTTAACAATTTGAGAATTGAGGAGGAGGGCGTCGAGCATATGCTTATTAATTTCAAGGTGAATTTCATATTGCCACAGATTACATTTGCGAAGTCAACAATTTGAGAATCGAGTAGAAGGGAGTCGATCGAAAAATCGAAGTTAACAATTTGAGAATTGAGTAGAAGGGAGTCGATCGAAAAAACGACATTTGCGAAGTTAACAATTTGAGAATTGAGTAGAAGGGAGTCGATCGAAAAAATGACAGTTGCGAAGTTAACAATTTGAGAATTGAGTAGAAGGGCGTTGGGCTTCCTCTAGTCAATTGAACTTGAAGAAATCGCCGTTAGTCTAGATGGTTGCTGTTACTCTGGCAGAAGAATTTGCCACTAGTCTAGCAGAAGACGTTGCTACTAGTCTAGCAGAAGAAGTTGCTACTTGAGAATTCATCTTGGATATAAGAGTTAAAAGCGACATTTACGAAGTTAACAATTTGAGAATTGAGGAGGAGGGCGTCGAGCATATGCTTATTAATTTCAAGGTGAATTTCATATTGCCACAGATTACATTTGCGAAGTCAACAATTTGAGAATCGAGTAGAAGGGAGTTGATCGAAAAATCGAAGTTAACAATTTGAGAATTGAGTAGAAGGAAGTCGATCGAAAAAACGACATTTGCGAAGTTAACAAGTTGAGAATTGAGTAGAAGGGAGTCGATCGAAAAAACGACAGTTGCGAAGTTAACATTTTGAGAATTGAGTAGAAGGGCGTTTGGCTTCCTCTAGTCAATTAAACTTGAAGAAATCGCCATTAGTCTAGATGGTGGCTGTTACTCTGGCAGAAGACGTTGCTACTAGTCTAGCAGAAGAAGTTGCTACTTGAGAATTCATCTTGGATATAAGAGTTAAAAGCGACATTTACGAAGTTAACAATTTGAGAATTGAGGAGGAGGGCGTCGAGCATATGCTTATTAATTTCAAGGTGAATTTCATATTGCCACAGATTACATTTGCGAAGTCAACAATTTGAGAATCGAGTAGAAGGGAGTCGATCGAAAAAACGACATTTGCGAAGTTAACAATTTGAGAATCGAGTAGAAGGGAGTCGATCGAAAAAACGACATTTGCGAAGTCAACAATTTGAGAATTGAGTAGAAGGGCGTTTGGCTTCCTCTAGTCAATTGAACTTGAAGAAATCGCCATTAGTCTAGATGGTTGCTGTTACTCTGGCAGAAGAATTTGCCACTAGTCTAGCAGAAGACGTTGCTACTAGTCTAGCAGAAGAAGTTGCTACTTGAGAATTCATCTTGGATATAAGAGTTAAAAGCGACATTTACGAAGTTAACAATTTGAGAATTGAGGAGGAGGGCGTCGAGCATATGCTTATTAATTTCAAGGTGAATTTCATATTGCCACAGATTACATTTGCGAAGTCAACAATTTGAGAATCGAGTAGAAGGGAGTCGATCGAAAAATCGAAGTTAACAATTTGAGAATTGAGTAGAAGGGAGTCGATCGAAAAAACGACATTTGCGAAGTTAACAATTTGAGAATTGAGTAGAAGGGAGTCGATCGAAAAAATGACAGTTGCGAAGTTAACAATTTGAGAATTGAGTAGAAGGGCGTTGGGCTTCCTCTAGTCAATTGAACTTGAAGAAATCGCCATTAGTCTAGATGGTTGCTGTTACTCTGGCAGAAGAATTTGCCACTAGTCTAGCAGAAGACGTTGCTACTAGTCTAGCAGAAGAAGTTGCTACTTGAGAATTCATCTTGGATATAAGAGTTAAAAGCGACATTTACGAAGTTAACAATTTGAGAATTGAGGAGGAGGGCGTCGAGCATATGCTTATTAATTTCAAGGTGAATTTCATATTGCCACAGATTACATTTGCGAAGTCAACAATTTGAGAATCGAGTAGAAGGGAGTTGATCGAAAAATCGAAGTTAACAATTTGAGAATTGAGTAGAAGGAAGTCGATCGAAAAAACGACATTTGCGAAGTTAACAATTTGAGAATTGAGTAGAAGGGAGTCGATCGAAAAAACGACAGTTGCGAAGTTAACATTTTGAGAATTGAGTAAAAGGGCGTTTGGCTTCCTCTAGTCAATTGAACTTGAAGAAATCGCCATTAGTCTAGATGGTGGCTGTTGCTCTGGCAGAAGAATTTGCCACTAGTCTAGCAGAAGACGTTGCTACTAGTCTAGCAGAAGAAGTTGCTACTTGAGAATTCATCTTAGATATAAGAGTTAAACGGGACATTTACGAAGTTAACAATTTGAGAATTGAGGAGGAGGGCGTCGAGCATATGCTTATTAATTTCAAGGTGAATTTCATATTGCCACAGATTACATTTGCGAAGTCAACAATTTGAGAATTGAGTAGAAGGGCGTTGGGCTTCCTCTAGTCAATTGAACTTGAAGAAATCGCCATTAGTCTAGAAGGTTGCTGTTACTCTGGCAGAAGACGTTGCCACTAGTCTAGCAGAAGACGTTGCTAGTTGAGAATTCATCTTAGATATAAGAGTTAAAAGCGACATTTACGAAGTTAACAATTTGAGAATTGAGGAGGAGGGCGTCGAGCATATGCTTATTAATTCCATGGTGAATTTCATATTGCCACAGATTACATTTGCGATGTCAACAATTTGAGAATCGAGTAGAAGGGAGTCGATCGAAAAAACGACATTTGCGAAGTTAACAATTTGAGGATTGAGTAGAAGGGCGTTTGGCTTCCTCTAGTCAATTGAACTTGAAGAAATCGCCATTAGTCTAGATGGTTGCTGTTACTCTGGCAGAAGAATTTGCCACTAGTCTAGCAGAAGACGTTGCTACTAGTCTAGCAGAAGAAGTTGCTACTTGAGAATTCATCTTGGATATAAGAGTTAAAAGCGACATTTACGAAGTTAACAATTTGAGAATTGAGGAGGAGGGCGTCGAGCATATGCTTATTAATTGCAACGTGAATTTCATATTGCTACAGATTACATTTGCGATGTCAACAATTTGAGAATTGAGTAGAAGGGAGTCGATCGAAAAAACGACATTTGCGAAGTTAACAATTTGAGAATCGAGTAGAAGGGAGTCGATCGAAAAAACGACATTTGCGAAGTCAACAATTTGAGAATTGAGTAGAAGGGAGTCGATCGAAAAAACGACAGTTGCGAAGTTAACAATTTGAGAATTGAGTAAAAGGGCGTTTGGCTTCCTCTAGTCAATTGAACTTGAAGAAATCGCCATTAGTCTAGATGGTTGCTGTTGCTCTGGCAGAAGAATTTGCCACTAGTCTAGCAGAAGACGTTGCTACTAGTCTAGCAGAAGAAGTTGCTACTTGAGAATTCATCTTGGATATAAGAGTTAAAAGCGACATTTACGAAGTTAACAATTTGAGAATTGAGGAGGAGGGCGTCGAGCATATGCTTATTAATTTCAAGGTGAATTTCATATTGCCACAGATTACATTTGCGAAGTCAACAATTTGAGAATCGAGTAGAAGGGAGTCGATCGAAAAAACGACATTTGCGAAGTTAACAATTTGAGAATTGAGTAGAAGGGAGTCGATCGACAAAACGACATTTGCGAAGTCAACAATTTGAGAATTGAGTAGAAGGGCGTTGGGCTTCCTCTAGTCAATTGAACTTGAAGAAATCGCCATTAGTCTAGATGGTTGCTGTTACTCTGGCAGAAGACGTTCCCACTTGTCTAGCAGAAGAAGTTGCTACTTGAGAATTCATCTTAGATATAAGAGTTAAAAGCGACATTTACCAAGTAAACAATTTGAGAATTGAGAAGGAGGGCGTCGAGCATATGCTTATTAATTGCAACGTGAATTTCATATTGCCACAGATTACATTTGCGATGTCAACAATTTGAGAATTGAGTAGAAGGGAGTCGATCAAAAAACGACATTTGCGAAGTCAACAATTTGAGAATTGAGTAGAAGGGCGTTTGGCTTCCTCTAGTCAATTGAACTTGAAGAAATCGCCATTAGTCTAGATGGTTGCTGTTACTCTGGCAGAAGAATTTGCCACTAGTCTAGCAGAAGACGTTGCTACTAGTCTAGCAGAAGAAGTTGCTACTTGAGAATTCATCTTGGATATAAGAGTTAAAAGCGACATTTACGAAGTTAACAATTTGAGAATTGAGGAGGAGGGCGTCGAGCATATGCTTATTAATTTCAAGGTGAATTTCATATTGCCACAGATTACATTTGCGAAGTCAACAATTTGAGAATCGAGTAGAAGGGAGTCGATCGAAAAATCGAAGTTAACAATTTGAGAATTGAGTAGAAGGGAGTCGATCGAAAAAACGACATTTGCGAAGTTAACAATTTGAGAATTGAGTAGAAGGGAGTCGATCGAAAAAATGACAGTTGCGAAGTTAACAATTTGAGAATTGAGTAGAAGGGCGTTGGGCTTCCTCTAGTCAATTGAACTTGAAGAAATCGCCATTAGTCTAGATGGTTGCTGTTACTCTGGCAGAAGAATTTGCCACTAGTCTAGCAGAAGACGTTGCTACTAGTCTAGCAGAAGAAGTTGCTACTTGAGAATTCATCTTGGATATAAGAGTTAAAAGCGACATTTACGAAGTTAACAATTTGAGAATTGAGGAGGAGGGCGTCGAGCATATGCTTATTAATTTCAAGGTGAATTTCATATTGCCACAGATTACATTTGCGAAGTCAACAATTTGAGAATCGAGTAGAAGGGAGTTGATCGAAAAATCGAAGTTAACAATTTGAGAATTGAGTAGAAGGAAGTCGATCGAAAAAACGACATTTGCGAAGTTAACAATTTGAGAATTGAGTAGAAGGGAGTCGATCGAAAAAACGACAGTTGCGAAGTTAACATTTTGAGAATTGAGTAAAAGGGCGTTTGGCTTCCTCTAGTCAATTGAACTTGAAGAAATCGCCATTAGTCTAGATGGTGGCTGTTGCTCTGGCAGAAGAATTTGCCACTAGTCTAGCAGAAGACGTTGCTACTAGTCTAGCAGAAGAAGTTGCTACTTGAGAATTCATCTTAGATATAAGAGTTAAACGGGACATTTACGAAGTTAACAATTTGAGAATTGAGGAGGAGGGCGTCGAGCATATGCTTATTAATTTCAAGGTGAATTTCATATTGCCACAGATTACATTTGCGAAGTCAACAATTTGAGAATTGAGTAGAAGGGCGTTGGGCTTCCTCTAGTCAATTGAACTTGAAGAAATCGCCATTAGTCTAGAAGGTTGCTGTTACTCTGGCAGAAGACGTTGCCACTAGTCTAGCAGAAGACGTTGCTAGTTGAGAATTCATCTTAGATATAAGAGTTAAAAGCGACATTTACGAAGTTAACAATTTGAGAATTGAGGAGGAGGGCGTCGAGCATATGCTTATTAATTCCAAGGTGAATTTCATATTGCCACAGATTACATTTGCGATGTCAACAATTTGAGAATCGAGTAGAAGGGAGTTGATCGAAAAATCGAAGTTAACAATTTGAGAATTGAGTAGAAGGGAGTCGATCGAAAAAACGACATTTGCGAAGTTAACAATTTGAGAATTGAGTAGAAGGGAGTCGATCGAAAAAATGACAGTTGCGAAGTTAACAATTTGAGAATTGAGTAGAAGGGCGTTGGGCTTCCTCTAGTCAATTGAACTTGAAGAAATCGCCATTAGTCTAGATGGTTGCTGTTACTCTGGCAGAAGAATTTGCCACTAGTCTAGCAGAAGACGTTGCTACTAGTCTAGCAGAAGAAGTTGCTACTTGAGAATTCATCTTGGATATAAGAGTTAAAAGCGACATTTACGAAGTTAACAATTTGAGAATTGAGGAGGAGGGCGTCGAGCATATGCTTATTAATTTCAAGGTGAATTTCATATTGCCACAGATTACATTTGCGAAGTCAACAATTTGAGAATCGAGTAGAAGGGAGTTGATCGAAAAATCGAAGTTAACAATTTGAGAATTGAGTAGAAGGAAGTCGATCGAAAAAACGACATTTGCGAAGTTAACAATTTGAGAATTGAGTAGAAGGGAGTCGATCGAAAAAACGACAGTTGCGAAGTTAACATTTTGAGAATTGAGTAAAAGGGCGTTTGGCTTCCTCTAGTCAATTGAACTTGAAGAAATCGCCATTAGTCTAGATGGTGGCTGTTGCTCTGGCAGAAGAATTTGCCACTAGTCTAGCAGAAGACGTTGCTACTAGTCTAGCAGAAGAAGTTGCTACTTGAGAATTCATCTTAGATATAAGAGTTAAACGGGACATTTACGAAGTTAACAATTTGAGAATTGAGGAGGAGGGCGTCGAGCATATGCTTATTAATTTCAAGGTGAATTTCATATTGCCACAGATTACATTTGCGAAGTCAACAATTTGAGAATTGAGTAGAAGGGCGTTGGGCTTCCTCTAGTCAATTGAACTTGAAGAAATCGCCATTAGTCTAGAAGGTTGCTGTTACTCTGGCAGAAGACGTTGCCACTAGTCTAGCAGAAGACGTTGCCACTAGTCTAGCAGAAGACGTTGCTAGTTGAGAATTCATCTTAGATATAAGAGTTAAAAGCGACATTTACGAAGTTAACAATTTGAGAATTGAGGAGGAGGGCGTCGAGCATATGCTTATTAATTCCAAGGTGAATTTCATATTGCCACAGATTACATTTGCGATGTCAACAATTTGAGAATCGAGTAGAAGGGAGTCGATCGAAAAAACGACATTTGCGAAGTTAACAATTTGAGGATTGAGTAGAAGGGCGTTGGGCTTCCTCTAGTCAATTAAACTTGAAGAAATCGCCATTAGTCTAGATGGTTGCTGTTGCTCTGGCAGAAGAATTTGCCACTAGTCTAGCAGAAGACGTTGCTACTAGTCTAGCAGAAGAAGTTGCTACTTGAGAATTCATCTTGGATATAAGAGTTAAAAGCGACATTTACGAAGTTAACAATTTGAGAATTGAGGAGGAGGGCGTCGAGCATATGCTTATTAATTGCAACGTGAATTTCATATTGCTACAGATTACATTTGCGATGTCAACAATTTGAGAATTGAGTAGAAGGGAGTCGATCGAAAAAACGACATTTGCGAAGTTAACAATTTGAGAATCGAGTAGAAGGGAGTCGATCGAAAAAACGACATTTGCGAAGTCAACAATTTGAGAATTGAGTAGAAGGGAGTCGATCGAAAAAATGACAGTTGCGAAGTTAACAATTTGAGAATTGAGTAAAAGGGCGTTTGGCTTCCTCTAGTCAATTGAACTTGAAGAAATCGCCATTAGTCTAGATGGTTGCTGTTGCTCTGGCAGAAGAATTTGCCACTAGTCTAGCAGAAGACGTTGCTACTAGTCTAGCAGAAGAAGTTGCTACTTGAGAATTCATCTTGGATATATGAGTTAAAAGCGACATTTACGAAGTTAACAATTTGAGAATTGAGGAGGAGGGCGTCGAGCATATGCTTATTAATTTCAAGGTGAATTTCATATTGCCACAGATTACATTTGCGAAGTCAACAATTTGAGAATCGAGTAGAAGGGAGTCGATCGAAAAAACGACATTTGCGAAGTTAACAATTTGAGAATTGAGTAGAAGGGAGTCGATCGAAAAAACGACATTTGCGAAGTCAACAATTTGAGAATTGAGTAGAAGGGCGTTGGGCTTCCTCTAGTCAATTGAACTTGAAGAAATCGCCATTAGTCTAGATGGTTGCTGTTACTCTGGCAGAAGACGTTCCCACTAGTCTAGCAGAAGAAGTTGCTACTTGAGAATTCATCTTAGATATAAGAGTTAAAAGCGACATTTACCAAGTAAACAATTTGAGAATTGAGGAGGGCGTCGAGCATATGCTTATTAATTGCAACGTGAATTTCATATTGCCACAGATTACATTTGCGAAGTCAACAATTTGAGAATCGAGTAGAAGGGAGTCGATCGAAAAAACGACATTTGCGAAGTCAACAATTTGAGAATTGAGTAGAAGGGCGTTTGGCTTCCTCTAGTCATTTGAACTTGAAGAAATCGCCATTAGTCTAGATGGTTGCTGTTACTCTGGCAGAAGAAGTCGCCACTAGTCTAGCAGAAGACGTTGCTACTTGAGAATTCATCTTGGATATAAGAGTTAAAAGCGACATTTACGAAGTTAACAATTTGAGAATTGAGGAGGAGGGCG
This sequence comes from Drosophila formosana, assembly GCA_035045625.1. Taxonomy (NCBI): domain Eukaryota; kingdom Metazoa; phylum Arthropoda; class Insecta; order Diptera; family Drosophilidae; genus Drosophila; species Drosophila formosana. The sequence continues at coordinate 888,612 of JAWNOW010000144.1, read as the reverse complement.
TCGAGCATATGCTTATTAATTTCAAGGTGAATTTCATATTGCCACAGATTACATTTGCGAAGTCAACAATTTGAGAATCGAGTAGAAGGGAGTCGATCGAAAAATCGAAGTTAACAATTTGAGAATTGAGTAGAAGGGAGTCGATCGAAAAAACGACATTTGCGAAGTTAACAATTTGAGAATTGAGTAGAAGGGCGTTGGGCTTCCTCTAGTCAATTGAACTTAAAGAAATCGCCATTAGTCTAGATGGTTGCTGTTACTCTGGCAGAAGAATTTGCCACTAGTCTAGCAGAAGACGTTGCTACTAGTCTAGCAGAAGAAGTTGCTACTTGAGAATTCATCTTGGATATAAGAGTTAAAAGCGACATTTACGAAGTTAACAATTTGAGAATTGAGGAGGAGGGCGTCGAGCATATGCTTATTAATTTCAAGGTGAATTTCATATTGCCACAGATTACATTTGCGAAGTCAACAATTTGAGAATCGAGTAGAAGGGAGTCGATCGAAAAATCGAAGTTAACAATTTGAGAATTGAGTAGAAGGGAGTCGATCGAAAAAACGACATTTGCGAAGTTAACAATTTGAGAATTGAGTAGAAGGGAGTCGATCGAAAAAATGACAGTTGCGAAGTTAACAATTTGAGAATTGAGTAGAAGGGCGTTGGGCTTCCTCTAGTCAATTGAACTTGAAGAAATCGCCATTAGTCTAGATGGTTGCTGTTACTCTGGCAGAAGAATTTGCCACTAGTCTAGCAGAAGACGTTGCTACTAGTCTAGCAGAAGAAGTTGCTACTTGAGAATTCATCTTGGATATAAGAGTTAAAAGCGACATTTACGAAGTTAACAATTTGAGAATTGAGGAGGAGGGCGTCGAGCATATGCTTATTAATTTCAAGGTGAATTTCATATTGCCACAGAATACATTTGCGAAGTCAACAATTTGAGAATCGAGTAGAAGGGAGTTGATCGAAAAATCGAAGTTAACAATTTGAGAATTGAGTAGAAGGAAGTCGATCGAAAAAACGACATTTGCGAAGTTAACAAGTTGAGAATTGAGTAGAAGGGAGTCGATCGAAAAAACGACAGTTGCGAAGTTAACATTTTGAGAATTGAGTAGAAGGGCGTTTGGCTTCCTCTAGTCAATTAAACTTGAAGAAATCGCCATTAGTCTAGATGGTTGCTGTTACTCTGGCAGAAGACGTTGCTACTAGTCTAGCAGAAGAAGTTGCTACTTGAGAATTCATCTTGGATATAAGAGTTAAAAGCGACATTTACGAAGTTAACAATTTGAGAATTGAGGAGGAGGGCGTCGAGCATATGCTTATTAATTTCAAGGTGAATTTCATATTGCCACAGATTACATTTGCGAAGTCAACAATTTGAGAATCGAGTAGAAGGGAGTCGATCGAAAAAACGACATTTGCGAAGTTAACAATTTGAGAATCGAGTAGAAGGGAGTCGATCGAAAAAACGACATTTGCGAAGTCAACAATTTGAGAATTGAGTAGAAGGGCGTTTGGCTTCCTCTAGTCAATTGAACTTGAAGAAATCGCCATTAGATGGTAGAGTAGAAGGGCGTTGGGCTTCCTCTAGTCAATTGAACTTGAAGAAATCGCCATTAGTCTAGATGGTTGCTGTTACTCTGGCAGAAGAATTTGCCACTAGTCTAGCAGAAGACGTTGCTACTAGTCTAGCAGAAGAAGTTGCTACTTGAGAATTCATCTTGGATATAAGAGTTAAAAGCGACATTTACGAAGTTAACAATTTGAGAATTGAGGAGGAGGGCGTCGAGCATATGCTTATTAATTTCAAGGTGAATTTCATATTGCCACAGATTACATTTGCGAAGTCAACAATTTGAGAATCGAGTAGAAGGGAGTTGATCGAAAAATCGAAGTTAACAATTTGAGAATTGAGTAGAAGGAAGTCGATCGAAAAAACGACATTTGCGAAGTTAACAATTTGAGAATTGAGTAGAAGGGAGTCGATCGAAAAAACGACAGTTGCGAAGTTAACATTTTGAGAATTGAGTAAAAGGGCGTTTGGCTTCCTCTAGTCAATTGAACTTGAAGAAATCGCCATTAGTCTAGATGGTGGCTGTTGCTCTGGCAGAAGAATTTGCCACTAGTCTAGCAGAAGACGTTGCTACTAGTCTAGCAGAAGAAGTTGCTACTTGAGAATTCATCTTAGATATAAGAGTTAAACGGGACATTTACGAAGTTAACAATTTGAGAATTGAGGAGGAGGGCGTCGAGCATATGCTTATTAATTTCAAGGTGAATTTCATATTGCCACAGATTACATTTGCGAAGTCAACAATTTGAGAATTGAGTAGAAGGGCGTTGGGCTTCCTCTAGTCAATTGAACTTGAAGAAATCGCCATTAGTCTAGAAGGTTGCTGTTACTCTGGCAGAAGACGTTGCCACTAGTCTAGCAGAAGACGTTGCTAGTTGAGAATTCATCTTAGATATAAGAGTTAAAAGCGACATTTACGAAGTTAACAATTTGAGAATTGAGGAGGAGGGCGTCGAGCATATGCTTATTAATTCCAAGGTGAATTTCATATTGCCACAGATTACATTTGCGATGTCAACAATTTGAGAATCGAGTAGAAGGGAGTCGATCGAAAAAACGACAGTTGCGAAGTTAACAATTTGAGAATTGAGTAAAAGGGCGTTTGGCTTCCTCTAGTCAATTGAACTTGAAGAAATCGCCATTAGTCTAGATGGTTGCTGTTGCTCTGGCAGAAGAATTTGCCACTAGTCTAGCAGAAGACGTTGCTACTAGTCTAGCAGAAGAAGTTGCTACTTGAGAATTCATCTTGGATATAAGAGTTAAAAGCGACATTTACGAAGTTAACAATTTGAGAATTGAGGAGGAGGGCGTCGAGCATATGCTTATTAATTTCAAGGTGAATTTCATATTGCCACAGATTACATTTGCGAAGTCAACAATTTGAGAATCGAGTAGAAGGGAGTCGATCGAAAAAACGACATTTGCGAAGTTAACAATTTGAGAATTGAGTAGAAGGGAGTCGATCGACAAAACGACATTTGCGAAGTCAACAATTTGAGAATTGAGTAGAAGGGCGTTGGGCTTCCTCTAGTCAATTGAACTTGAAGAAATCGCCATTAGTCTAGATGGTTGCTGTTACTCTGGCAGAAGACGTTCCCACTTGTCTAGCAGAAGAAGTTGCTACTTGAGAATTCATCTTAGATATAAGAGTTAAAAGCGACATTTACCAAGTAAACAATTTGAGAATTGAGAAGGAGGGCGTCGAGCATATGCTTATTAATTGCAACGTGAATTTCATATTGCCACAGATTACATTTGCGATGTCAACAATTTGAGAATTGAGTAGAAGGGAGTCGATCAAAAAACGACATTTGCGAAGTCAACAATTTGAGAATTGAGTAGAAGGGCGTTTGGCTTCCTCTAGTCAATTGAACTTGAAGAAATCGCCATTAGTCTAGATGGTTGCTGTTACTCTGGCAGAAGAATTTGCCACTAGTCTAGCAGAAGACGTTGCTACTAGTCTAGCAGAAGAAGTTGCTACTTGAGAATTCATCTTGGATATAAGAGTTAAAAGCGACATTTACGAAGTTAACAATTTGAGAATTGAGGAGGAGGGCGTCGAGCATATGCTTATTAATTTCAAGGTGAATTTCATATTGCCACAGATTACATTTGCGAAGTCAACAATTTGAGAATCGAGTAGAAGGGAGTTGATCGAAAAATCGAAGTTAACAATTTGAGAATTGAGTAGAAGGAAGTCGATCGAAAAAACGACATTTGCGAAGTTAACAATTTGAGAATTGAGTAGAAGGGAGTCGATCGAAAAAACGACAGTTGCGAAGTTAACATTTTGAGAATTGAGTAAAAGGGCGTTTGGCTTCCTCTAGTCAATTGAACTTGAAGAAATCGCCATTAGTCTAGATGGTGGCTGTTGCTCTGGCAGAAGAATTTGCCACTAGTCTAGCAGAAGACGTTGCTACTAGTCTAGCAGAAGAAGTTGCTACTTGAGAATTCATCTTAGATATAAGAGTTAAACGGGACATTTACGAAGTTAACAATTTGAGAATTGAGGAGGAGGGCGTCGAGCATATGCTTATTAATTTCAAGGTGAATTTCATATTGCCACAGATTACATTTGCGAAGTCAACAATTTGAGAATTGAGTAGAAGGGCGTTGGGCTTCCTCTAGTCAATTGAACTTGAAGAAATCGCCATTAGTCTAGAAGGTTGCTGTTACTCTGGCAGAAGACGTTGCCACTAGTCTAGCAGAAGACGTTGCTAGTTGAGAATTCATCTTAGATATAAGAGTTAAAAGCGACATTTACGAAGTTAACAATTTGAGAATTGAGGAGGAGGGCGTCGAGCATATGCTTATTAATTCCAAGGTGAATTTCATATTGCCACAGATTACATTTGCGATGTCAACAATTTGAGAATCGAGTAGAAGGGAGTCGATCGAAAAAACGACATTTGCGAAGTTAACAATTTGACGATTGAGTAGAAGGGCGTTGGGCTTCCTCTAGTCAATTAAACTTGAAGAAATCGCCATTAGTCTAGATGGTTGCTGTTGCTCTGGCAGAAGAATTTGCCACTAGTCTAGCAGAAGACGTTGCTACTAGTCTAGCAGAAGAAGTTGCTACTTGAGAATTCATCTTGGATATAAGAGTTAAAAGCGACATTTACGAAGTTAACAATTTGAGAATTGAGGAGGAGGGCGTCGAGCATATGCTTATTAATTGCAACGTGAATTTCATATTGCTACAGATTACATTTGCGATGTCAACAATTTGAGAATTGAGTAGAAGGGAGTCGATCGAAAAAACGACATTTGCGAAGTTAACAATTTGAGAATCGAGTAGAAGGGAGTCGATCGAAAAAACGACATTTGCGAAGTCAACAATTTGAGAATTGAGTAGAAGGGAGTCGATCGAAAAAATGACAGTTGCGAAGTTAACAATTTGAGAATTGAGTAAAAGGGCGTTTGGCTTCCTCTAGTCAATTGAACTTGAAGAAATCGCCATTAGTCTAGATGGTTGCTGTTGCTCTGGCAGAAGAATTTGCCACTAGTCTAGCAGAAGACGTTGCTACTAGTCTAGCAGAAGAAGTTGCTACTTGAGAATTCATCTTGGATATAAGAGTTAAAAGCGACATTTACGAAGTTAACAATTTGAGAATTGAGGAGGAGGGCGTCGAGCATATGCTTATTAATTTCAAGGTGAATTTCATATTGCCACAGATTACATTTGCGAAGTGAACAATTTGAGAATCGAGTAGAAGGGAGTCGATCGAAAAAACGACATTTGCGAAGTTAACAATTTGAGAATTGAGTAGAAGGGAGTCGATCGAAAAAACGACATTTGCGAAGTCAACAATTTGAGAATTGAGTAGAAGGGCGTTGGGCTTCCTCTAGTCAATTGAACTTGAAGAAATCGCCATTAGTCTAGATGGTTGCTGTTACTCTGGCAGAAGACGTTCCCACTAGTCTAGCAGAAGAAGTTGCTACTTGAGAATTCATCTTAGATATAAGAGTTAAAAGCGACATTTACCAAGTAAACAATTTGAGAATTGAGGAGGGCGTCGAGCATATGCTTATTAATTGCAACGTGAATTTCATATTGCCACAGATTACATTTGCGATGTCAACAATTTGAGAATTGAGTAGAAGGGAGTCGATCAAAAAACGACATTTGCGAAGTCAACAATTTGAGAATTGAGTAGAAGGGCGTTTGGCTTCCTCTAGTCAATTGAACTTGAAGAAATCGCCATTAGTCTAGATGGTTGCTGTTACTCTGGCAGAAGAATTTGCCACTAGTCTAGCAGAAGACGTTGCTACTAGTCTAGCAGAAGAAGTTGCTACTTGAGAATTCATCTTGGATATAAGAGTTAAAAGCGACATTTACGAAGTTAACAATTTGAGAATTGAGGAGGAGGGCGTCGAGCATATGCTTATTAATTTCAAGGTGAATTTCATATTGCCACAGATTACATTTGCGAAGTCAACAATTTGAGAATCGAGTAGAAGGGAGTCGATCGAAAAAACGACATTTGCGAAGTCAACAATTTGAGAATTGAGTAGAAGGGCGTTTGGCTTCCTCTAGTCATTTGAACTTGAAGAAATCGCCATTAGTCTAGATGGTTGCTGTTACTCTGGCAGAAGAAGTCGCCACTAGTCTAGCAGAAGACGTTGCTACTTGAGAATTCATCTTGGATATAAGAGTTAAAAGCGACATTTACGAAGTTAACAATTTGAGAATTGAGGAGGAGGGCGTCGAGCATATGCTTATTAATTTCAAGGTGAATTTCATATTGCCACAGATTACATTTGCGAAGTCAACAATTTGAGAATCGAGTAGAAGGGAGTCGATCGAAAAATCGAAGTTAACAATTTGAGAATTGAGTAGAAGGGAGTCGATCGAAAAAACGACATTTGCGAAGTTAACAATTTGAGAATTGAGTAGAAGGGCGTTGGGCTTCCTCTAGTCAATTGAACTTAAAGAAATCGCCATTAGTCTAGATGGTTGCTGTTACTCTGGCAGAAGAATTTGCCACTAGTCTAGCAGAAGACGTTGCTACTAGTCTAGCAGAAGAAGTTGCTACTTGAGAATTCATCTTGGATATAAGAGTTAAAAGCGACATTTACGAAGTTAACAATTTGAGAATTGAGGAGGAGGGCGTCGAGCATATGCTTATTAATTTCAAGGTGAATTTCATATTGCCACAGATTACATTTGCGAAGTCAACAATTTGAGAATCGAGTAGAAGGGAGTCGATCGAAAAATCGAAGTTAACAATTTGAGAATTGAGTAGAAGGGAGTCGATCGAAAAAACGACATTTGCGAAGTTAACAATTTGAGAATTGAGTAGAAGGGAGTCGATCGAAAAAACGACAGTTGCGAAGTTAACATTTTGAGAATCGAGTAGAAGGGAGTCGATCGAAAAAACGACATTTGCGAAGTCAACAATTTGAGAATTGAGTAGAAGGGCGTTTGGCTTCCTCTAGTCATTTGAACTTGAAGAAATCGCCATTAGTCTAGATGGTTGCTGTTACTCTGGCAGAAGAAGTCGCCACTAGTCTAGCAGAAGACGTTGCTACTTGAGAATTCATCTTGGATATAAGAGTTAAAAGCGACATTTACGAAGTTAACAATTTGAGAATTGAGGAGGAGGGCGTCGAGCATATGCTTATTAATTTCAAGGTGAATTTCATATTGCCACAGATTACATTTGCGAAGTCAACAATTTGAGAATCAAGTAGAAGGGAGTCGATCGAAAAAACGACATTTGCGAAGTTAACAATTTGAGAATCGAGTAGAAGGGAGTCGATCGAAAAAACGACATTTGCGTAGTCAACAATTTGAGAATTGAGTAGAAGGGCGTTTGGCTTCCTCTAGTCAATTGAACTTGAAGAAATCGCCATTAGTCTAGATGGTGGCTGTTGCTCTGGCAGAAGAATTTGCCACTAGTCTAGCAGAAGACGTTGCTACTAGTCTAGCAGAAGAAGTTGCTACTTGAGAATTCATCTTAGATATAAGAGTTAAACGGGACATTTACGAAGTTAACAATTTGAGAATTGAGGAGGAGGGCGTCGAGCATATGCTTATTAATTTCAAGGTGAATCTCATATTGCCACAGATTACATTTGCGATGTCAACAATTTGAGAATTGAGTAGAAGGGCGTTGGGCTTCCTCTAGTCAATTGAACTTGAAGAAATCGCCATTAGTCTAGAAGGTTGATGTTACTCTGGCAGAAGACGTTGCCACTAGTCTAGCAGAAGACGTTGCTAGTTGAGAATTCATCTTAGATATAAGAGTTAAAAGCGACATTTACGAAGTTAACAATTTGAGAATTGAGGAGGAGAGCGTCGAGCATATGCTTATTAATTCCAAGGTGAATTTCATATTGCCACAGATTACATTTGCGATGTCAACAATTTGAGAATCGAGTAGAAGGGAGTCGATCGAAAAAACGACATTTGCGAAGTTAACAATTTGAGAATTGAGTAGAAGGGCGTTGGGCTTCCTCTAGTCAATTGAACTTGAAGAAATCGCCATTAGTCTAGATGGTTGCTGTTGCTCTGGCAGAAGAATTTGCCACTAGTCTAGCAGAAGACGTTGCTACTAGTCTAGCAGAAGAAGTTGCTACTTGAGAATTCATCTTGGATATAAGAGTTAAAAGCGACATTTACGAAGTTAACAATTTGAGAATTGAGGAGGAGGGCGTCGAGCATATGCTTATTAATTGCAACGTGAATTTCATATTGCTACAGATTACATTTGCGATGTCAACAATTTGAGAATTGAGTAGAAGGGAGTCGATCGAAAAAACGACATTTGCGAAGTTAACAATTTGAGAATCGAGTAGAAGGGAGTCGATCGAAAAAACGACATTTGCGAAGTCAACAATTTGAGAATTGAGTAGAAGGAAGTCGATCGAAAAAACGACAGTTGCGAAGTTAACAATTTGAGAATTGAGTAAAAGGGCGTTTGGCTTCCTCTAGTCAATTGAACTTGAAGAAATCGCCATTAGTCTAGATGGTTGCTGTTGCTCTGGCAGAAGAATTTGCCACTAGTCTAGCAGAAGACGTTGCTACTAGTCTAGCAGAAGAAGTTGCTACTTGAGAATTCATCTTGGATATAAGAGTTAAAAGCGACATTTACGAAGTTAACAATTTGAGAATTGAGGAGGAGGGCGTCGAGCATATGCTTATTAATTTCAAGGTGAATTTCATATTGCCACAGATTACGTTTGCGAAGTCAACAATTTGAGAATCGAGTAGAAGGGAGTCGATCGAAAAAACGACATTTGCGAAGTCAACAATTTGAGAATTGAGTAGAAGGGCGTTGGGCTTCCTCTAGTCAATTGAACTTGAAGAAATCGCCATTAGTCTAGATGGTTGCTGTTACTCTGGCAGAAGACGTTCCCACTAGTCTAGCAGAAGAAGTTGCTACTTGAGAATTCATCTTAGATATAAGAGTTAAAAGCGGCATTTACCAAGTAAACAATTTGAGAATTGAGGAGGAGGGCGTCGAGCATAAGCTTATTAATTGCAACGTGAATTTCATATTGCCACAGATTACATTTGCGATGTCAACAATTTGAGAATCGAGTAGAAGGGAGTCGATCGAAAAAACGACATTTGCGAAGTCAACAATTTGAGAATTGAGTAGAAGGGCGTTGGGCTTCCTCTAGTCAATTGAACTTGAAGAAATCGCCATTAGTCTAGATGGTTGCTGTTACTCTGGCAGAAGACGTTCCCACTAGTCTAGCAGAAGAAGTTGCTACTTGAGAATTCATCTTAGATATAAGAGTTAAAAGCGGCATTTACCAAGTAAACAATTTGAGAATTGAGGAGGAGGGCGTCGAGCATAAGCTTATTAATTGCAACGTGAATTTCATATTGCCACAGATTACATTTGCGATGTCAACAATTTGAGAATTGAGTAGAAGGGAGTCGATCAAAAAACGACATTTGCGAAGTCAACAATTTGAGAATTGAGTAGAAGGGCGTTGGGCTTCCTCTAGTCAATTGAACTTGAAGAAATCGCCATTAGTCTAGATGGTTGTTACTCTGGCAGAAGAATTTGCCACTAGTCTAGCAGAAGACGTTGCTACTAGTCTAGCAGAAGAAGTTGCTACTTGAGAATTCATCTTAGATATAAGAGTTAAACGAGACATTTACGAAGTTAACAATTGGAGAATTGAGGAGGAGGGCGTCGAGCATATGCTTATTAATTTCAAGGTGAATTTCATATTGCCACAGATTACATTTGCGAAGTCAACAATTTGAGAATTGAGTAGAAGGGAGTCGATCGAAAAAACGACATTTGCGAAGTCAACAATTTGAGAATTGAGTAAAAGGGAGTCGATCGAAAAAACGACAGTTGCGAAGTTAACATTTTGAGAATTGAGTAAAAGGGCGTTTGGCTTCCTCTAGTCAATTGAACTTGAAGAAATCGCCATTAGTCTAGATGGTTGCTGTTGCTCTGGCAGAAGAATTTGCCACTAGTCTAGCAGAAGACGTTGCTACTAGTCTAGCAGAAGAAGTTGCTACTTGAGAATTCATCTTAGATATAAGAGTTAAACGAGACATTTACGAAGTTAACAATTTGAGAACTGAGGAGGAGGACGTCGAGCATATGCTTATTAATTTCAAGGTGAATTTCATATTGCCACAGATTACGTTTGCGAAGTCAACAATTTGAGAATCGAGTAGAAGGGAGGCGATCGAAAAAACGACATTTGCGAAGTTAACAATTTGAGAATTGAGTAGAAGGGAGTCGATCGAAAAAACGACATTTTCGAAGTCAACAATTTGAGAATTGAGTAGAAGGGCGTTTGGCTTCCTCTAGTCAATTGAACTTGAAGAAATCGCCATTAGTCTAGATGGTTGCTGTTACTCTGGCAGAAGAAGTCGCCACTAGTCTAGCAGAAGACGTTGCTACTTGAGAATTCATCTTGGATATAAGAGTTAAAAGCGACATTTACGAAGTTAACAATTTGAGAATTGAGGAGGAGGGCGTCGAGCATATGCTTATTAATTTCAAGGTGAATTTCATATTGCCACAGATTACATTTGCGAAGTCAACAATTTGAGAATCGAGTAGAAGGGAGTCGATCGAAAAATCGAAGTTAACAATTTGAGAATTGAGTAGAAGGGAGTCGATCGAAAAAACGACATTTGCGAAGTTAACAATTTGAGAATTGAGTAGAAGGGAGTCGATCGAAAAAACGACAGTTGCGAAGTTAACATTTTGAGAATTGAGTAAAAGGGCGTTTGGCTTCCTCTAGTCAATTGAACTTGAAGAAATCGCCATTAGTCTAGATGGTGGCTGTTGCTCTGGCAGAAGAATTTGCCACTAGTCTAGCAGAAGACGTTGCTACTAGTCTAGCAGAAGAAGTTGCTACTTGAGAATTCATCTTAGATATAAGAGTTAAACGGGACATTTACGAAGTTAACAATTTGAGAATTGAGGAGGAGGGCGTCGAGCATATGCTTATTAATTTCAAGGTGAATTTCATATTGCCACAGATTACATTTGCGAAGTTAACAATTTGAGAATTGAGTAAAAGGGCGTTTGGCTTCCTCTAGTCAATTGAACTTGAAGAAATCGCCATTAGTCTAGATGGTTGCTGTTGCTCTGGCAGAAGAATTTGCCACTAGTCTAGCAGAAGACGTTGCTACTAGTCTAGCAGAAGAAGTTGCTACTTGAGAATTCATCTTGGATATAAGAGTTAAAAGCGACATTTACGAAGTTAACAATTTGAGAATTGAGGAGGAGGGCGTCGAGCATATGCTTATTAATTTCAAGGTGAATTTCATATTGCCACAGATTACGTTTGCGAAGTCAACAATTTGAGAATCGAGTAGAAGGAAGTCGATCGAAAAAACGACATTTGCGAAGTTAACAATTTGAGAATTGAGTAGAAGGGAGTCGATCGAAAAAACGACATTTGCGAAGTCAACAATTTGAGAATTGAGTAGAAGGGCGTTGGGCTTCCTCTAGTCAATTGAACTTGAAGAAATCGCCATTAGTCTAGATGGTTGCTGTTACTCTGGCAGAAGACGTTCCCACTAGTCTAGCAGAAGAAGTTGCTACTTGAGAATTCATCTTAGATATAAGAGTTAAAAGCGGCATTTAACAAGTAAACAATTTGAGAATTGAGGAGGAGGGCGTCGAGCATAAGCTTATTAATTGCAACGTGAATTTCATATTGCCACAGATTACATTTGCGATGTCAACAATTTGAGAATTGAGTAGAAGGGAGTCGATCAAAAAACGACATTTGCGAAGTCAACAATTTGAGAATTGAGTAGAAGGGCGTTGGGCTTCCTCTAGTCAATTGAACTTGAAGAAATCGCCATTAGTCTAGATGGTTGTTACTCTGGCAGAAGAATTTGCCACTAGTCTAGCAGAAGACGTTGCTACTAGTCTAGCAGAACAAGTTGCTACTTGAGAATTCATCTTAGATATAAGAGTTAAACGAGACATTTACGAAGTTAACAATTGGAGAATTGAGGAGGAGGGCGTCGAGCATATGCTTATTAATTTCAAGGTGAATTTCATATTGCCACAGATTACATTTGCAAAGTCAACAATTTGAGAATTGAGTAGAAGGGAGTCGATCGAAAAAACGACATTTGCGAAGTCAACAATTTGAGAATTGAGTAAAAGGGAGTCGATCGAAAAAACGACAGTTGCGAAGTTAACATTTTGAGAATTGAGTAAAAGGGCGTTTGGCTTCCTCTAGTCAATTGAACTTGAAGAAATCGCCATTAGTCTAGATGGTTGCTGTTGCTCTGGCAGAAGAATTTGCCACTAGTCTAGCAGAAGACGTTGCTACTAGTCTAGCAGAAGAAGTTGCTACTTGAGAATTCATCTTAGATATAAGAGTTAAACGAGACATTTACGAAGTTAACAATTTGAGAATTGAGGAGGAGGACGTCGAGCATATGCTTATTAATTTCAAGGTGAATTTCATATTGCCACAGATTACGTTTGCGAAGTCAACAATTTGAGAATCGAGTAGAAGGGAGTCGATCGAAAAAACGACATTTGCGAAGTTAACAATTTGAGAATTGAGTAGAAGGGAGTCGATCGAAAAAACGACATTTGCGAAGTCAACAATTTGAGAATTGAGTAGAAGGGCGTTTGGCTTCCTCTAGTCAATTGAACTTGAAGAAATCGCCATTAGTCTAGATGGTTGCTGTTACTCTGGCAGAAGAAGTCGCCACTAGTCTAGCAGAAGACGTTGCTACTTGAGAATTCATCTTGGATATAAGAGTTAAAAGCGACATTTACGAAGTTAACAATTTGAGAATTGAGGAGGAGGGCGTCGAGCATATGCTTATTAATTTCAAGGTGAATTTCATATTGCCACAGATTACATTTGCGAAGTCAACAATTTGAGAATCGAGTAGAAGGGAGTCGATCGAAAAAACGACATTTGCGAAGTTAACAATTTGAGAATCGAGTAGAAGGGAGTCGATCGAAAAAACGACATTTGCGTAGTCAACAATTTGAGAATTGAGTAGAAGGGCGTATGGCTTCCTCTAGTCAATTGAACTTGAAGAAATCGCCATTAGTCTAGATGGTTGCTGTTACTCTGGCAGAAGAATTTGCCACTAGTCTAGCAGAAGACGTTGCTACTAGTCTAGCAGAAGAAGTTGCTACTTGAGAATTCATCTTGGATATAAGAGTTAAAAGCGACATTTACGAAGTTAACAATTTGAGAATTGAGGAGGAGGGCGTCGAGCATATGCTTATTAATTTCAAGGTGAATTTCATATTGCCACAGATTACATTTGCGAAGTCAACAATTTGAGAATCGAGTAGAAGGGAGTCGATCGAAAAATCGAAGTTAACAATTTGAGAATTGAGTAGAAGGGAGTCGATCGAAAAAACGACATTTGCGAAGTTAACAATTTGAGAATTGAGTAGAAGGAAGTCGATCGAAAAAATGACAGTTGCGAAGTTAACAATTTGAGAATTGAGTAGAAGGGCGTTGGGCTTCCTCTAGTCAATTGAACTTGAAGAAATCGCCATTAGTCTAGATGGTTGCTGTTACTCTGGCAGAAGAATTTGCCACTAGTCTAGCAGAAGACGTTGCTACTAGTCTAGCAGAAGAAGTTGCTACTTGAGAATTCATCTTGGATATAAGAGTTAAAAGCGACATTTACGAAGTTAACAATTTGAGAATTGAGGAGGAGGGCGTCGAGCATATGCTTATTAATTTCAAGGTGAATTTCATATTGCCACAGATTACATTTGCGAAGTCAACAATTTGAGAATCGAGTAGAAGGGAGTCGATCGAAAAAACGACATTTGCGAAGTTAACAATTTGAGAATTGAGTAGAAGGGAGTCGATCGAAAAAACGACATTTGCGAAGTCAACAATTTGAGAATTGAGTAGAAGGGCGTTGGGCTTCCTCTAGTCAATTGAACTTGAAGAAATCGCCATTAGTCTAGATGGTTGCTGTTACTCTGGCAGAAGACGTTCCCACTAGTCTAGCAGAAGAAGTTGCTACTTGAGAATTCATCTTAGATATAAGAGTTAAAAGCGACATTTACCAAGTAAACAATTTGAGAATTGAGAAGGAGGGCGTCGAGCATATGCTTATTAATTGCAACGTGAATTTCATATTGCCACAGATTACATTTGCGATGTCAACAATTTGAGAATTGAGTAGAAGGGAGTCGATCAAAAAACGACATTTGCGATGTCAACAATTTGAGAATTGAGTAGAAGGGCGTTGGGCTTCCTCTAGTCAATTGAACTTGAAGAAATCGCCATTAGTCTAGATGGTTGCTGTTACTCTGGCAGAAGAATTTGCCACTAGTCTAGCAGAAGACGTTGCTACTAGTCTAGCAGAAGAAGTTGCTACTTGAGAATTCATCTTGGATATAAGAGTTAAAAGCGACATTTACGAAGTTAACAATTTGAGAATTGAGGAGGAGGGCGTCGAGCATATGCTTATTAATTTCAAGGTGAATTTCATATTGCCACAGATTACATTTGCGAAGTCAACAATTTGAGAATCGAGTAGAAGGGAGTCGATCGAAAAAACGACATTTGCGAAGTCAACAATTTGAGAATTGAGTAGAAGGGCGTTTGGCTTCCTCTAGTCAATTGAACTTGAAGAAATCGCCATTAGTCTAGATGGTTGCTGTTACTCTGGCAGAAGAAGTCGCCACTAGTCTAGCAGAAGACGTTGCTACTTGAGAATTCATCTTGGATATAAGAGTTAAAAGCGACATTTACGAAGTTAACAATTTGAGAATTGAGGAGGAGGGCGTCGAGCATATGCTTATTAATTTCAAGGTGAATTTCATATTGCCACAGATTACATTTGCGAAGTCAACAATTTGAGAATCGAGTAGAAGGGAGTCGATCGAAAAATCGAAGTTAACAATTTGAGAATTGAGTAGAAGGGAGTCGATCGAAAAAACGACATTTGCGAAGTTAACAATTTGAGAATTGAGTAGAAGGGAGTCGATCGAAAAAACGACAGTTGCGAAGTTAACATTTTGAGAATTGAGTAAAAGGGCGTTTGGCTTCCTCTAGTCAATTGAACTTGAAGAAATCGCCATTAGTCTAGATGGTTGCTGTTACTCTGGCAGAAGAAGTCGCCACTAGTCTAGCAGAAGACGTTGCTACTTGAGAATTCATCTTGGATATAAGAGTTAAAAGCGACATTTACGAAGTTAACAATTTGAGAATTGAGGAGGAGGGCGTCGAGCATATGCTTATTAATTTCAAGGTGAATTTCATATTGCCACAGATTACATTTGCGAAGTCAACAATTTGAGAATTGAGTAGAAGGGCGTTGGGCTTCCTCTAGTCAATTGAACTTGAAGAAATCGCCATTAGTCTAGAAGGTTGATGTTACTCTGGCAGAAGACGTTGCCACTAGTCTAGCAGAAGACGTTGCTACTAGTCTAGCAGAAGAAGTTGCTACTTGAGAATTCATCTTGGATATAAGAGTTAAAAGCGACATTTACGAAGTTAACAATTTGAGAATTGAGGAGGAGGGCGTCGAGCATATGCTTATTAATTCCAAGGTGAATTTCATATTGCCACAGATTACATTTGCGATGTCAACAATTTGAGAATCGAGTAGAAGGGAGTCGATCGAAAAAACGACATTTGCGAAGTTAACAATTTGAGAATTGAGTAGAAGGGCGTTGGGCTTCCTCTAGTCAATTGAACTTGAAGAAATCGCCATTAGTCTAGATGGTTGCTGTTGCTCTGGCAGAAGAATTTGCCACTAGTCTAGCAGAAGACGTTGCTACTAGTCTAGCAGAAGAAGTTGCTACTTGAGAATTCATCTTGGATATAAGAGTTAAAAGCGACATTTACGAAGTTAACAATTTGAGAATTGAGGAGGAGGGCGTCGAGCATATGCTTATTAATTGCAACGTGAATTT
This sequence comes from Drosophila formosana, assembly GCA_035045625.1. Lineage (NCBI taxonomy): Eukaryota > Metazoa > Arthropoda > Insecta > Diptera > Drosophilidae > Drosophila > Drosophila formosana. The sequence goes on along the minus strand of JAWNOW010000144.1, from coordinate 872,672 downwards.
CATATTGCTACAGATTACATTTGCGATGTCAACAATTTGAGAATTGAGTAGAAGGGAGTCGATCGAAAAAACGACATTTGCGAAGTTAACAATTTGAGAATCGAGTAGAAGGGAGTCGATCGAAAAAACGACATTTGCGAAGTCAACAATTTGAGAATTGAGTAGAAGGGAGTCGATCGAAAAAACGACAGTTGCGAAGTTAACAATTTGAGAATTGAGTAAAAGGGCGTTTGGCTTCCTCTAGTCAATTGAACTTGAAGAAATCGCCATTAGTCTAGATGGTTGCTGTTGCTCTGGCAGAAGAATTTGCCACTAGTCTAGCAGAAGACGTTGCTACTAGTCTAGCAGAAGAAGTTGCTACTTGAGAATTCATCTTGGATATAAGAGTTAAAAGCGACATTTACGAAGTTAACAATTTGAGAATTGAGGAGGAGGGCGTCGAGCATATGCTTATTAATTTCAAGGTGAATTTCATATTGCCACAGATTACGTTTGCGAAGTCAACAATTTGAGAATCGAGTAGAAGGGAGTCGATCGAAAAAACGACATTTGCGAAGTTAACAATTTGAGAATTGAGTAGAAGGGAGTCGATCGAAAAAACGACATTTGCGAAGTTAACAATTTGAGAATTGAGTAGAAGGGCGTTGGGCTTCCTCTAGTCAATTGAACTTGAAGAAATCGCCATTAGTCTAGATGGTTGCTGTTGCTCTGGCAGAAGAATTTGCCACTAGTCTAGCAGAAGACGTTGCTACTAGTCTAGCAGAAGAAGTTGCTACTTGAGAATTCATCTTAGATATAAGAGTTAAAACCGACATTTACGAAGTTAACAATTTGAGAATTGAGGAGGAGGGCGTCGAGCATATGCTTATTAATTGCAAGGTGAATTTCATATAGCCACAGATTACATTTGCGAAGTCAACAATTTGAGAATTGAGTAGAAGGGAGTCGATCGAAAAAACGACATTTGCGAAGTCAACAATTTGAGAATTGAGTAGAAGGGCGTTGGGCTTCCTCTAGTCAATTGAACTTGAAGAAATCGCCATTAGTCTAGATGGTTGCTGTTACTCTGGCAGAAGACGTTGCCACTAGTCTAGCAGAAGACGTTGCTACTAGTCTAGCAGAACAAGTTGCTACTTGAGAATTCATCTTGAATATAAGAGTTAAAAGCGAAGTTAACAATTTGATAATTGAACTTGAACTGATTGCTATTAGTCTAGCAGGTTTCCCTATTGGAGTTTTGTGGGACAGTTTCTACAATGCGCACACTTTTTTTGTATGAAATTATTTATGTAATTGATAAGCCAATAACTCGCTGTCTTATTCAAACTCTGACTACGCGTGAAACGAAATTATAATTGACTGCAAACAGAAAATATCATCAACTGGCATATCTGAAATATACTTTACTTTATCTGCATGAACATCAAGATCACAGAGCATATAAGAGCTAGGAAAATAGTCTTTGTGATAATACTCACCAGTTAAAACAAATTAAGCTTGTTTCCAAAGGCTGCCGAAAGTATGCCGCATGGTTTGGCCACCTGTAATACAGAGCGCAGCCTGAAAGTATGCCGCCAAACATGCTCGAACTGCAACATGTTGCGTTCGACGTGGACTGTGTGGACTGTGTTCGACGGCATCAAACCAAACTGCTGCTAAGTTAACAGCAAGAGCTTCGATAACGGACTTGCTTCATATTCAACAATGGGATTTGAGAAGCCGACTAAAAATATTATTCCAAATTAAGTGGTAAAGTTGAGAAATGAGTTGGATAAATATCTAAATTATAGAAAGTAGAGTCTAATGAGAACAACATTTTTGATTGCATTTTAAATCTTTATTAATTTTTCTGCGACTTTCGTTTTGGTTTTGTTTTTTTTTTTTTTTTGTTTTTGTGTTAGTTTTCATTAAATTAATTATAGTTTTAAAACGAGTTTCCATTTGTTGTGTTTTTCTTTAATAATTAATATATGCATAACGTTACTTACAGTTGGGTTTTTGCTTAAATTATACAATAATAATCATAATTTAATGACAATAATGTGCAAAACGTTTCGTTTCGATTTGCAAACGTTTCTCTTTCATAATTTTTGTTTTATTTTTTGTTTGCATTTATTAATGCCGGCTTTCCAGTGTGTGTGCGTGTGTGTGTGTGTGAGTGTGTCTGTGTTGATGTACTTTCTTCTAAACTTTCTCTTGCTCTCTTCCTTCCTTGTTCTACAGTTTGTTTTATTTGATTCTCAGACGGTTGTATTCGGTTTCGGTTTCTTAACTGATTTCGGGCGGCCCTCTAGTTGCACTCGCTCTCTTTCTCCCTCTATCTATCTCTCTCTCTCTCGCTCTATCAATCTCTTCTTCTTGTTGTGGTTTATAGTTTTTCTTGTTTTATAAAATATCACATTTTAAGCTTTTTTTTTGTTTTTTTTCCATTTAAGTATAAGTCAAAACTGAAGGAATCTAGTTAACTTAAATAGCAATGCAAAAGAAACGATACCATTAATAATTATTATTTAAAGCGACAAATGGAAGAAACTGAAACAATGAACTCAAGCAGCTGCTTAATAGTTTCTTAAATCATTTCACATGTGTGCGTGTGTGCTTCTGTGTGTGCGTGTGTGTGTGCGAGGAGGTTGTGCTAAATGTGGTTTTAGTTATGCTGTGTGTGTCTCTTTGTTCGTATTCTTTTCATTATTATTTATTTAAATCCAATATTTTATGCATTCCTTTTCATTTTCGATTTTCATTTTTTTTATTCATATATATGTATATGTTTTTGTTTTTGTTTTTATGCTTTACGTTTATGTTAGACATTTAAAACACTGCACAGTTTGAGAATTTAAAATTTAAATTTGATATACATTCGTGGCTGTGTGCGTGTGCGTGAGTATGTGTGTGTGTGTGTGTGTGTGCCCAAAAGTATGCAGTGTTTATCTTCACGATATCATTGCCTCACTGATGGTCACCCTGCATCATCTATCGTTTCTCTCTATCTCTTTCTGTCTGTCTGTCTGTCTGTCTGTCTGTCTCTCTCTGTGCTGTGGTTTATGTGCTCGACGTTCGGCTTTCTGCTTTCGGAATTCTCTTTTGGGTGTGTGTGTTTGTTTTTTCTTAATTTCTTTATTTCTGCTACAAATTCATTTTTAAAATTTTCTTATTTATATTTTCTGCTTGATTTATTAGTTTCATGTATTTTTTTTGTTTCGTTTTTGTTTTGTTTTAATATGCGATTTGCAATGAAATTGGCATTGTATGCGTTTGTTTTTTGGCGAATTGCTGGATGTAGCGAATTTTCCATTTCCATTTTGAATTTCCCATTTCCTGTTTTCACATTTTCAGTATAAATTTCATTTTCATTTTCGTTTTCATTTCCAATTTCACTTTCACATGCGTCTTCAGCCATTTTGCTCTTTATCGATTGGTTTTTATATATTTGATTTGAACATCCTCCTTCCTTCCTCTTTTTTGTTTCTTGTAGTATTCTTGCTGTAATTCTTAATCGTAGTTTCAGTTAGTTGCACCACATGAAAGGGGGAGCGACAAGATGGCTCTGGGGGTGTTTAGACAGGACAGGTTACAGGTTGAGGGTTACGGGTTACGGGTTACAATAATAATGACAACTTTACAATGCTCTCCATTAATGTATTTGTTTGTATATCCATCATATGTATGTTTAGCGGTAGCATTATATCTACACATATATATATTTGTTTTAAGACACATTTTTCAATAAGTAAGTGAACAACTCGCCAACTATGTGTGTAAGTGTGTGAATATATATTTATTTATGTGTTTTCATAAATTTAACTTGATCTCATCATCATTTCTCTTCGCTGTAGTTTCTATTATTATTTGCGCTTTTACTTAAAGTTGACGACAGGCTTTGAACAAACACAAATAGTTCGCTTTTTTTCGCATTACCTTTCGCTCCTTCGCCTCTCCTTTTCTTTTTGTAGTTATTTTGTTAGCCTTTTTGTATTTTAGTTTTTTTTTTTTTCTGTTGGCTGCACGTCAATTAGATTGTTAACGTGTCCGGTTTATTTACATTTTTATTTAACACTCAGAGCTTAAGTCTTACTAAATAATTATCGTAATAGTAATAATAATATTTAAAAAAAAAACATTTATAATATATATGTATTTATTTTTATTATTAAAATGTTTTCCATCCAATATATTTCATCATTTATCTCTATGTACAAGCATTGCTAGTTTATAAATAAAAAAAAAATTATGTTTTTTATATTTTATTAAGATTATTGATATATATATGTATGTATGCTATATATATTAATGTGTATGATAATATGTTTGCCATATTTTATTATATATATTCTTGTTCATTTCGTTTGCATTCGTATTTTTTCGAAACTACTTTAAATCTACTTCACAAAAAAAAATAATATATATATATATATAGATATACATAACAATTCTCAAATTTCTTTCCAAATCTCTGATCAAATCTAACTCTAGTTGGAGTTGCGCTCCGCCAAAAAAAAAAAGCATTTCGCATTAGTTATAGGGAATATATATAAATATATGGTATGGTTATCAATCGTTTATTTTATGTACATGAATAAATATGTATGTATCTCGTACATTTCGTATATAGACGTTTAGCGTGCCCGATCTGCCAGATATCAATGGTTAATACATATATTTTGAATATATATATTGAACATGTTCTGTGCACATTTTACGAAAGATTACACACACATACAGATACAGATACGGATACAGATACAGATACAGATATATATTTATATATATATATAATATTATTAGTATATATATTTAATATTCAACACTCAAATCGTTAGTCGTTTATCGATAATATTCATAAAATGTTCTACTTGATTCGCTATGCCGATCAGCAGAGCACTACCTAAGCTTCAATTCTTCCATTTCTATCGTTTTCCATCAGTGTCTGTTTCGGTATCATTATCGTTATCGCTATCGCTCGCATCGCCGTTATCGTTATGGTGATCGTGATCGTGATCATGATCGTGATCGTTATTCGTCTCCGTGTCCGTCTCCGCATCGCTCTCTTCTATATAGTATAACACTTTGTAGTTTGTCTGTTGTAGGTACCTTGCGTTTCGCTTCCATCGCTCGATTCCCACTCACAACATGTCCGCAAACGAACCGTAATGCTCGTGAAAGATCGGACGGCAGCACTCCTCGATGGCATCATACTTATAGTGGCGACTGTGGTGGCCAGTGTGACCAAAGCGCTGCTTTTGTTGCTTCGCCTGCTTGTGGCTGAAATTGCTTCTGCCGCCGTTGTTGTTGTTGCTGCTGCTGATGCTGTTGTTGCTGCCGCTGCTGATGATGTTGCTGTTGTGGTGCTTCTGTGGTTGCCGATAACGCGGATGCTGATGCGGATGCTGCTGATGCGTATGCGAATGCGGATGCTGATGCGGTTGATAGTAGTGGATGGCGTGGCATGAGGCAGTCTTTGTATTGTATTCCTGCAAAGACCATCGAAATATTTCATTAATTTGAGTGATTCATCAATAAGTGGTGAGTGCATGCTTAAACTTTAATTACAATTATCGCGCCCACTATCGTTAATCCCTTGCATTCAATCCCCATCTCAATCACAATCGCATCTGAAGAATTACCACTTGAAACACCTTCGAGAAATGCGATTCAAGTCAATTTGACAGCAACTTGAGCTTAATAATTTTCCACTTACGTTTGCTAATGATATTTGCAAGGACTTCTTAAATTGTATACTTATTATTATATATGTATATAAATTGAGAATGTTTCCCATTATCTCAATCAATCACAACAGTCTCATTTCTAGAATGTTCAATTTAGAATTATTCAAGGATTTCGTTCTTGATTTTTTAATTTACTTTCTTTGTGTTTGCTTGGATTTCGGTAGCTCTTTTATATAAAATTAAATTCAAGTTATTCACAATAATTCTGTATTTATTAAGTGTAGAATTTGTACAGTAAATTAAATATTGAGCCGCATAGGATTATTTTATGTAGACAGTTTTGACATAATCTTGCCGGTCGAACAGAAAGAATTCTTGTTGCAAGTCGGTTTTACAATATCTCATTGAATCTGCAAGTATGCCTTTCAATCTGAACCTTATCCGTATGCAGTTTAATATAATTCAATGACAGCTTCTCAAAGTTAGAAAAAAACGTGTTTAATACTTTGAATTTCTGCACTCTACATCTTTTCATGTTGCCAAGATATGTTATTTTTCCTTAACATTCTCCATTCTTTAAGTTGTTCCCCAATTGTTGTAAGCTCTTAGTACAGATTTCTATATATAACTTGCACATTTATATCTGCCCAAAAGGTTCGTTCTTGATTTTATTCTCGCTTTCTCCAATTACAAGCTACCTGTTCTCTCTCTCTCTCTCTCTCTCTCTCTATCTCTCCGTCTCTTTCATTATTCTGCTGTCGCTGTTGCTGCAAACTTTGCGTTCGATGGCCAGCAAAATGTTGCCAAATTTTGTCGCAACAAATTGCCAAATGTTTTGTTGCATTTGTCGCTCTTGTTGTCCCGTCTGTGTGCCTCTGCGTGTGTGTGTGTGTGTGTGTGTGTGTGTGTGTGTGTGTCCGTTCTAACGGCTTAAAGGTCGGTCGCATGAAGTTGTTGCTTGGCTGGCTGGCCCTGAAGCCGCATACATAAGTATTATCAATAAATTGCATCTGACTGGCAACGCAGACAACGCAGTTAGTTCAGCCTTTCTCTCTTCTCTCCTCTCCTCTCCTCTTCTCTTCTCTGTCTCATCTAACGCCTCCCACACCCACAGAAAAGGGGGCGAGGGGGGCGTGTAAGCATGCCAACAACAAATCTCTTGGCCATTGTCTGCTCTGTGGTCCAGGCCACATTATTAAAAGGCTAAAACAAAATGTGTTGGCCGCATTTCTCTGGCGATCTCAATTTGCAGCTCTGCAGCTGGCGCTTTGTGCCTCTTGTGGCAGCAACGGCAGCAACGGCAGCAGCGTGTGTGGCACCTTGTTCTAATTTATTTATTGTTGCATGCATGTACAATATAATTTTATTGGGTGTCTGGCCAGCCAAACAGCCAACGAGCCAACAGCCTGTCTTCGGGCTCTTCAGCCTCCTCGCCACTTGACCGACCGCATTGCGAGCTTTAACAATTACGCTGGAAATTTGTGAAGAGTCAACACCGTAACGGGCTGCCAATTTGATACACTTGCCACAAACATAAACACACACACACAAGGACATACTTGTTATTAGTCCTTGCTGCCTGTTGTTTGGGGCAGCAGCGCATTTGACATTTGGCGCCAAAGTTATTAAGCAGCACAGACAAAAGACTCCCCAAAAGCGGCTTAAACAGCAGCCAAATGAAATACAAAGGCTGTGTGTGTGTTGGTGTGTGTGTGTGTGTGGGGCACACACATGTGCCGCCTGCCTCCTTGCCCCTCCACACGGCACACAGCTGGTTGGGCAAACTGCTTTTTGTTTTAAGTTTATTGATGTCGACGTGCGTTTTTCATGCCTCAGCACACAGGCGCACCGAATGGACAGCCTGATGGCTGCAGAGCAGGTAAAACACACACACACACACACACAAGAGGGGGGGAAGGGGGGTCAGACAGATAGCGATAAGGGGGAGGGAGACAGCAAATCGGCTGGCAGACGCGTCTGCGACGTGACAAAACCCATTATAGATGCGACCACAAAGATAACACGCTGCCAGCGCCCATCCCAGACAACCGACCAGCAACTGGAGCTGGAACTGCGACTGGGAATGGGACTGAAATTGGGACCGGGACGGACTGGAGAAGGAGCCTCAACTGGGGCTGGAGCTGGAGCTGGAGTTGGAGACGCCGCCGAGCTGTGGGCGGCTGATGGATGCATGTAAGCGTATGAATGGCAATGAATGACACGGCGTCGACCCAAAAAAATACACCCAAAAAAAAAAAGGGAATATATTGTATGGAAAAAAAACGATAAAAACTGGTCATGTGCTGAGTTGGCAGCTGGCAGCTGGCTGGAGTTAGGGTATTTGCTAGTCGTGCATGCACAGTTTCAAGCTGTCTGTTTGCTCAAAAGCTGTGGACGGGCGGGTTTCATAAATTTCATTTTGTAACCATCAAAAAGTTAAGTCAACGATAAATTGAATGGCTGCATGATTGACTGACTGACTAACTGACTGACTGACTGACTGACTGAATGAGCGAGCGAGTGAGCGAGTGAGTGTGTGAATGAATGAATGGGTGTATGGTTGAATGGCGCGGTGAATGAGACGCAGATGAGGTCTTCGAAATTGCCTCGTCGGTCATTGTGCAGCTCAACGGTTGGCCAGACAGCCAGGTAGACGGACGGACGGACAGACGGACGCTGATAGGCAGGCAGACAATCAACGCAGACAGCCGCACACACACACACACACACACGCACACACACACTCGCACCTATAGATAGAAATATCAAAAGCGTCAATATAAATATAAAAAAGAATGACAACAACAGCAACGGGAGCCAAAAGTCAAAAGTCCTCAAAACGCGTCATTGAACCTTCAACCATCTGCTTTTCAAGGCAACGCGAGGGCAGAGGGCAGAGGGCAGAGGAAGGTGGAAGGCAGCAGTCAGGGGGGCAAAATTAAACTATGCTTAAATCGTACCATTTGGGCACTTTAGTTCTTGTTCAACAATCGGATTCGCAGTGTAGATGAGGACATCCTTAAAATTGGTCAATTCTATAAATATTTCAGAGTTTAAAAAGTTTCAAATTGACAGCTTTCCAGCAGCATTTGCATAATCGCAATTTGAAGTTCTGTGTTAGTTCATAATTCATTGTTTTTTATTCACTACAAATAATCGATTCAAATGAACAGTATTTTTAATTTGTTATTTTCATACCTCAAAAGCACCAGATATTTCATTATAACAAACAAATTGTATTTTTCTGCAACTATTTCGGCACTGTCTCGTGCAAATATATTATCACGCGTGGGTTTCGATTATTCATCTCTTTTAACTTAAAGAAGCTGTCATTTCATTTTAGTCTTTATCACCTATAATATTCATTAACCCTCTGCTTATCTATGTAGCGTTGAATTCTATAGCTTGGCTAAAGTTTTGTTTTACAATATTTATTGTAGAAAATATAGCAAACTTCTATGCTTTCCCATAGCCAACTGTTACTATGTTTAATATCTTATAAATATACGAGCTACATTAATTTTATTATATTTCCTCGAAAACGAACTCGCTTTGCCTCTCTTTCGCTCACTGGCTTTCTCTACGCCTCGTTCTCGCTCTCTTCCGTTTGCCGCCTCTTCACATATTGGCTTTCACTTTGCCAACTGCATTTTGTTGAGCATACAAAAAAGTGTTGCCTACTTTTGAGCGCACACTTCGTAGCATACTTTTTTTTTTTGGGCGGTCGCCATTAAAGCGTTTTCAAGGCGCTGCTGCACAGAAATTTCTGACAGGCCATAAATTGACGTTGCTGCCACATTGCCACGTTGCCACGTTGCCACATTGCCATGCCCCCAGTTTGCCAACGAGGCAAATTCGCAATTGCTTGAGACTGTTGCTGGACGAAGGCTTCTGGTTTTGGTTGTGCTTCTGCTGCTGTTTCGGGCTCTGTTCTGGTTGTCTGCATGCCAATGCTCACTGTGCCAAGCCCAAGTAAATATACAAACACACACACACACACACACACAGCTGGTCAGCGGTGCGGTTGTTGTTGCTTGTTTGTTGTGTCTGCCTGTTGTTTATGCTGCACGGCGAAACGAAGCGCAGGCAACGCACTGCAGACAGAGAGAATGTTTCTCGCTTCTCGCGTCTCGCTTCCCCCCTTGCGGGCAGGTCAAACAAAAGCCGTTGCACAAATATAGGTGTGAAGCGGCGGCAGCAACAAGAAAAGTTACAACAGCAGCAATAACATCAAACAAAGTGGTAACGCGCTGCATACCCTGCAAAACAGCAAGCGTCGAGTGGAGTTTGCCTGACGCAAAATATATTATTGCAATTATCAAATGCAGTCCATAATTAATTACTTTAATATTCTGCTAACTATGCATCCGTGATCTCTGTTCGATCTATTCTTAACATAAAACTGAAATGCATATTTCACAGACTTTGTTCTTTACCCATTTAATATGCTCTTCACTTTCATACTGTTGCCTTTTAATTTATCTGTTCATTTAATGTGGAGACCAGTTATTAGTTTCGCTTTCAATAATGTGTTCTACTCAACTATTTAAAGACTAAAAATATGGGGAAGCACAATTTATATTGATGAATCAATCATAATTGTTAACCATAATTATGGACATTTAATTACAATATTGCAGATTGTTTTATAGTCGGACTTTAACCATTTTAAATTAAGCGGCAAATCGAAATGAGTATCGTTTTTTGAGGGGTATTTTTGGGTCGTTCAGCTCGGCCGTCGCTTGATTGTGCTGCTTTACTTGTACAGTTAATGAAGCACACGTCGCGTTGCGTTGCCAAACTAAAAGTCCAACAACCGCAACAACAAAATGGCGGCAACGCCGGAAACGGAAACTGATTGTGCGGTCAACGCGGCTTGCCTCAGTCTGCCACTTCCCGCTGCCGTTGCCGCCTTGCCGCCTTGCCACTTTCATGTGTTTTCATGTGGCATTGTCGCGTTGCATTTTCTACAAATCTCGTCTCATTAAAAGCGCGCGCGATTTGCGCGCGTTTCGCACGCGGTTTTCCAATCAGTCGACCGTTTGACAGATTTCTCTATCTCTCTCGTTATCTATTTTATTTCTGGGCTCGTTGTTGGTATTTCTTTTTGTCGTCGTTGTTGATGTTGTTGTATTTTTCGCTGTTTCGCCCATCAGCCGTTGATTAAGCGCAGTTGACTGCGGCAGCTGCGGCTGCAACGTTAACTGAGGCCGACTCTCGATGCGCCACTGATTGTGGCGCTACCTCTCTTTCTCTCCTTCTCTCCTATGTCCCCCCCCCCCTCTCACACACACACACTCACACACACACAGACAGACAGACAGACAGACAGTCTGTTGTCGCTGTCGCTCGCGGTGTCCTCGATATCTCGTCAATCGTTTTGTTTGTTTGCCAAAAAATTGACTTTGAGATGCTTTTGCACAGCCTGATTGATGTGCCAGATAGCGACAGAGTGCTGCGGGTGATGCGGTGATGCGGTGTTGCCATTGGGGGGAGGGGCAGAGGAGGGGACAGATGAGGGGGGGAGGCTGCTATCAGGCTGTTGTTGTCCTTGCGGGCGGTGGTGGCTTGTCGCCTGTCGCCTTCGTTTTTGTCTCTTGCATTGTTGCTGCCGTCGCATGCATTTAACTGCTCTGCTCTGCCATTCTTGGGCTTCTTTTTGCACCGTTGTCTTTGCCAACGGCGACAGCGAGACAGAGACAGAGACAGAGAGAGAGATGGAGCGCAACGCCTAAAACTATGCAATCATTTCGCAGTCGGTCCCCTCACATTAATTGATGTGTCTGCCTTTTGTTTGCCGTGTTTTGCCTCTGCCACAGTTCAATTTGACTGCAACGCTGAAGCAGCGGCTCGGCAGCAAAAGTGTTTGGCAAATTCTGCCAGTTTAATTAGTTGTTCCATGCAGGCAAGATTCGCACAGCCAAATCAAAAGATGGCCAGAAGCATTTGGACGAAAAAAATGCATAGAACTAATCCCCACAATTTCCTGAATTATTACTCAATGTTTTCTGCCACAGTTGAGTGGAAAAAAATGTAATTCAAGTTGAATATAAAACAGTAGAACTAAAGGACAGCTTCGCAAAGCCAAGCAAACTAAAAAAACTATTTATTATATTTTTAATAAATTGAGCAATTTAATCGGAAACATTAAAAGCTGCAAAATTATCAATCCCATTTAAAGTTGATTTGATTTCGTAGAGAAAACTAAATTTTTCTATGATTAGCATAATCTGAAGAACTGCATTCTGTAATAATAATACAAATAAATATTTAAGCTACTCTTTACAAGATTCTGGCTCCATGAATATAAATTGTTGTAAAAATAGCAAAAGCTTTATTGCGATTATTTCAGCTGGTTAAGTTTGCCGCTAAAGCCTTAATATACTCGTAAACGTAATTACAGTGAGCTATTTCAATACTCTACCGATCACACACACCAACACACACACGCACACCAACACACAGGCACGCACACACACACAGACGCACAGACGCACAGACTCTGCGTGAGTCTGAGCTTAATTCCATGCTCCTCAGCTTCCTCACTCGAGTCGATAATTTAATGGTCTGCCATTTAATCTGCATTGAATTTATTATCTCGGGAAAAAATTAATCTTGATATGTGGCCCGCTTAAGGAGAGCGAGAACAACAGAAAGAGACACGGAGAGAGAGCGAGAGAGAGAGATGTGCTCGCTGACGAAAATAGCTAAAAAGCAGCATCGAGCACGCTTCGGCATCGACGTTGTGCCACTCTGCCCCTGTGACTGCGTCTGTCTTGGGCGTATATCTCATAAAAATTTGCAATTGCTGGCAACGCATCTGTTCTCCAAGTGTCTCTAAATCTTTAAAGAATTATTTACTACAGTTTTTCTTGTGCCCGCAGACGACGCAGTTTCGAAAACCACAACAACAACAGCAGCAGCAACAGCAGCAGCAACAGCAAATGGTGGGTGATTTGCAGAGACAACCCCCAGGACAGGCGCAGTTACAGTCCAAGGCTGACAATGTCACGCCAACAGCAGCAGCAACCACCAAGAGCACCGTTGAGCCACAGTTGAGCCACCCTCGTGTTATTGCTCTACGCTTGCCATTGTCCGCTCTCCCCCATCCCCCATCTCTCTCCTCCCCTCAACCAGCGTCTAGCATTCTCGCTGGCTCAACCGAATTCCCATTCCGTTTTGCTGCCTGGCGCCCTGCCAGCCAGCCGCACCTTGGTGCCAAATAGCGCAAATGATTTATTCAAATTTACAATTTCACTAATCTATTAATCAAGAATTCAATTGGTCTACAAAAACTAAACTGCTTGAAATGCACTTGCTATCAAATACACCTAAAAATTATTTTCAAAGTTCTTCAACAGCTTCTTTTAATAGCTTGAAGAGCGACAAAAAGCACAGAATTGTGTATTAAGTTATGAAATGTCATTGCATTTTTTTAACATTTGTGGATAGCTCATTTTTTCTAAATATTATTATTGAATGCCATTTCAAAATATGAAGGCATTCCTGAAGTTTCGTAATACTCGCTTGATAGTAACAAAAATAATGTGTTTCACATTTGTTTTTTGTTGGTTGTTCGTCATTTAAAAATTCTGCATTTCACATTTGCTTTTAGCTAATGTAATTAATGCTTTTTCTTGTTATATATTTTTTCTTTAAATAATATATAAATTGTATACTTTTACTGTTTTCAAAATATGTGTGCTCTTCTAAAATTTTCTTGAATTTTAAATGATATTACGAATGATGACAAATGTCTATCTATGTTTTTGCATTTATTAAAATGCTTTTACACAATTTGCGACAGTTTTCAAAGTGTAACAAATTCGAAAATTCCTAGCAATGACATTTAAGCACAAATGCATAGTTGGCCCCACTGTGGCGTATGCTTTGCGGGGTCTCGTCTCGCAAATTTATTATGTTATGTCTCCGGCTTGGCTTCGTTCCGGGCGCCATCAGTGGGTTAAGGTTCCCTTCTGCTGCTGCTGCTGCTTCTTCTACTTCAGTTTGTTTCGTACTTTTTAGCTCCCCAACTGCTGAGATCGAGCTTCTTTAGCATCAGTCCTCCCCCTCGCCCTCTGTGAGCACCCTCAGCTCAACTGTATAGCAATTTCTATGTCACTCGCTGTCGCTGTCGCTGTCGTTCTGGCCATCATTCAATTTTAATCAGCATGGCTAAATCTCGCTGGCCGGAACTGTTTTGCCTCTTCGCATGCCATCATCCAGTCTTCAGCTTCAATTTGCTGGCCATGTTTACATCTCTTTCCGCTCTGTTCCCTGCGCTGTCTGTTGCCTCTGTCGCTGCTGCTTATCGAAGCTGGCAACTTGTGCGTCGAATTTGGCAAACAAAACAAATCAAAAAGAAAGCAACAACCAACAACACCAACAAAAAAAAAAGAAAACAAGAAAAGCTTGCAAAAATATGTGGTAGCAACAACAGCAACAACAGCAACAACTTCGATTTCGATTTCGACTTCAACTTCAACAACAACAACGAACACTGACAAATTCGTTGTTCGTTTTGCAATTGAAATGTTTGGCATTTCGTGTTGTGCCATTTGCTCATTTCTTTTTATTATGTCTAAGTGAATGTTTATGCCCGATTTCCTGGCATACATACGACCATGGCTGCCCCTCCTCCATCCGCCCCCTTTGGCCCTCTTCCGTCTGCTTTTATGCTGACATTGTCCGGCGATCGGGGATGTGAGTCCTTTTTACATTCGAAATCCTTTTCATTTTCATATTTGGCATTTGATGTGTCTCCGATTTCATTCAAGTTGCCTTTTCTCTTCCTCATCTCTCTCTCTCTCTCTCATTCTCTCTCTCTCTCTGTTCTCTGCACACTGCTTACAGGCAATTTGGCAACATTTAAAACGTTGCGCAACTTGGCTGCAAAGTGCTTTCAACACAGAAGCCACACAAATTTGCTTTGGTTTAAGCTTGTTTCATTTCATGATCTTTCATTGCTATAGTAATTGTTGTTGAGCCACAGTTAATGTCAATTCTTTTCCATTGCAATTCATTTAAATTAATGTAGCAATAGCTACGAAATCTATGCGTCCAATACTTTCAAAAAATATATTACTGTTTAATATATTAGCGTCACTATTTTCTATATTTGAGCACGATATAGTAAGAATTGATTTGGCGATCTTGTGATAAGCTAGCTAGATAAGCTACAACAGAATTTACGCCACGCACTTAGCATGTTAAATTTTACGATCAGCAAATAAGACTGTTTAAGCCAATTATTTTGTATTGATATGCAAATACAATAAAATTCTTTTCATAGCTACGAAATTCATATATAGTATAGATATGGAGTCAATATTCTATAGCTCAAATTTAATAAAAATCCATTTTAAAAATTCAATTTCATGAAGTTATTGATATGCTCCCATATCAATACTATATATAAGCTTGCCAGATATGCAACGAAGTTATCTAAACTGAATAGTTTCGACTTGGTTACATTAAAAAAGCGTCCAAGAACAAAAATAATTAATTAAAAATGTATTATATTATTATTCACATAATTTTGGCAAGTTTCAATTATTCATCCATATCAATATATCAATATATATATGTATATCCTAACGAGCTTTTGCTTTGCCAGCTAATCGATGTAGTGATCCCAACAAACTAGTATCGTCATTACTATATTTAAAATAACTAAAAAAAGTTTATTTTAGTTTTGGCCAGTTTGCATTATCAATATTTAAGTCCGCAGTGCATTTGAAGAATTGATTCCCTAATGATTCCTTGATGTGGCTGCTATGCGATGTAGTTATCCCTAACAGACTAGTTACGACATACATATGTACTGATTGAAGCAAGAACTGCCGCATCGATATTGACGTAAATATGGATCATGCATGCGGTTCATTCCATTTCATTAGCTTGCCACCCTCACTTCGATGCTTCGCTGCTTCCCCTTGCTGCTCACACACTTTTCGCAGGCTGCTTAACACTCGAGGCAAATTAGTTGCGCCTCGGCACAAATTCGACTATAAATCAAAACACGCACAACACATTTTGCAACAGCTTTTTTTATGTTGCCCGAAAAACGTTCGCCCTGCGGATGTCGATGCGGATGCGAATGCGAATGCAGACAACTCAACGAGAGTCCTCAGGCCTCAGGCTTCAGCCTCGCCTCGAGTGTCGTCTGCATTCTGATTCACCCTCCCTCCCTGCCTCCCCCAACTTCTAGACTCACGCTCTCTCTCTCTCTGTCTGTCTGCCTGTCTCCCTTTGGCCTTTTCTCAACGACTTTTCCGGCCTGACCCTGTCGAATGCACAAAGCGCACGCACAATTGTGCAAATTGACAGATTTATAACAAAATGCAATGAATAACAGCATTATTCACATTATTCACAAGGGTGCTGAACTGAATGTAGATGGGGCGCAGGGGAAGGGGAAGGGCAATGGGAAGGCAGAGGCATTTGCGTCGTTCAAGAAAATCGATACGAGGGCAAAAATGCTAAAGTGAAGCGATTGCATCTTGGGCTAGAAAGATATTTAATGCTGTTATTGGGATTTCGATTTCAACAGGCGCCTTAATGGCCAAACACACACACACACACACACACACACTCGCACACACACACACATGCCGTTGATAATCCCTGTGGCAGGCCAAGAAATGGGGGCATATGCCGCACCGCAGTTGCCGTCGAGCTGTCCGAGCGACGTTCCCACATAGTCCGATTCTGAGTCCGAAGCCGAATCCGGTATTACCCCAGTTTCAGTTGCAAGCAGAAGACAACAACAAAAAAGCAAATGAGAATACCAAAAAAAAAAAAAAAAAATTACCAACCACAGCACAGCAAAAAAGAGGAAGAGATGAGCTGCAACAAATCTATGAAGTTCAATCAGTTTTAATTGATTCATTTCGGGGTTGGGAGTGCAACCTAAAGAGTGATAGCGAGCAGAGGGCGAGGGGGTGAGAGTGTGGATAATGATGATGTTGCTCGCAGTGCTGTGGCGATGGCGGTGGCGGTGGCCTGTTAATAAATTTATTATCTTGGGAATATGCGAGTGCCGCTCTTTGGCTTTAGCCTCAGCTTCAGTTCTGCGCGACGCCAGCAGCGACGGCGACTGCGACAGCGGAAGTGGCTCGTTGATTTGAAATGGAGCCGAGTGTTCCGAGTTTACAGTTGTAGAGTGCCGCTCTTCCTCTGCCTCTGCCGCTCCCTCCCCCTTTCTCTCCCCCTGCCGGTCGAACGTTCAGGGTCTGGGCCATGCCGCAAATTTATTATGATTAAAGTTGAAAAGTTGAAATTGATGCTGCTAGACGGACGGACAGACGGACAGACGGACGGAGTGACTGGAGTGCACGGGGCGAACTTCGCGAGGGGAGCGACAGATAATAATAACGATAGCGATAACGATAGCGATAACGATAACGGTAAGCGATAACGATACGCTTAGCATTTAACGTTGCCTCTTAAATCTAAGTTGAGGCATCAACAAAACAGAAAGCGCAACAGATTCTGAAGGATTCAGCGAATTAAATATTTACCGCTCTAGAGAAGCTGCGAGATGAATTTGCATATCTAAATAAATAAATATTTATATATTTCCAGAAATAGAAATAAATATTTCTAGTTAATATTCAATATTTTTAAACTAAAATGTATAAATCAGCCTTTTCAATCTTGCAAGAGAAATCAGAGCCAGCAGAAATGACCAACTGAAATTTATATATTTTTAGTATGCGAATAAAATAACTATTCATTTCACTTTAATCTTTTTAATAAATTCCATTATTGTGAATGTGAAGGAGTGTAAGAGTTATCAGTGAAGCTAATAAATAAAAACCCAATTTCTAAAGCAATTTCATTATTGTGGGAGAAATTAAAGCCATTAAAAATGGTAAATGAAATTGTAAAAATTAAAAAAATAGCAGTCATCATCAACCACGTCTCACAGCCACTTTATGCTTAATTCTACTAATTTACTAAGCTGTATAATTCTACTAAGCTGTACAATTTGTAAAGTTACTTTTCCTTGATGGAGGGATTTTATGTCAACTCTATGTATACTTGGAATTTGGATACGGGGGAAAGAACTGGGGAACTACATGGGAGTCACAATTATTCGGGGTTGTGGTCAACCCTTGACACTGTGAGACGAGCGACTGCTCTGAAGTGCCTTGAATAAAGTGCCTATTTATACCATGCATGTGCCGAACTACAACTTGAGAATTATAACACGGCTGACAAACTGTTGTGAATAAAATACTAAATTAAATAATATACCTCAATTAAAAGATCACAACATAGACATGATTGGATTGCAAATAATTAAAAAGAGCAGCAATTAGTTTCGGTAAGGCAGAATAATGCTTAATTAAGTTGACTATTTTCCACGTAAATAACAAATTGCTAAATATAAAGTTCATATATTTAGACTAAAATACAACTCTGTGTTCGGTATGCGAAAATGCAACTCTGTGTTTACAAAGTGCAGTATAAAAAGTTTTTTTTTTGTATTGTCGCTTGCACACATTTTTATAAAATCGTAAAGCATTTAAAAATATTTAAATATTTAAGCAACAAATATTCTAAATAATTATTGAACAATAACTATTGTGCGACTCGAACCTTCCATGGCATTTCTTTCATAGTACATGGTACAATGATAAAAAAAAAAAAATACTGCGCTAAATTGAAAAACGGTAATATTTAAATAATAATTTGATAATAAGAATGCAGTGTTGAATTAAATGTTTAAATAGCCAAAAAAAAACATATAGTGAGTTTCTGCCTGAAGAAATTCAACACTGTATTTATGTGCAAAAATGCAACCCTGTCTTCTAAATTAGTATTGGCGGGAAGAAGCTTTTGTTTTCGATGTACATACATATTTGAAATTGCCTTGCAAATTGGCTGCTGCAAAATAATTTATAGAAACGCATAGAATTGTTAATAGCTGACAAATAACTATTGCTCAATATTAAAAACCATCTACGTGGAACTTGAAGCTTCCTAATTTCTACCAAGTTGGAAAAGAGTCTTTTGCATTCTCAGTGCAATTTTAAAAAGTTTCACTTTCTGCAAGTTTATAGTGTCTACCGATCTATTGTACCCCACGCTTATATATCCATTTACATGTGTATATGGGATGTATGGTAAGTGGAATTTATGAATTTGTGCTCACCATAACAATGCTCCATTTCTTGCATATGTGTCGCAGGGCCTTTTTGTAGCATCACGGTTTCATGGTCCAGAAATTCTTCTTGGGTTTCGCGCCAGTTGCCATGGCGGCGGCGACAGCAGCGCCGCCCGCCGCGGACCCCGTGACGGAGGCCATCGAGCGTCCCGAGGCCCGCTGCTGGTCCGCCGAGCAGCGGCGCGGATAGTTGAAGGGCGACGCCGACGCCGATGCGTCCGGCATGTCGGCGGTCATGTTGAGAGCCATGCCGGGCGCCATCAGTCCCAGGGGCAAGCCCATGCCAGCGATGCCCTGATCCTCGCCACAGCTGGCCATGCTGCTCTTGGACGTCGAGGTGCCCGACGCTGTCGAGGAGCGGCAGCTGCGGTTCAGATTGTGCGGCAGTGTGTGAATGTGATTGTTGTTGTTGCTGTTGCCGCCGCCGCCGCTGCTGCTGCCGCTGCTGCTGCAGTTGTTGCCACCACTGTTGCTGTGATTGTTGTTGTGGCCCTGACTGTGTCCCTGACTGTGACTGTGGCTATGGCTGTGTTGTGTGTTGTGGCTGTGACTGTGGCTGTGGCTGTGAATGTGGTTGTGGGTGTGGCTGGTGGGCGTGCCCGTTTTGTAGTAGCGCAGGCTCTCGTTGTAGCTGGCGCCGCTGCTGCTGCCGCTGCCACTGAAGCCGCTGTCGAGGTCGCCCTCATCGAACTCGGGATTGATGCAGCTGCTGTGCGCGTGATCCTTCAGCTCCATGCTGTTCAGCGTGCTCGACAGATTCTCGAGGCTCGCGTGCGACGCCGAACTCGAATTCGAGGCGGCGCTCGTTGCTGCCCCGCCCAGCAGGCCGCCACGACGCGGCCGCTGCCCTGTGGCCAGCACCTGGTTCTTCTGCGCCTGGGCCGACGACGATGACGACGACGACGTCGAGTTGTTGCCCATGGCCCCCAAGCCCATTCCCATGCCCATTCCCATGCTCATGCCGAAGCCGCTGTTGCTGCCACTTCCGCTGCCACTGCCGCTGCTGTGGCTGGTGGTTGGCGCCTCGTGCTGCACGTCGCTGGAGCTGGCGCTGGCGCTGGCCGGACCGCCGTGGCTGGGACTGATGTCGGGCGGCGTGGGCGGCATTATCAGGGCCTCCAGCGAGAGATTGAGCTCGTCGAGCACCCGGAAGTGATTGTGCTGCACGCGACGCAGCTCCTCCTTGACATTGCCCGACCCGGAGCTGGCGATGCGATTGTCCGACAGCACCTTGCGTATCTTCTGGTCGCTGACCTCCTCGTACAGATTCTCGGTGGTGCCGTACCGCGTGGTGTACGTGTGACGGTCCCGCTCCTCGGCACTGGGCGACGACGACGTCGACTGTCCGCTGTGCGACGATGACTTCGACCGAAAACTCTTGGCCAGCAGCGCCCGTATCGAGTTGCGTGGCGGACTCTTCGAGTGCTGCTGCTGCTGTTGCAACTGTTGCTGCTGCTGCTGCTGCTGCTGATGATGGTGATGGTTGTGGTGGCCATTGCTGCCCTGGGCGGGCACATTCGTGTGGCATTTGGCTGCGCCGGGCTCGTAGTAAGCATACGAATACACATGATTGAACGGTGCTGCAGCCGCTGTTGCTCCGCCTCCTCCTCCTCCGCCGGCGGCCGCTGCCCCGTTGTAGGCGACGTGCAGCGAGGGCGTCGACGACATGCCCACGGAGCCAGCGCCGTGCGAGGGCGTGGCACTGCTGCTGCTGGGCGTCATCACGCCCGCGGCGAAGCCGTAATCCAGCGAGGAGGTCGACGACGACGACTGCGTGTTCGTGGTGGGCTCGAAGCGCTCCATCGTGGCAGCGATGTTCTTCCTCGACCACTTCACCTGCAAGGCAAAAAGATATAATTGTGATTAATACTATAAAATAATAATCACATTTTAATTTGTCTAAACAGATACTAGTTTAAATAGCATTCGATTGCATGAGGTAGATAGAAAAGTGAAGAGCATTGAAACAAGTTAAGAGGTGTGTAGGAAAAAACTAAATATTTGGTATACAAAGTAAGGAAGAACAAATTGAGCGAACTAAAGAGAAAGCAGAACAGCGTCGAATCTTTTAGAAAAAGGTTATTAAAACGATATCACAGGTGAGAAGGAGGCAAGGAAATGTGTAAACTTCGATAATATTGATAGCATTTAAAGTTTAAAAAGAAATTAAATAAGCATCATTTGAATACTGCAAATAATAGATAAATAATAAATGATTTCTAAATGTTATGGAATAAATAATAATGAAATGAAGAGAGAGACAAGAAACAGAATAGGCCAAACAGATTGAGAATCAATGAAAGCTTTTAACATCAATTTAAAGAAAGCAATGTCAAGTTAAGAAACATGGAGATAGTATTTAAATAACTAGGTGACATTCGGCTTCTGCTGATCGCAATCGTCTGGGAATATAGTAAGTCAGTATAGTGTTGTATTCAGGACGACAATCTTACCTGCTGCTCCACATCCATTTTGTGGTTGCTGCGTCGACTGTGGCCGCGTCGTCGTCGCTCCGTGAACGCCTCCCCGTGGCTGCCCTGCAGCAGCAGCATCTCCCCGTTCTGCTGCGACGACGAGGAGGACGACGAGGGCGGCGCTGGCATGCAGAACTCGATGCTGTCCATGTCGTCCGGGAAGATGAGATCGCCCCGATGGCCGCCCTGATGATGGTGGCCCAACGTGGCGGCGCCATGTCCCATTCCCATCCCCATGCCCATTCCCATTCCCATTCCCATGTTCATGCCCATGCTCATGCCGTGGCCATGCGATCCGTGGCCATGGCCCAGACCATGCCCATGTCCGCCGTGGGCGTGGCCGCTCATTGTCAGCTGCTGGTTGCGCTGCAGATGCCGCATCGAGCCGTGTCCCTGTCCCTGTCCCTGTCCGTGTCCATGTCCTGGTGCGGTGTGCACAGCCACCGCTGTGGTTTGTGCCGCCAGCAACTGTTGCTGCTGCTGTTGCTGTTGTTGCTGTTGCTGCTGCTGGGGCGGCGGATAGTCAGCCGGCGGCGGAGGCGCGAAGCTGGCGAATTGCGGCGACGCACAACGATTCTGGAACTTGGACGCGGCAGCGGCGGCGGCGGCATTGCTGCTGGCGCTGGCCGGATACATGTTGCTGCTGCTCGTTGCTGTCTGCCTGTGTGGACGAAGGTATTCCGGGGTATCGGTAGCGGCAGCGATGGCGATGGCGGTATCGGCACTAACGACGACACTCGCGTTGCTCAGGCGCTGACAAAGAAGCGCATCATCTGTGGGAAGAGCAGAGAACACAAAGCCATTAATCAGCGTTGGGAATTGAAAGCGTTACGAATGCGCATGCGGGCGGATGGGCAGCAAAGCAGACTGCACTCATATTCACATACACTCATATTCACATACACTCACATTCACACACTCAGACTGAGACCGAGACACATGACTGACATGCCATGCCGAAATCCCACAAATAAAAGCTGGAATTATGAGCTTTGCCCGGCCAGTCGGAGAGCCAGCGGGGGGTGGCAGCCCCAAAAAGAGGAGCGGACCTCCTCGACTGCCAACGACTGCCGACGACCAAAACTCCCAATCCCAATCCCAATTTATTTATGCGACCGCCAAACAAAACATTGTTGCCGCCACAACAACAGCAACAACAACAGCAACAGCAACACGCATGTAAAACATTTGGCGTTGGCATGCCAAGTTCCAGTTCCCAGTTAGCAGTTCTCCCTCTTCCTCTCTCTCTCTCCCTCTCCCTCTCACTCTCTCTTGCTCTCTCTCTCTCTCTGACTGCTCTCAGTTCACAGGGCTTCAGTAGCATTGGCCTGGCCACTCGACGAGTGCCATAAAACAGCATTAAAGCTATTAACAGCCGCCGAGCTGAGGCAAAACTTTTACGATACCCTGCACATTTCTGCCGCAGCCACGACGGCGGGTATGCACAATCCCATGCACTGAGAATGCCACACAAAATCGCAACTGAACAGTTAGTTATCTACCTAACAATGCTAAATTAATGCAACTTTGTTGTATTTATTAAAATTGGAGTAGTTTCTGAAACTTAAGCATTTACCACTAGCTGCGAGGCCTTTTGCTATTTTAAATTTATTACAATTTATTTCGATCTAGCTTATTTATTAGACTATACAACTGTCGTTAGTCACAGTCTATTAATTAATCTCATTTGTGCCCTTATTATCAAAGCAAAAGCCATAATAACAACTTGAGTTTCATGTCAGAGCAAGAAACAAAATGCAAATAATAATTATTATTAAATGTTGCAAATTCATAAAACTCATGAAAAGCCATTATTTTTATTTAAATACTTATTAAAGTTACAGTTCCTGGTTTTAACAGCTGTAGTTATTGTTGATGGCTATATAAATAGTTAGATTTGAACGATTTGTTTAGCTTCGCTTTGAAGACTTTCATTTTTGTTAGATCTATAACCGTAGATAGGCATTCTTAAAACCGATTTATCTTTTAATATTATTATTTCTTACTATAGTTGCGCTTTATAATTTCGTTAATTTTCTCAACACAACAGCTTTAATTTCGATAATTATTTGCCACCAAAATTATTTGCAAACAACACTCTTTTAAGCATTTTATAGAACTATTGATAAATTATAGTAATTATGCATTAATTATGGCAACAACTTTGGCATCAATAAATACATAATAAATTACAATAATTATAAGACACTTCGAATCCAGCACTAATTAATTTATCATTTCAACTACAGTTTTTAATAAAATAGGCTTTGTGAAGCACAACAAAATTAATGCATTGCATCTTTTCGAACTTCTTTTCAAAATTTATTTTATTTATACATTTACTGCAGTTAAATGTATTTTTTATGAGACTCGAAATCAGTTTCGCCACTTGGGTTTACAGGGTATCCGTGAGTCGGTTGCATCGCCTGCTGCTGCTGTGCGTGTGTGACTGATAGCAGAACCAAAAAACTGACATCTTCCCACTGTTACTTCTTTGGTCTGATGGCTGAGCCGCTTTACCGTCCCTCCGCCTCCTCCGCCCCCGCTGGTAATCCGCTGACTCGCCGCTGGCCACCCGCTTTTATGAGCGTGACCATAAATCAATCAGAGCACAGAAGGCGCACACAGAATCCCCTTTATGGGCCAGCAAAGAGCTAATCCTTGAGGCTGCCAACGAGATGCAGAGAGAGACAGCAGAGAGAGAGAGGAGGAGGTAGGCGAAAGAGACAGCTGCAGAGGCATGCTGGGCTGCCTCAAGGCCAACTTAAGTTGCAAATGCCGCAGAGTCAGCAGCGATTGAAATGTGCTGCAATTGCGCTGGCATTAACTTTGCAACAGAAACTCCGATTTCAGATTGCAGAACTCAGTTTTCCGTCTCTTTCACTCTTCGTGTTTTTTTTTTTCGCCACAATAACGAACTAAAAACACAAACGCAGACTGAGACAGAGATGGAGAGAAAGGGAGAGAGAGGAAGGCAATCATTTTTCTCCCACGCTGATTGATATATCAAATTGATAGCCGTGGCCATGGCTAAAATGTTGTAGCCGCTTTTATTATGGCACTGACTGACCAACCAGCTCCCTTCCCCTCTTCCCCTCTTCCCTTTGCCCCTCCCACCACCGGTCGACAGCCTCTAAACCAAAGCTGGACGTCGCTTTTGTTGCGTATATTTTTTCGGCTATATTTTTGGGGCCGGGTTTTTGTTTTAGGCGATTGCATTTCACATGCAAATTTTAACGAGTTGTTTGTGGTCTTGTGCATAGACATTTCACCAGCCAACAACAATTGCCGTTTATTTGCAGGCAACATTTTGATTTGGCTGATTGAGTTTGCAAGCAACAAAAAAAAAAACAAAAAACCTACAAACTAAAACTAAAACAACGATTTCTGCATCGCAACTTTTGCACACAAATGAATATTTCAATTAGGCCGAAATATAAAGAATCAAAACATAAAACAAACTAAATCGACATTGCTAAATGCAACAAATAATACAACATGTAAGTGAAGGCTTGTGTGGCATAAATGCAATGTGCAACGTGCAACGTGCAAGAATGTCTTTAAAGCGAAATTAAAACGTTGCTGCTGCAGTTGGCATCAATTTAATAAATTCACATTTTTGTGCAGCATTATTTTGATTTATTTGTTGTACTACACAGATAGTTATGCAGATATTAAAATGCAACGAGTTTTTTCAATTTGATGCAGTTGTGATTAAGGCTTTAATTGAGTTCTGAATAGGCTCAATTTAATGCAGCCAAAGTGTAGTGAATAAGTTTATTTCTCTACGCATTTTACACTTTAATTTAGGCTGTTCTTAAACTTTGATCTTTATGAAATATATTTATTGTACTACTGATAGTTATGCAGATATTTTCAATATGTTACAGTTGTGAATAAAGATTTGAGGCTCAATGTAGAAAAGTATGGCGACAATGAATGCGTTTAAGCATTAAATGCAGTTGTTTTCAAAGTTGGCACTTTATGAACGAGTGCAAGTATTTTATAGTGATAACAGATAACTTTTGCTATATTTTCTATTCATTCAAATGAAGTTAGCAGCATTGTTAATTATCGATTGCCATCTAAAACTTTGCCTCAGTCTCACTTCTCACTACTCACTACTCAATTCTCGTTCTCGTTCTCGTTCTCGTTTTCATTCCCTCACATTCTGTGTGCCAAGTTGTGGGTGTGTGTGTGTGTGTGTGTGTGGGCGTTTAAGCAAAGCAATTTAGCCATGGCTCTGTCGTTTAATGTTTTTTCATTTAGTTTTTCCAGCTGCAACAGCAGCAGCTGCATGTATTAAATGGCCATAGCACAGCATGTGTTGCCACACAAACGAATGGAGGAATACGAGCAAACGAATACGAATACGAATACTCGTTGTATCTTGTATCTTATGGATACACGAGATGGCGGAGGCTGTTGGCCAATTCGATTTCGAGCTGCAATTCAATTTCGCCTTCAGTCGGCAATTGCAATTGCGATTTGTCGATCTGCTTGAAAAAGCAAAAGTAGCCCAAGGATAGCCGAAAGCGCTCAACAGGTTTTTGCCATTGAAAGTCAATCAAAGAGTCGCCAAACTCATTTCTGCCAGACATCCAGTCTGCCGCTCGCTGTCTGCCTCTCTCTCACACACTGTCTCTATCTCTGACTCATTAACACATTTGGTGCATGTTGCACATCATTAAAAGAGCCGACAAAAAATAAACAACCACACACAGTCTCTCTCTCTCTCTCTCTCTCTCTCTCTCTAAACTCTGCTAAACTTTAACTGAAATACGCAACGTTCTATGGTTGTTGCATTCATCGTACGGGATTCGGCATTCAGTATTCTGTATTCTGTATTCAGCATGTGGCATGTGGCATGCAGCATGTTTCATTATGTCGAACACAATGCTTTTCCGACACGTGGCGCAGCCAACTCTTCACAATGCTCCGCTCCAACTCTCGTTCTTGTTTCGCAATTTGCAATTCGCACAGAACAACATCCATTGATGTCAATGTCAAGCAACCGCTGCTCATTTGCTCATTCATTGAATTACGCCAAGCAATCAGTCAGTCAGTCAGTGCGTCAATCAGTCAGGCAGGCAGGCAGTCAAAGAGGTAGTGCAAGTCAATCCTTTGGCAGTTCACCAAGTCGGTTAGTTTATCAGTATTTTACTTATTTTGGCAGTCAATCAATACATCAATCACTTGTCGCTCAGTCAATCAGCACCTTCGTTTTCGCAGTTATCAATTCATTCATACATTCTGTCAGTGAGTCATTATTTTCATTAATCAGAAAGCCGCTTAGTCAATCAGTATTTTAATATTATCATTTATTAAGTCAGTCAGTCGCTTAGTCAATCAGGATTTCACTTATTTAGGCAGTCATGAATTTCATCATGCAATCGATCAGTTAGTCAATCATTCAGTTATTCAGTTTAGTTATTTGGTCAGTCAGTTTGTTGATCATTCAGATAGTCAATCAGTCGATTTTTCTGTTATCCATCAATCATTCATGCATTCAGCCAATCATTGAGTTACTCTAATTATTTTTATTTATTTTATTCCATCAATCATTTGTTCATTTAGTCAATCACTGAGTTAATTCGTTTTAGTTTTGTAGTCCGTTAGTTAGTTGATCAACCTTTCAGTCATCAGTCATCCACTCAGTTTTGTAGTCAATCTGTTAGTCAGTTAGAAATTGAGTTAATCAGTCAGTCGGTCAGTTTACTCAGCTAGTCAGCCAATCACGCAGTCATTCACTCATTCAGTCATTTAGTCGCCTTCAGCTGCTATGCATATGGAATTGGCCAGCACAGCCAACTGCAAACATGCTACTTGCAACAGGCAACTGGCAACTGGCAAAGGAAACACAAAAGCCGAGTCGAGGATCGGCAAACGATGCCCCAAGGTACTTCATTCTGTGGCATGCAGCAGGCAGCAGGCAGCAGGCTTGCCGCTCTCGTTGCAACTGCAGCTGCCTCTTCACGTAATGACTTTAATTAACATACATCAGCTGGAGCTGCCGTTGTTGTGCTTGCTGTGCTTGCTGCTTGCGGGATGCTTTGGGTGGTGCAACTTGGTGTTGCACTTGCCTGACTTGTGGGCGGCGGCACGTCGAACTTTTGGCACAATGCAACAGCGGCAGCAAAATGTGTGCCACAACAACAACGCGCATTTAATGAAAGCGAAATTCGCGCATGTGTTTGTCCGTTTATCTGTTTGTGTTTTCATTTGTCCTTTGGTTGAACTGCATTATTTTGTGAATACTCGTCTGCTCAATGAGTGCAACATGAATGGCTGCATGAATGCCCGCATATTGCAATTCGACTTGTAAATTTATTTATCTTAATACGACTCTTTGGCCTGATTGATTGATGTGCTGCACCCAGTGATTGACAGGCCACAGATAAGCCCGATTAATTGCTGACGCTCTCAATACTCTTACAGAGACTGCTATAATTCCGCTTTCATTTCGTATTCATCGTATTTATGGCCATCTCTCCGTTCGTCTGTTGCTGATTTATCAGAACTCAATTTTATGACTTTATTATATTTCGCAGATTATTGTATTTTAAGATTTTTCAGAATTTTTTTAAAGCTAGCACATCTTCAAGTATTGTTCCCTTACAAATTATCCCTGCCTATATTAATTATATGTCAAAGAGTTGAGGGCCCAGAAATACTCTTAAATACTCATTATATTTTTTGTAATAAGCACATGTTGCAAATAGATAAATAAATAAACTAATAACATATAATTAAAATGATGAGCCTGCATTTATATATCATATATGGGTATGTTAGAGTTATCCATTATACGTTTTTATATAGGAAAAAAAATCAATAAATGATGCAAATTTTTATAGCATTTCTTTTTGTATCATTATAAATTGAGATATTGTTTTCAAATTGCATACAATATTCAAGCGTTGTAATCTATGTATATATTATTTTATGATGAGATGATAAGAACAGTCTTGCATCGAAATCCATCAATATTATGTTCATGAATGTCATATATTATTTGAATATGTTAATTAAATTGAGCATATCAGCGTTAAATATGTTTTTTTTTTATGTCGAATTGGAATTTGCTAGTCGTTTTTACTCTACGTGCTATACTCCTGAGATCTGGTGTTTTTCGCTTTGCATCGATGCTTGTCCTGCCCAATCAGCTGAAATCCCACATCAATCTCTCCAGCTCTCGGTTGAGGTAATAATTCTCAGTAATTTGCATTAACTTTTGGCGCTCAGTGTACATTGAGTTTTCGTAGCATGCAAATCCAAGACGCAAATACAAAATGAAATCCTTTCTCAACACACTGAGTTGTTGTGGCTGTTGTTGTTGCTAGTGTCGAGTCTAATATGTCGCACACACACACACACATACACAGACACACACACACACAGACACACACACTTGGACCGCCCATTGTTTTGATGCTTTTCCCCCCACAAAAAAAAGAAAAGAATACGAGGGAGGGCAAAAAGCAAAGAAATGGCAAATCTAACCAAATGCCAACACAAATTTTGTTTGCGCTTTGTATTAGGTTGACAAAAATCAACACCCGGATGGACAGACGGACGGCCAGACAGACAGACAGCCAGACAGACGGAGGATGTTGTGGCACAGCTTCTCCGGGGGCTTTCCCTCAATCAGAAGTCAGCGAGCGTGAGCACACGACCAAACTGGAGGACGAAGGGAGGGAAGTCTGTCAGGCAACAAGAGAGAGATTTATGTTGCCAAAACCGCCCACACACACACACACACACAGACGCCATGAAGATGCCGACAAGGTAATTGTATCTGTGTGTGTGTGTGGACCGAGCTTAGCTGTTTGTCTTTCGCAAATGTTGACAATATTTTGCGATAAAAGGTGAATTTATTAGCACTCGCCCCCACGCCGAGGAGTTCGTCTTTTTGTTTCAAATTATGGTCACCATATGTCTGTCTCCATCTCTCTCTCCCTCTCCCACTCTCTCTCTCGCTCTCTGTCTGTCTTTGAGCAACTCTTTTCAGATTTATTTCCAGCGAGTTGCTTTTGGGCTGCATCTTTGCGTTTTGCCCCAATTCTTATCGTCGGCGCTGCAATTTAAAACACATTTTCGATGGGATTAAGATCTTGACAAATCATAAACAAAACGACGCTCGGCAGCGGCAGCTGCATGGCCAGCCAGCACGCAATTACGGATACTTTTGTATCTGCATCTGTATCTGTTAAATGTATCTGTATCTGTATCTGTATCTGTGCCGCCGACTGTTGACTGATTTAGTTGGGCCAACAAAAAGCCGCAACCCAAAAAGAAACCAAAAACAGACACAGACAGATAGAGAGAGATAGTGAGAGAGAGGGAGAGACAGTGACAATAAAATGCCACACACACAAAGCAGCTCAGATGCATATCTGAGCGGGAGCGAGACAGCGCTTTGTGAGTGACAGAGAGAGAGAGAGAGAGAGATGAGAGCGCAGCTATTAGGTGGAAATACGTTTGCAGCCAGCTTCATTTGGCCCCGGCGACACTTTATGAAATAGAAAATGAAAAACTTCAGTTACAGCGAAGCAGACGAAGAGGCGGGTGACTGAAGAGGGGGGAGGGGGCGGTGGGTAGGGAACAGTTTCATAATGCGAGCGGCAGCCGCATAAAAGCTACAAGATACGCATCTTTCGGATTGTTGCTCTTGAATTTTTAAGCCGATTTTTGGTTGACTTTCGGCTGCGACATAAAATACAATAAAACTGATATAAAAAACATAAGATGAGAGGCGGAGGAGGCGGGGTCAAACAGCAGAAGAAGAAAAACGAAGAAAATACAAAAACAAAGCACAAGGGGACAGTTTTTTGGGTGCAAAGGGAGGGGCAACAATGCTTTCAACGCATGTCAATGTCGACATTTTGAAATTCCAATAAGTTTAGTGCTGTTGTTGTGATGCTCTTTGATAAAACGGTAAAATAAACCAACTGAACACACACACACGCACACACACACACACACACACACACACACACACACACACACACACACACGCACACACACATGTGCAATAGAAATATTCTCAACTTACCAGCTAGCTGAAAGCTAAAGTTGTGCGATTTGTCAGTGTCGAGCGGAGTCGAGAGTCGAGAGTCCTGATTCCCTTTGACCGTTTATGAATATGGAAATATGCGTGCTGCAAGTTGAGAGAGAGGAAAGGAATTTAATTAGCATGCGCATACTTGCAGCACACACTGTGTGCCACAACCAAAGATCAAGTGAACTGCAACTGCAACTGCAACCGAAATCTGTAATCACAGTCAGCAAACAAACTGTAAAAAAATGGAGCAAATTAAAGATGTCGGTTGTGCTGCAATTGAGTTATTTGAATATAATGACAGCAGTGGCTTACAGTGGCTGTCAATAGCACTCTGACAACTTGCAAACTGTTGCCAAAGTTGCCAAGAAAACACTCTCGATGGGGGACATCAAGCGTAATTAAATGTTTTCGCCCCCAAACTCAAAGTTCTTTGCTCGAGTTCATCTCAATTAGTTTTCGAATCTCTTTTGCGATTGATATTCAAAAGAGAGGTTTGATTCAAGTTATTAGATTTTGATTTCGATTTTGGCATCGAGCAGTTGGAAATCACAATTTAATGTATGCCACAACGTTGCCGACACTTTCGCCGCCTGCCACGCCATGTTATCTGGCACCAAAGGCACTTAAGTGAAAGGGCAAAAGAACGTTGAGATTGAGCCGCGTTGGGCTAATAAATTTTTGCTGAAATAAGACCACAAAATAATGTAGCAAAGAAAAAAATATAAAGAAGCCAAGTAAAGCTCATAAAAAATGTCAGAGCAGGCCGCAAAAAAAAAAAACGAGAGAGAGGAAGAAGAACGACAGTCACAACTCTTTAAGCAGCTTTAAAAACTCGAAACTCGCAGACAAAAGGCAATACTTTGGGCTCTTTTGAAATATGTGACAGGCGGCACAGGGTGTCTCGTGTTGGGTGTGTGTGGGGGGGGAGCTACAGGGTGTCGAGGTTGGGCCACAATGTCAGTGGGAAATTGTTTTAATTGAGAATGAACTTGTGAGTGTTCCATATTTGAGAGTGGAAATTCCGTTGGCAGTGGCGAAAGTGAAAGCATTTCCATAAAGGAAACCAAACCAAACGAAACGCAACGCAACGAAATGAAACCAAACCGAAACCCCAAGCAAAAGTGGTAGCCAGAATGAGGACATCAGCACTGTAGAGAGAGAGAGGGGCAGAGAGGGGGAGAGAAAGGGGAAAGGAGAAAGGCGTTTGGCAATGGCAATAAAATAAAATAGAATTTTAAACCACAGGCAAACGTGCGTTATTCATTTTTGAATTTATAACACAATTGGGAGACTGTCGTCGTGCCGCGTGCAAAATGTGCCAAAGGACCTCGCAACTCGCTACAACTCGGAAGCCACAACAACAACAACGACAAGGAGAAAGGAGTGAAAATGCGCAGCGAAATAAATGCGTGTGGCTCCTTTGCCGTGTGTGACACATAAAAATAGAAATAAATAAGAATGTGTGTGTGTGTGTGTGTGTGTGCTTTCTGCTATTTTTTCGTCTTCTCATTTTTGGGCTTGGGTGCCACAGAAGGTGGCGTCGGAAGAGCCGCCAGAGTTAGAGAGAAGAAAAAGG
This sequence comes from Drosophila formosana, assembly GCA_035045625.1. Taxonomy (NCBI): domain Eukaryota; kingdom Metazoa; phylum Arthropoda; class Insecta; order Diptera; family Drosophilidae; genus Drosophila; species Drosophila formosana. The sequence goes on along the minus strand of JAWNOW010000144.1, from coordinate 840,715 downwards.
CAAAGGCAGTCAAAGGAAATCGTGTTGTGGCAAATGTGACAAGCTAACGTTGTTGCCCCTGCCACCTGCCACCTGCCACCTGCCACCTGCCACCTTGCACCCACCACACTTCCTATTCCCATTCCCATTCCCATTCACAGTCAGATTCACAGTCAGATTCACATTCACATTCGCATTCCCATTCGCATTGCTCGCAAATGACGCGAGTTCACAGAAAATTGTCAAAAATGTACGAAGCAAAGGCGACGCCATGAAAGTAACCCACAATGATAATCATCAACGGCAACATCATCATAACCATCATAACGATGATGAGAGCAGCTGAAAACATGGCAAGTTTGCAGCGAGTGCCACTTTTCAATTCATTCACACCACGCTTCGCTAAAATAAGTATTCACACTCACACACTTGAACGTTATGTCTAGGTAAAAGTAAAAAAAAAACAAAACGAAAAGAATTCAAAGATTTCAGCGAATTTAAAATCGAGTTCTGAAACATATTTATCCTTCATTAAGCCTGATATCAGAGTGCAAAGCCACTTCGAGGGATTAGTTTCGTAATCCCTTTAATATATGCCATAAGCCAACTAAGCCCAATCAATTTAAGTGATTTGAAGTGTTTAATATGGTTATAAATAAATATCATTGGGATTATATTAATTATTGACACGTTGACAATACTTTAAATAGCGGTTGTAGAAATAGGAAATCAATTATAATTTATTTAAAAAAGTGAATACTTTTAATTTTGAATATTTTCAACTTATTACTTGCTCTTTAACTAATTTGTTTTTTTAGGCCAACTTTGCTTGTTAGTTTTAGATATAATATTAATTTGATTTTCGGTTCGACTAAAGTTCAACAAAGTAAAAAGTGAGCGAGAGCAAAAATATATATTTAGATATTGAAATAAAAATAGTGAAATATGAAAATGCAAACAGAAATTAATACAATAAATGTGAATCAACAATGAAGTGGAAATTGGAATAGATGGAATTATTATTATTTAGAATTAATTTGAAAACACTTGCAGCATTTGAACGAGTAGTTCAACGAGTCAACGCTGTGCACAATGACTCATCGAGAGGTATTCACGCTGATGATGATGGAACTTGATATGGCAGCAAATTGGCGAGTTTGTCGCTCTAATCAATTTACAATTGTTGTCCAATGATCTGAACTGCAATAATCGTCAGGACAACCGACCGATTCTGAAGTCCCACAACTACACAATGCCCCAGAGTGTGGATGTGTGGGTGAATGCGAAGACCCACAGCATAGGCGGGCGGAACCCTTTTCTCTCCAGCATGAGTCACGTGCAAGGACACTGGCGTTGTCCTGCGCCTGTTTACATGCAGATAACCCCGCCACACAACTCACGACAAAATTAAGCATACATAACTTGCCGTTTTCCCATATGCTAAAAGCGAATGCGACTGCGAGTGCGAGTATTTCCTTTTGAATAAGTTGAGGGTGCACTCATTTTATTTCTTCCAGTACAATCAACCAAGACGATGAATCGTCGACCTTGTGCCGAAAAGTTATTGACTGCACACACACACAAACACACACACACATTGTGCAAATATGTGTGAAATTTATTTGCCACAGCCTGAGATCCTGGCAAGAATACGAATATGTATGTTATATTCACGGACACGGTTGTTGGGGGCGTTTTAGGGGAGGCGAGGGAAGGCGAGGGGAGGGGCAACAACAACCCTTTCAGGGGTTTCAAGGGTTGCGATTTGCTGCTCAACTTCGATTACAGCCCAGCCCCCCGAACATTTTTTGTTGTTTAAAATCACTTGATTGCACAAATGCTCATTGAGCTAATTTTATGTTGTTGCACACACACACACACACACACGCACGCACACACACACGAATTATAGAGTGGCAACTTGAGCCACGTTTACATTTGATGGGATTCCATTGGCATATGCAAAGCACAAAACACAAACGAAAAAAAAACAAGATGAAAAAAGGCCAACGCTAAAGCCGAAGGCCGCAACAACAACAACAACATTTCAAAGTCCAAGTCAGAGTCGGAGTCAAAGTTAAAGCCAAGGGCTGAAGCCCCTGCCGATTTTACCTGGCCAAAAACTTATTAGCCCCGAATGAATCTGAATGAATGCTCGACATGCTGGAAAAGGCCCCGCCCCCCGCATCCAAACTGAAACAACAACCAACAAAAAAAAAAAAAAAAAAAGATACGTGAAAGCAAAAAGGAAACACTGATCAAATTACCAGACAACTTTGATTCACTTGATTCCGCATCGCATCATGGTCGCTGTCGTTGTGTCCTCTTTGCGACTAATTTGAACATGCTTTACTTAAATTAATTACATCGCATGAGTACTGTCAATGAGTACGCGCTGAATACAATGGTCAAAGCGACCAATTTATTTACGAGCACTCGAAACAAAGCCAAAGATCACAAGTAACAGGTTACAGGTCACCTGGCACTCTATTCAATTGGCCTTTTTCTACAAAAGTCAATAACGGCACAGCAAAATTAACAGCTAAATATTTTCCAATTATTTAAGGGCATTCAACTAATTGTTCGGCCATAGTTGAAAATCAATTGTGAACTTCTTTTTTTTTCACATTATTATTTATGCAATTAGAATTGTTTACGCAGCATTGTACATTTATTTTTGATGGCGATTTTAAAGCCAATACAAAATGTATTTATTATTAATTAGTGCTCGCTCACATAATGTTATTTGCCATTTTATTCGAGTATCATTATTTTTGACTAAAAGGCGAGAGTGAAACTTTGATTTTATTTCCTCAGTATAAAAAGTCGCAATCAAGCCCTAAAATAAATTTCTATTTTGATTTCGTATTTTATTTAAATAGCTACAGATATGTTTGCTTTAGGTTTGCAATCGTTTTTACTTTCAAGTCGCTGTATTTTTTTGTGTTTATTTTTTTTTAATGCGATCTCATTAGCTAATTCATTGAATCAGTTAACTGTAAAATGAACACTCACAGAGACTCCTCGCCCCTCTCCTATCCCTTTGCCATTGTCGACATCGGCATCGACATCGGCATCGGCATCAGCATCTCTTTGGCATTTTGGCAATTAAATCATTTCGGTCATAAATCGAATTTCACTTCACCCACACACACAGACAGACACACGCACATCTGCAGTGTTAATCCAATTAACTGGCTTCAAACACATTCCATTCTACCTACACCATAAAAAACAACTAAAAGAAGAAGACAGTCAACAACAACAACAGCAATAAGAAAGCAAAAAAAAAAACACACACACAAAAAACAACTAAAACAGTTTCAAAGAAACTCAAACTTCAAGTTTTATAGTTTGTTTTGAGGCTGTTACAAATTTCATACGAAACTTGGCTCAAAACTTTTCGACGGCATTTCATTGGAACAGCTCCAAAAGCTCACACACACACACACATAAAAATATATACATATACATCAGATCATGGGATCGGGCGAGGCGTGGGCGTGGGCAGGCGCCTTTATAGACAGATTGGCAAAAGGTGGCGGCGGCTGCCCGAAAAATGTTTTCATTGATTTTTACGAGCATCAAACGAATCAAATAAATTCATTTTTTCCTTCATTTTTTTTGCGCTTGCTCGTTTTCAGTTTTATGCGCCGCGCTTGGCGCCCAACGTGTGGGGGCTTCTCCCACTGCAAACCAGCAGAAACAAAATATACATATGTACATATGTATATTTCATTTTTCGTTTATTTTCTATTTTGCTTTTTATTATTTCGTTTTTTAACAATTTGCGTGTTTTGCAATCACGACAATAACAACAAAATGATCAACAACAACCGTTCCGTCTGTCGGTCGGCCGCACTATTATTATAGCTCGACACCCGTTAGTTTTACGAGTTCCCTCCTCCTGCCTCCTGCCTCTTGCCTCCGTTGTCCCATCAACGCCTGGGGGCGCCTTTAACGATGCTGCTGTCCCCGCTCTCAATGCCTCCTCCGCCTCTGCCTCTGTCTAGGCACGTGTACGTGTCCTGTGACGTGTCGTAAACGCATCATAAACAGCTGGCACTCCTACAAGTACCGACAGACAGACAGACAGACAGACGGACGGACGGACGGACGGACAGCCAGACAGACAGACATGCATACAGAAAATCAACATGTATACAAACACATGCTGCTGCTGCATTATCATCAACATGAAAAATACTCATATTTTTTTTACGCTTTTTTAAACAGTTTTTCCACTGTGCCGCATTATGTTGCAGCAGTCGAAGCAATGCATTATTCGCGAAATGCTGAATAAATTACGCGCAAAAAACTTCACAAAAATGCCAGCAATAAATGTTACAAAACTTTTGAAATATTTTTGTGCACAAATGAATAATCCTCAAAAATTACAAAAAAAAAAAACCAAAAAGATATGAAAAATAAATACTACAATAATTTGAGAAAAACTGCAAAATACTCTGAGTTCTTCACTGCATTTAGCGATTATATTAACAAATATTTGCTTATATTATACATGATGTCGAATTCCTCTTAAATAAATATAATTTTGAAAATACTATTGTTGCGTTGTTTCAATTTTAAAAGAACGATTTGCAAATAATAAATTAAATCTAAAATATAAGTAAAAAAATTCAAATATAAAATTTTTTTGCAATTTTATTGTTTATGTTATTATTGATTTTTGTATAATAATATCTGTGGCTAACTATCAAACTAAAGTACTAGTTCTGATTTTATTCTGTTTAAATTTGTATCGCCTAATATACCCCACTAGTCTTGCTTAGTGGGTATCAAAAATTCCAAAAAAAATGTGTGAATAATTTTTCGGAGCTTTGAAAGCGACGGAAATCGAAGCGATACTTTGTTAACGCAAAAGCGCCGAAACGCTGTCTACTGCAGACTAGTGGAAACGCTTTATTTTTCTGTCAGTCACTGTCGCTGTTTGCTGTTGTTGTTGTTGTTACTGTTTGTTGTTGTTGCTGTGTTGTTGCCATTGCTGGTGTCTGTGGCAAAGGTTTGATTAGCCATAAAAACGCGCATTTGGTGTCGACGTAGTAAGTACTTGTTTCTATGATTGTTGGTTGCCTGGCATTTTATGTCAATGCTGTCTGTCGTCCCCTTCCCTTCCCCGTTCCCCTCACCTTCACAGTCAGTGCCCCTGCCACATGCCAGCAATTCGTGCCACATTTTTTATGAGCTTTCGTATTTGAAAGTCATAAAATGCATTTTAACAGCTCACAGCCTCGCTTTTCCTCTGCGTGTTTTCCATGCCTGTATAAAGGGGGCGGGATGCTGCTTCCCTCCCCATTTCCCTGGTCATCGTTGTTGTTATCACATTGGATTGTTATTGTTAGTGTTATTGTTTTGTTTTTGGGGGCATTAAGTTATTATGGTTATGGCCGCAGTGAACTTTAACCCTTGAGGCAAGTCAGCTGAAGATCTTGGCTGCATCTGTGGCTTCCAGTTGCAGTTCCAGTTGCAGTTGCAGTTTCAGTTTTTCAGTTGCCAGTTGCCAAAGTGCAGCCTCAATAAAATGTAATTAATTTGCAAAAGTTTCGCCCGAGCCAATAAAGCAAACAGCAGCCGGAGACGGAGACAGAAGCCGACTACGAAATGCATGTGAAGATGCTGATGGGAATGATAGAGACAGCAGCTGTAGTTGCAACATTTGCATGCCAACGATGAGCCAAAAGCCACCAAAAATGCCACAGCAAACTGTGCAAGGCAAACACAAGGAGGCAAGGAGGCAAGGAGGCAAGTCAGAGTGGTGGCAGGAACCGGAGCTGAGCTCAGCAGCTGCTAGACATGAACTTATAAAAGCTAGCAAAACTCTTGCAGCAGATAAAGGCGGCAAAGCAGAGGAAACTGCTGCTGCATTAAAAAGTTAATAAAAGTGGAGCATGCCACAAGTCGTGCCGCAATTTGCGGGAGCTGCAGCTGCAGCTGGCACACAAGGCGCAAGGCGCAAGGCGCAAGGATATGGATATGAATATAAGCACATAAGTACATACATAATCTGCCACACACTGCGTGCCTCTGTACGTGTCTGTGTGTCTGTGTGTGTGTGGCACGTTATGTACCGCTGCGGCTGCTAAAAGCTTTGACTAACAGCAGCCCAGAGAACGAGCGAGCGAGCGAGAGACAAAACTAAAAGGAAGCTGCAGAAAATGAAACTTGTTGCACAAGGTGCCATAAGCTGCGACTTTGACTTGCCACTTGCCACTTGCCACTTCCCCCCAGCTCTTCAGCCCTTCCGGTTGCGGTTGCTTTCCGCCTGCTGCTGCTGCTGCTGCTGCCGCTGCTTCTGCTTACCCAACCAAGTGGCAAACAATTAAAACGCTCAACATTGAACGAAGCTGCGGATTTATCGAGCACATGCATGTAACTGCAACTGCTCGCAAGTGGCGCCACACTTGTGGTTAAGGGCATTCCACGCTGCTGCTGCTACTACAGCTGCCTCTGACTCCATCTCAAGTAATGCGGCCAATTGAAAATGTCGAACAAGTGCCGCAACTTCAACCCGCTCTCGTTCTCTCCCACGTCTCCCCCGCAGCGACAGCAGCTAATTAAGAACGCATTAAAAACGATTTGCAGTTACGGACAGAAAGTGCGAGCAATTTGTTCCAACGGAGAGCTTCTCAATTGTACTCGATACATATGTACGTACATCCATATGTGCACCAGTATCGACGCAACGATGCGCAAATGAAATTAGCTGCGTTCCCCAAGTCGCTTCGACTTGCAACATAAATCAATAGCAATAATAATGGCAACAAGTCAATTAAAACTTTTGCTAAATACTGCGTGTTTTCCGCTGGTACTGCAAAACTTTCACTGCGATCGAGGCAAGACTGTACTTTGAGCACTCTCCATGAGTTTTGAGTAGAAATAATAAAGTTCAGCATCGTGACGAGTCGAATATTAAGCAGCGAACGGAATGAATAAGCGAAAAGAAATAAATAATATATTTTAAATTAATTTTCGATTTATGAATTAGATCCATTCTTAGCTAATAATAAAGACTTATCGTCTCATTCAACGTCAGGTTAATCCAAAAACTCATTACCACACTTTAAAGTGTAAAATGGTTACTAAACGTATCAATAATTACTGACAACTAAATAAGAAAGCAAATTTTGTTTCTAATTGACAACGACAAAAGTAAAAGAAACCTGTCGAAACGATTATAACATTCTATTAATTTTAAAAAAGTAAATTAAAAATATAATTTAAATTGAATTTATTGAATGTGCATTTTAATTTGCCCATCTCTGTCTGCAGCTGTCATCGCTGTTGTGCTTATCGATACATCGCCGCGATACATCGATAACTTTCTAGAACACACGTGCTTTTGATTTGATTCGATGGTGACATTCAATCGAGTTGACTTCTCTCGAATTGAGTACGAAAATTTAACTTGTCGTGTAAGTTAGTCACAGCAGAAACGTTGCTTTTTTGAGAAACAATAAATTTAAATAGCAATAGGTTTCGACTTGAACAAAATGTTTACCAAACGTTTGGACCACATCAAGGCCGTGGCTTTGCCACACCATCTCAGGCTGTTGCAAGTGCAACTGCGACGCTGCTACAGCGCCAAGAAGCAACAATTACAGCAAGCACCGCAGAAGTCACCTCAACAACAACAACAACAGCAACCACTTGAGCATCAAGAAGAACCATCGATGGCCAAGGCGGATGAGGAGGAGGCGAGAGGAGCGGCCACGGAATTGGACTGGTTGAGCCAAGAGCTGGCCGCCGTCAAGCTGGAGCACAGCGATCTGCTGGACAAATACAAGCGCGCTTTGGCGGATGGCGAGAATATGCGGAGGCGCCTCAACAAGCAGATCGATGACGCCAAGATCTTTGGCATTCAGGGATTCTGCAAGGATCTGATCGAGGTGGCCGATGTGCTGAGCCATGCCACACAGGCGGTGCCCCAGGATAAGCTGCAGGCCAATCTCGATCTCAAGCATCTGTTCGAAGGCCTCAATTTGACGCGTGCCTCGCTGTTGCAAGTGTTCAAGCGACACGGTCTCGAGCCACTCGATCCCATCCATCAGCAATTCGATCCCAATTTGCATGAGGCCCTGTTCCAGACCGAAGACGATTCGGTCGAGGCCAACACTGTTGTCCAGGTGACCAAGCTGGGCTACAAGCTGCACAACCGTTGCATACGCCCAGCCCTGGTGGGCGTGTCGAAGCGCCAATGATGCCGCACGGACCACGGACAACATTGTCATTGTCCACAATTTGCCACACTACCCCACAAATTTAATTAACTCCCAGTTCGCTAAATTGTATTTGTCATTGTGCAAAATTTGTTTAAATAAATACACACATTAAAAATGGGCAGGCACACAAAATATCTTTATGTTTGGTAATTTGGGGAATTTCCAAAATCGCATTCGATTTTAGATTCAACAAAATATTTCTAAAATTCGCATTCGATTATTGATTAAATACCATAAACTGTCTGAACAATTTCCCTGTTTATTTCCAATGCTAAGTCAGTGGCAACAATTGTTACTTTGACATAATAAATAAATACAATAAATGAATGCATATTGAGTGTGGCTGATTTATTACTGAATAATATAAGTAGAAGAATACGAAAATAGATAATTAAAACATTGTGATTAATATTTAAGAATTGCAGTTATGTTCTGTTCAGCTTTTCAATTTAAAGACAATTGTTTGTCATTTAATCCCTGGGAACGAAAAGCCGCTTTAACGAGCTTGTAAAGAACACAAAACGAGATCGGAACAGCTTGAATAAGAAATGAAATGTTGCAAGTAAATGAGATAATAGTTCAGCCTTTCATGCCGCTGCCACTTGCAACATTCAAGCGCAGTGGCAATTAAATAAAGAGACGGAAAGCCATTAAAAATTGAGCGGCCATTTGGCTACGTTCCCCATCGTTCCATTCACCCTGTCCTGGGGCAACTGACTTTTGCAAGCCGTCGGCTATTTGGCCAAAACAAACTAGGCGAAAGTACGAGAAAATGGCCAAAGTACAAGGAAAACTTAGCAGCAACTTTGCTCGCGACAGAGCATAATACGTGTGTGTGTGTGTGTGTGTGTGAGTGCGCACAAATATTTTCAATTACAAATTGTATTTTTCCGTTTAGATAAGCAAAATTTATGGCAGTTTCAGCAGCCCGTGCCAGTGTTGCACCCTCCTCAGACGCTCCTTGACCCTTCGTCCTGTTCAGCTTCGATCGTCCTGCGGCAACGAACACTTTTTGCGCTTGGCCGGCGACGCAGTTGTAAACAAGGCGGCAATGAAAAGAGAAGCGCGCAAAAGAAAAAATGGCAAGCGAAGACGATGGGGCAGGGAGAAGGACGAAGGACGAAGTCTGGGCAGCCTTGCAAGACCGAAAGACGCCAGCGAGCAAAAACTAAAGCGGCATAAGAAGTTGGGCAAAAACGAAATGACGTACAGATTTACAGAGTATTTTCTTTTACGTGCTTTTGTGGCGCCGCCAAATGTCACGTACGTCGACAGCGACAGAGACGCAAGGTGGCAGGTGTGTGTGTGGCAAGAGGAAGGCGTTTTAATGCAGAATTGGAGGCGTTGCCCCTCGTTACGAGATTGCACATTTTATTTTCGGTCAGTCTGGAGACAGCCCGAAAGAAATGCAGTGCAAGAAATGACCAGCCAACTTATTACAAATGAAAGACTTGACAAGGCCACGTAACAAGCACAAGAGCCGAAGGAGTTTGCCGCCTCCTCACCTTGCCACGCCCACTGTCCAGTGTTCAGTGTTTAGTGGTCAACCGTAGACGAAAACTTTTCACTTGCCACTCACTCAAACTGACGCTGCTTCTCAGTCTTTCTCGCACTTCCAATTGAATTAGAGTGAAATTTCTGCAGCACCCGGACAACGTGGCTGACAACGGCTAAAGGCGTGTCAGCGGTGGTCATTTTTACACCTCAACTTCATTTCTACTGCATTTCAGGTCAAAGTTAAAAAGTCTACGGCACAGTTGGCTTTTAAATTAGTGTATTCACAATTGAAGTAAACCGTGTCTCGGAGATTGGCTAAATCAAGTTGTTGCCACCAACCTGTTACATCCCCCCGCCCGCCTAGTTGCATGCCGGGTGTGGCAAGGTGTTGCAAGGGCAACAGCCAAGACAGGGCGTGGCAGCGGCATCTTCATGCGATTGAACGCACGTTCAACGCTGTCATTATTTGCTTTCCATGCTTTCCATGTGCCTGTTTTTCTTCAGCTTTTTCGATAAACGTCTGCAGACAAATGCTTGACTCCAAATATGAGTTCGTAGCGCTCGATATATAATATATGCTTTTCTTATGATTTCCATGCACGTGCCTTCGACGGAAATGACGAGCAGACAGGCAGACAGACGGTCAGACGGACAGACGGATGGGCGGAGGATGTAGACAGCAAACGCTTAAGAAATTAATTTGGCCACCTTCACTAGGCTAAGAGCGCAACCCAGACAAAGTTAACTTGTTCGTCTATTAAATCATTAATCATTCTTCCATATGTAAAAATACTGAATAGTACTAAAATATTAACGTAAGTATTTAAATGAATAAAACTTTATGTTTTTATTTTATATTTTCTAATGAAAACAAATAAATTTCGCAGCCCAAACAATATTGTATTTAAGCTCTGTTCAGAACGCACTAAGCACGTACATGAAAATAGCAATTAATTTTATAAAAACAGATTGATCATTCAATAAAATAGAAGCAAGTAATAATAGTTTAGCATAAATTATGAGAAATATTTTTTAATTGTATTTTCAATTTATTTTAGTATGTATCTATTTGCCTATTTTTTTTTAATAGTGCTATCGCTATAAGTAAAAAATATAATACTTTTAAGTGATTGTGTAGTATAATTTTCTTTAAATATTTGTTTAAGTAAAAAGTTGTGCCTACATTTTTAAATATTTAAAACGGAATCATAATTAAAGAGACATTTGCATTTGTTTATATAAGTGCATTTTGTGAAACTGGCTCGTTTAGCGATAAGCTAAATACGGGTTGCCGTAAACATGCGCCGCACTCGACAACCCTGGACAAGCCTATTCATAAATGGAGCTGCCATTAATTGCGAAGGCGGCTCGCGTGTCTCACAAATAGAATTGACACGCTCGCAGTCGCAGTCGCTGTCGACGTCGACGTTGGCGCTGGCTTCGTTGCCGTCTTGTGCACGCCAACGTCAACGTCAGCATTTAAGAATAACAACAACCAGAGCGAGAGAGAGGGAGAGGGAGGGAGACAGCGAGACTGGGCCCACATCAGATCTGAAGCAGGCCTGGACGTCGTCTTATCATAATGATGACGTTTACATTTCAATTAACGAAGAACAACATAATTGCAGCAGTCAAATTATATAATTATACACAAACACACACATGGATATACACATATATATATATATATTCTCTCTGTCTCTTTCGCTTTCACACACAAGAGGGGGCCGCCCCATCAACATCGACAGCAGCAACAGGAGACAGACGGGACAGCATTTCATGCTTCATATTGGAAGGCGGGCTCTTTGGCATCGGATCTGTGGCAGCTGCAAGCTGCAAGCAGCGAGCAGAGCCATCAAATGCGATGCAGGTGTTGCCCCATGTGTCAAAAAATAATCATTTTGAAATCACTTCACAGCGCCCAGCGGAGAGATGAAAAATGCGTTCGTTAAATGCACCCGGAACAGAGACTGCGAGAGGGGGCAAGAGGAGGAGGTGGATAATGCAGCACAGATTTCTGTCTGTCTGTCTGTCTGTCTGGGCCTGTCAAGTGCTTGCCCGGACCAAAGAGCCAAAGCAGCCCATAATTTGTATAAAACGTTGTCTGTCTTATAATTTCATTTCGCTTCAACATTCAATTCAATGAACGACTTGAAGCAGTTCTCAGTCAGTCAGTCAGCCAGTCAGTCAGTCAGTCAGTCAATCCGTCCGTCTGTCCATTGGGTCGCAGCTGCAGTCAGCAATATAATGGGTTATATGTATGTACATATATGTTGTGTTATGAATATCGTAAGACGCATTCAAAGCAAAGCCCAAGATGTTGAAATTTGAGTCGTCTTATCGACATGAGAAATATGCAATGCTGTCGTGCACTACAGCCCAAGATACATTCGAGAGATGAAAGAGATACGTCCATTGTCAACTTGCAACTCGAATCAGTCCTATCAATCCATCAGTTTTCTGAGTCTAGTATCAGCTTTCCTTATCCGCTTAAACGTGAAATCAATTCGCATTCGAATTTAATGTCAAAGTGTTTTCCTTCATGCTGTAGTTACTATACATTTTAGTATTAAAGTTTTCATTAACGTAATTCACAATATTTCTGAAGTAATCGTCATCTAGCTGAAGGTGCGGTCAATAATAATATCAAAAATCTAAAAGACGCTTAAAATGAAACCATATTTAATAAACGACAGTTTTTTTGCGACAATTCCGCGGTCTTGCGCTGATTATTGAAACGCTAAAGATTGTAATTTCCGATTGACAAAATCCAAAAATTATTTATCCTTTGAAGCATAAAAATAAATCAGATTTTTCGAACAGTTAAAAAAATTGTAATAAATATTGATAAATGCAATCAACCCGATGCTGTAACTATAATAAAGTTTTTGGCCATTAGAGTAGGCTGGCTTCCATTTAACATTTTTCTCGAGTAGACAAAATCGTGTTCTCGTAAGTCATTCAAAAATTTCTAGTTGAACTAGTCGGGATTAATTTCTTTTTTCGTGTTATATTTTTTTATGTTCTGATTTTTTAAATTGTTTTCTCTGCAGTGTCTACAGCAGATCTATGGCGACTACAGGCAACATTATGAGCGCCACATTGACTTTGATATGAAGCCAGTTTGAAGCGCTCTCAGGTGAGTAAATATATATAGTCTCGATATCACAGACTATAATCTTTCTAAGCTATATTACAAACTGTCGTAATGTGAAAGCAATTCATATTTTCGATCTTCATTTTTGCATCAAATTTAATGATTATGAAAAGACTCTCAAGACTTTTTAGTCACTTCAAATTAATCGACAGCAATAATTTTTATTTTCGCTCCTCGCCCCTCAGAAGTTCGATGAAAGTGCATAAAATCATTTTTTAATTGTCATTGTCAAAACTTTAGAAAATAGTCAGTGATTTTTTTATTTAAAGAATATATGTATTATCTTGTCTAAATTTTTAATGACTTTCGATATATTTCAATTTAGCTTTTTTTATGTTTTTTATGAAGTCTTGCAGTGCATGCTGAGCCGGCAAATTACAATTGAAGTTGGCAACTGACAAGTTGACGTAAAACTTGCGACTTGCAGCGTTTAATGTGTCGGCGACTCTTTCATAAAGAGTGTGAATTTTAATTATTGTTTTTCACATGGCGTCGCATTCCATTATGTCGCATGTCAAGAGTCACAAATCCAAACCACGGAAACGCCACCATCATCCAATCTGAATCCGACACCAACCTGAAGGAGAGGTCGCAATCCCCCCCCCCCACTCGAAATGCTTTTCTATCGTGACATATGAGAGCGCTTCAGAAGGCGCTGACTATATATGTATGTGCGTATATACCTTACAATACTCTACTGTATATAGTATAGCATATCATGTCGTATAAAGTGGCTGTGCATAATTTTTTAGGACACATTCCCTCAACTGTGTGTGTGTGTGTGGATGTGTAGCAATAATAATAATCTGGCGTGTAATTTATTAACATTTTTCCATCGCCACTTGGCGGTTTCGCTTTCAGCTTTCAGCTCTTAGCGTCCGTTGTTGTTTTTGTAGCCGATTGAAAAGCAAATTGAAAGCCGGCACCAAAGTGCAGAGACCGGTGTCAGGCTGGCATCAAAGAGAGCAACTTGCAAGGGGAAGAGGGGATGAGGGGGGGGGCGGTGTGGAAATGCGGTTAACTCGTATGCCACACAATGGCACCATGGATCAATGTCTCAACCAGGCAGAATGCCCACCACGCTGCTTGTTGTTTGATGAAGCGCATTAAACAAATAACGCCCCGGCAATTTTTCATTAAGCACTGTGCCGAGATTGTGTTGCAGGTGAAGCATGCAGCAGGGGCAGTCGGGGGCAGGGGTGCTAATGCAACATTGGCGTGCGTTGCGTTGCGGTGCCATTTGATGCACTCCACACACCATTACACATTGCCATTGTCTGGCAGATATTAAACGAGTTGTCTCTCTCGCTCTCTCTCTCTCTCTGTCCCTTTCTCTATCTAATGAGCCCTCGCGCCTCGTCTGCTGCTAATGCAACAATGATGTTGCAAGTGAAAAGAAACAAACGATAGCATAAGCTCGTTGCACGTCATACTGCAGCTTTTGTTATTATTATGCCAGCATTAGAGCTGCTCGGCTTTATCTCTTCCGCTTGCCAATTATAAAGGCATTTGGCTCTGTAAACAGCTGATATTTGGCATCTGCATCAAGACATCAAGTTATGCCCACCATTCCAGCATAATTATGAAACAAACACGGAAGCAATCGACAGTTATATGCTGCAGATATATCTCTATCGGCACTATCCGTAAATGGTCAAAAGTCAAGCTCACTCCATTGAACATATTCTAATGTCTAACTAACTGCATAAATTAAGCTGCAAATAATTGCATAATGCAGTTGTCATTGTCATTCTTGTTGTTTGCTCTTTTTTACATTCTCGCTACCATATTGACCATATTGTTTTTCTATTTTTTCCTTTTTTTGCTAATGGGATGTTTTTATTTTTATTTTAATTTGGCAACAATTTAAGCTTTTTGCTTGCCATCTGATTATCTTGTTTTGTGCGTCATTAATTTCTATAACAATTTTGTTGTTCAGTGCTATTTTATTTATTGTCCAAAAATAATAATATTTTATTTGCATAATTGTTTTCTGCTTTAGTCTAAAAATACAATTAAATTGCAGCAATTTTGTTGCACGATATTTATCGATAATGTTCTGTTAGCGTATCTGCGGTGTGGTTTCTTTTTTTCTCAGCCACTTTTAGCGGCAAATTGAATTTGCCTGATTGTTGTATGCATTTTTAATGATATTCGTAGCCCCCGTCCCCATCCCCCTGCCACGCCCCCTTCGCTTGTCGGCCAATTGATATATGTACATATATGCACATGCATGGCACTATTTGCGTCTCTTTCGCCAGCCACATTTCCATCTCCGTCGCCGTCTCGCTCGCATGCTGGGCATTTGTGCAATAATAAATTAATAAAATTAATGTTTATTACTTTTATTTCATTTCGCGTGTGTGTGTGTGTGAGTGTGTGGCTAATACTAAATACACATGCGTCTGTTGCGTGTAAACGTTAACTGTTATTAGGACAGACACCCCGCATTCTGCCCTTCGCCTCCGCCTCCCTGCTTGGATCAACACGTAAATGAAAATGCCTCAGCATTTCAATAAAAAATTTTATGTTATAATTATGGGGCCCAACGAGGCAGACGCAAGACGCAAGACGCAAAGCCACAAGACACAAGGCAGCGAGGAATGCGTATAAAAATTAAGGTTCCCCTGCCGCTCGCTTGCCTTGGCCCATCATTTTTCTATTAGACAAATACGAGAGAGACGGACGGGCGGGGTGTTTTTGTCATATGAGAGTGTAATAAATTTTATTAAAAACACATATACAAACATGCGGCAAGAAGGTGAAGCAGCAGCAGCAGTTCAAGTTGAAGTTGAAGTTGAGCTGGAGTTGGAGCTGGAGGTTGAAGGAGGTACACATTTGGGTCATCATACGTGACCAGCAACGGAATGTGCCCCTTCGCTCTCCCCTCCCCCGTCTGCTGTCTGCTGCTCCTGCTGCATGGCCCTCAATGTCCAGCTGAGCCAACACATAAAACGAAAGCAAACAAAAAAGGCAGAAACGAGCGGCAAGAAGAGGCGAGAAAAGTGCAACAAGCGCAGCTGACTGTTGTAAAAGAAGGGCGTGGCAGGGTGGGCTGAGGGTGGCTTTGAAGTGTGGCCAGTTTGAAGTGAAGTGTGGCCAAATTAATGGACGTTGAATGGAGTTCCAAGTTGACCGGCTGTCATAAGGCGCCATAATTACTTTTCACACCAGGCGGCATAAATACACACACACACACACACACACACACACGAGGTGGCCCCCTAAAAAGTGTGAGTAACAGTACATTGGGATGGATACCTTTGAATAGCTGCAGCCGAGCCCAAGACCAGCCTATGTTTGCCCAAGCGGCAGGGCCTGCAAATGGGTTGCTGTCTAAACAACGCACACACACACAATCCATCCGTCTCTTTCCGCCGCCGCCCTTTCTATCTCCCTCACTCTGAACACACACAGCTCATAAATTCACAGAAAATCAAATTCAATAAAACTACAACTACAACAACACTTTCATGTGTGTGTGTGTGTGCGTTGGGGTTAAGCATATTGCGCATTTATTTATTTATCGCCAAATGACAATAAAATTTAATAGCTTTGACACAATTTAATTAATTTCGATTTTTAATGACAAAAAAGCAAATATAGAAAAACTGAAAAGCGAAAAAAGCAAACATTGAAAAGCCAACCGAATGCAATTTCTTTTCGTAACCGCCAAAAAGCAAATTGGAAAAAAATTACAAAACAATATCGTTCAATAAAATGCTAAGTGAAAAAATCAACAAACATATACACAGTGTATGTGTGTGTGTGTGTGTGTGTGTGTGTGTGTGTGTGTGAGCAAACACGTTTGAATTGCTTTTTTTTTTGTTTTTTTTTTTTGGTTTTTCGTTTTATCCATAACGCATTTGCAAAACGGCTGAACAAATTAATGCAAAATTGCGCTGCGAGGTTGGATAAATAAAGTATATTTGTTTTAACTTTCCCAAATGCATTTGATGCACATATTGTTTTTTCGTAAAGCTAAATTAGTGTTGATTTGTTTCGGAACAGCCTTTGACAAATGCGCTTTTGAGTCTGTGACCTGCAGCATTTAGTTGACCAAAATAAATTATGTGTCTGTAGTTTTTTGTAAGGTTTTAATATGTGCTAAATATTTGGCAAATAAAACCAGTCTAAGTTCGCTTTAGTATTTAGGCTTTTGTTAATATATTTGGAAAATTTCAATACAATTCATAGTTGTTGACTTATGCAGGTTGAAAAGAATATATAGAAAAACAAAATTGAGTTTATGGTCTTAGTAGCTGGCATTACTTTCTTTTCGTTATTATATTATTTTTTTTCCTCTCTCCTCTCTCTACCCTTCTTCATCTGCCTGTCTCACTATTTAGTTTGTATTAATATTAAAAATATTTTATTGAATAACAACTACAATTTTGCATATATATATGGTAAATAAGTTATTCAACCATTTTATATATATATATAATTGTTTTAGTTTAAATATATGTACATACATATATCATGGGGTATTACGCTTGACATTTTTATATCAATCGCTTTTCAAGTTTCTCTTCTATGCTGCAAGCACTTGTATTTGGCTCATTTGCAGCAAGTAAAGTCGCCACATAGCAACTGCAACTGCAACAGCAACTGCAACTGCAACAGCAATGGCAACCGATGGAGTCACCCACGCGATTTGTCAGTTCGTCACGTCAGAGTTTGGCTGCTTTATTGGGTTGCCGTTGCCGTTGCTGTGGCGCACAAATTGACAGAGTTATTATAACATTGGTTGTGCGGAGCGAAAAACCGCAATTGAAATGCAAAATATTGTGCATATTTAAAAGTCAAAATGCAATCATTGAAAAAAGGTGCAGCATGTCCATATTCATGCCCAGTCCCCAGGGGCACAGAGGCAGGTGAGAGACACAGAGAGAGAGAGGAAGTGCAAGGGCGAGTCACAGTTGACTTTAATTCGGACAACATCAAATAATTGTTGAAAGACCCAAATAACAATAATCGAAATGCATGACTCATGGGGAGAGTGGAGTGTGGAGAGGGGAGAGGGGACAGCACTGTTAACTGGGGAGTTGGCTGCAATTTATAGTGCGTGTAAAATGAACTGCTGACCAAAAGCCAAAAGCGAACGCAGGTCTATTGGGGAAATTGGCCATGCAAGAGTGTGTGTTTGAAATTTATTGATTTCCACATATTTATTTGTGTAAAATGCCATAAATTACAATTATTTAACATGGGGCCGGACGGATGGGAGCCCAGCAACGAACGACGAGGCCACAAAGTCAATGCCTGCTCGGAACGGAAGAGTGCAGAAGCAATGGGGGGAAGAGAAGAGGGAAGCAAAACTCAGGGACAGGATCTCCGGACCTGGTTGTTGGTTGTTGGTAGTTGGGTCAGTGGAACGCAAGTATTTGTTGCTGCTCCTTTGTGTTGGCTTGCTGCTGTTGCATAATTTGTTAGCCAAATTGCAACTCGACAAGCCAGCAGCAACAACGATGAGCCTGCAAAGTCCTGTATCGGACACACCGACACGGACACGGACACGCACACAGGTGCACAGCAAACACACACAAACACACTCACAGGCCACTCTAATGCATATAGAGAGGAGAGCGGCAGCGACTCCATTTGGGCCATGCGAAGCTCATTAAATATGCAAAATTTGCCAGTTTCAGCTGAAAATCGAGCTGGCGGAGCAATTGTGCTGATACTCCCCATCGACCGGAACTCAAATCCCGTGACTGCAATCTGTGACTGTGACACTAGAAAAATGGGAAGCCTCAGCGATGACAGCTCGGAATGAATATAAGTATCTGAGAAGTAATATTTATGCTGCTGTTTTGCGAAAAAATTCATATTTATTTGAACATTGGCATTTAAGCACTTTTCGATAGTTTTTTTTCAACGAACAAGTCACTTTTCTAGCAAGAACGCATTTAGAGTTTTAAGCTAATTAAATAAATATTCGAAATGAAGATTCATTTTAGTTTTATTATGTGATGCAAGAAGTTTGAGCCTGATTCTAAGTAATTTGCGATTTCTTCTGCTAATTAAGTACAAATGTATATATTTGTATTTTTGAAAAAAATAATTTATTTGTTTTTGCCTTTTAGAGTGACATAAATGAATTTAAAAATTTCTTGCTATTTGGAAATTATGTTGAATTTTGTTTTTCTGTTGTGAAGCAGAAAATGTTGCTAATAATTTACGACTTTATATAAATAAAATTAATAATAATATCACAAATGGTGCTGAATTTAATTTTTGTAATTTGCAACAAGGAAACATGTGACTTTTAAAATATTTAGATATTGTTGTAGTCTTGTAGGCTTATAAAATATTTTATAAACTGTACAGTTGTCACTGTTTTACGCCTTTCTTAATGGAAAGTAATAAATGTCTGGTGCTCATCTCTGGCATGCAGGCCCCATAATATTCAGCGGCCCTTGCCCCTCACTATCGAATGCCGCCCACAATTGCAGTTCAATCGCCTGGCGATTTGTTGGTTTTGCATTTTGCACCATTATAGTATATCGGGGGCTTATTAACTGCCGACCTGGCGGCTCTCATAAATGCAATGCAAATAAGCAAATTTGCAATCAAAAGAACGATTTTCATATTTAAGATGTCAAGTTGCAGACAGACACATGCATATGAAGTTGGAAATGGGCGTTCGATGGGTGGCAGGATGTCAACTATGCACTTAATTTGCCAATTGTCTAAGCCAACAACAACCACACTGCATGTGTGTGTGTGTGTGTGTGTGTGTGAGAGTGTGCGTCTTGGCCAGGCTTTGTCATTAATATTAATTTCGCCTTTAATTTATTGTAATTTACGTGCATTTGATAAATCGTGTTATTATTATAAGCAGTTGCCCGTCTGACAGCCAACGAGAGATATGCAGAGAAACAAGACAGGGACAGAGAGACTTTGAGAATGAGAATGAGAAAGGCAGTTGTATGTCAATAGCAGAAGCTTGAACTTACCTTCAACAATTTAATGCTGACTCTTTAAGACGCTTTAAGCCCAGTGTTGGGTGAGCTGTAAGTGGAGAGAGAGAAAACGTAATGATTAGAAAATGAAAGCACTTGTGATCGAGTTGAATAATATTGACATTTAGCTTTTGGCCAGCTGCTAATCAGTTAATTACAATTTAATTTCACCGCTTCAGCGTTTAAGTGCTTGGCGATTACACTTATATCTCAAATAATTCCATTTAAGCCGGCAAATGTGATCAGCAAAAAATGGATGCAAATAAATGCTGCAATTTATTTATTAATTAGCTACACTTACAGTGGAATGTATCGCATAAGCTTGCGTAGAAAAAAGGGATTATTAAAAAGGGCTGCGATTCGCAAGTTAGCAAAACTATTTGCCGCGGTTTCCACTTTATTTAATTCGCAATAATTCGCATCCTTAATTGCAATACTTATTCAACTTTTTTTTGTCATAAATTCCACAATGTTTGTTGACGTTAAAATTTTTATTAAAACTAAAAACACACCGAACTGAAGTTGGTTAACGTTTAAGTTGCAGGTGTTCATTAATTAATAACTATATTAAATATGCACATGTGGGTCAGCTTAAATAATTAGTGAGCAATAACAGTGTGGATGAATGCCAATATATTTATTAAAATTAATATAATATATTGACGATCAAAAATATGCACATACATATATATATATTAATATTTAAATATGAAAATTAATAGCAATTCGTGTAAGTGTGTGTGTGTGCACTCATGACAAAATAAAAGTTTTTTATTGTGTTCTGCAGAGCGACGCTTAAGGCGCTTATGGAAAAGTTCAAAAATCTCATTAAATACAAGAGCAGCCAGCCACAACAACAACAACAGCAACATCAGGGACAACAACAACAGTGGCTGTAAGAAGCAATAACAACAATAGCAATTGCAATATACTAAATATTTATGCCTTGTTGTAAAATTCTTTTGTTGTATCGCATTTGCCGCTCATATAAAAATTGTGTAAAATAATAAAAATAATTTCGCCCACACACACACGCACATATTGTCGCCAGACGCCATTTTCCTTTGAGGTTGTTGTTGGCCATTGCCATTGCCGTTGTTGCGTGTAATGGACGCCGTTATGTGCATTGCCATTGGCTTTGAAGGAGGTGGCGGGACGAGGGGAAGGGGGCGTGTTCTCCTTTGCATTACTCTGGCTTGAATGCGTCTCGCAATGGGCGAAGCCAATGCTTCGCAGCAAAGTGCGCTTATAAACGACATAAATATAATTAAATTGTTATAAAAATGCATTCGACAAAGCAGCAGCAGCAGCAACAAAAACAGTTATTATGGCTAGAAAAACACGTCTTTGTCCGTCGAGGAGCATTGCAAGTTTATTGCTCGCACTTCGACTTCAGCTCCGAGTGCAGTTGTCTCCCTTTCTCTGTCGGTCGAGAGCACTCGAAGTGCACTTGAGATGCACTTCAGTGCATTCGTTTGTGGCTCTGGCCACACACTACAAATAAGTTATCCCAACTTGCGGCTAAGCCGGACAGTCTTACCATTTGATTCCACAAAAGCTGCTCGGCTCTTAAGGCTCCTTGTCGCCCCAAGCTTAGGTGAATTGCAGACTCTCCACAGAGCACGACGACAAGCTGTCAAATAACATAATGTGCAAACATCACCGCAGAATGCCAGATCACAATGTGTGGGCGGGGCGTTAGGCTCTTAACGGGCTTATGCAGCTAATATCAAAGTGCTTTGACAGTTCTCTACTTTGCAGTACAAGTAGCATTGCAAAAAACAAAAGACACTTAACAATACCTCTAAAAAGGATAATATTTTGAATACTAACAGTAACAATAACTATTTAAAAGTAATTAAATTCAAATTAAATTCTTTGACAGCTCTCTACTTTGCAGTACAAGTAGCATTGCAATAAATAAAAGACACTTAACAATACCTCTAAAAAGGATAATATTTTGAATACTAATAGTAACAATAAGTATTAAAAAGTAATTAAATTCTAATTAAATTCTTTGACAGTTCTCTACTTTGCAGTACAAGTAGCATTGCAATAAACAAAAGACACTTAACAATACCTCTAAAAAGGATAATATTTTGAATACTAATAGTAACAATAAGTATTTAAAAGTAATTAAATTCAAATTAAATTCATTGACAGTTCTCTACTTTGCAGTACAAGTAGAATTGCAAAAAACAAAAGACACTTAACAATACCTCTAAATAAGATAATATTTTGAATACTAATAGTAACAATAAGTATTCTTTCATTCTTTGGTAAATCAGACAATTTCATATGTAAAATTTGTTAACTTAATGAAAAGCCAGCATTCATTTTCAATCCATTACAAGTCTAAACCAACTTGTACATATTATCTGTAGGCGCTTTTTGTTATCGATTATTTCAACTGTTGCTCTTTCTGATTGCCACCCACGCATCCACTTTGGATTAGGTTCCAAATTAAGAGCGGCTCGCAGACAGTGACTCGTTGAACCCAATCAATGGGCCACCCACGACTTGTGAGAAGCTCACCAAAATTATTGCAACAATCAAAGAAAAATGAAATAAATATATTTACATACACATATAGTGTGTATATATCGCACGCCGGCCAATATTATTAATAGAGTTCATTAGGCTGATCAGAGCGAACCGAGGCGAACAGAAGTCAGTTTAACACGCTGCGAAAAAAAAAGAAAACCAGTTCTCGTTTGCATCTGTCTCTCACAGTCCCGGAATTCCAGAGTGTTCGTTATGGTTTCGGTTGAAAAATGCTTTGTTTATAAATACGTTTATCATTCGCTTCATTCGATTCGATTTTTCTCGCAGCTCCGCTCTGTCTTTTAATGAGAACTAATGAACGCGTTGGCCGACTCGATCGGAATCGCCATCGACATCCGAATCAACATCATCATCATCATCATCAACATGCTGCCGGTTTTCAAATGTTGGTCATCGTCGAATCAGTGCCCCAACAAAAACAAGAGCACAATAAAAATTAACAATAATATTTAACAAAAAACCCAAAAACGACCAACAAAATCAAAAGGCAGCAAAAAGAAAAAAGAAAGGGGAGCAACCCACACAAGTTGATTGGATCGCATCGAAATGCAGCCTCGAGTGCAGTCCCCAAAAACTTGATCACAAGAAACTCTATACGACATCTCTCCCTCTCTCTCTCTGTCCCTGTCTCTTTCGCTTGGTCTGAAAACAATGACAAATGGTTGCAACAGATACAAAATCTTTCCACTTGTATCTGATTATGCTAAAAGGGCTAAAGGGTTTTGTCCACAGTTCCAGTTCCAAGGAACTGTTTGTAAGCAGAAGATTGATAACTTCACAATTGTAAGTCGCAGCTTTGTCAAGCTGTTTGTGATCAGATTATAACGTAATAAACCTGAACGTTTTTAATAGATCTGTTTTAGGCAATCAGCTGAAATGACAAAGACAAATGATCGACAGCGAAGATTGTCGATAGGCTTTACGTGTAATTCGAGCTTCGCACAGACGTTAATTCGAAAAGATATTTGAGCCGATGCTGAAACAAGTTTCGACTATTTTCCAATGAAATATTTCCCAAAATGCATATTCAATGCCATTTCTAATACATTTATTCTTGTGTCATTTCCATGAGTTGCGTAATCCCCTAAGGTGCAGAGGTCTTCCTCCCAATTGGCCAACATTCCAAATCCAACTTAAAGTCGCTTGGAATTAGCTGCAGTTAGCTGGGCTCAGCAGTTAACCCTTGTGTGCCCGGCTTATACATATATTAATGTTGTTATTGTTGTTGTTTTTTTTTAAACAAAACAAAAATTTCCTTTATGCGAAACAAGTTGGAATAATATAGAAAATAAAATAAGTGTGGAAGCCAAAAAGTTGTAGAAAATTGCCAAAGTTTTGTTTGCTTTGCCTTTGCCTTTCCTGTTACCTAAAAGAGCATGGCATGGGGCAAGGGGCAAGGAGGATGGGGGCAGTAAACAGCGAGAAGACTTTATATATGTGAAGCATATACATACATATACTTTATATATGAAATTATGTCAGCAGTGCCAGCAACGACAGCAATAACAACAGCATGAATAACAACAGGAACAAGTCTGCCCTGGGCCAAAGCGTGTAAATTATTTATGTGGCAACTGTCCTTGCCCCCTCTCGCGCTCCTTGTGGCACCACCACATAATCCCAATGTGGCACGCATGGCTCCAGGATCGTTGACTCTCTGCTGTCTCTGCTGCTCGTCCTGCGCCGCAGTTTATAAATAAAAATCATTATTACTGATGCCGCTGCCGCCGCCTATGCCACTGTGTGTGGCAGAGTGTGTGTGTGCGGTGGCATTTTTGAAGGTGGGCAGCAGCACCGCAGGTTTTTCAGTCGCGACGTCGAGTTTTCGTTTGAAATTAGCACGCATTGTCCTTAATTGTTGGGGGGGACATTTTCGGTTCTCATTGGCGGGGGCACGCGCTTCTTTCAACGGCGGCATGGGGCATGGGGCAGGGTACTCAAGCCAATGACTTTCCCTCTTTCGGCTGCGTGTTTATTTATTTGACTTGTGCATGTCGCTTTTGGGTGTTAACTTTAATAATTAACGGCATTAATTGCCGCATATGTCACATGTTTGCTTTCGTTTTTGCCCCACACCCACACACACACACACACACACACACACACACATGTAGTCTCCTCCTGTCTGCCCCGTGCCACACAAGGCAAAGGCGGTACTGCATTTTTGGGCTCGTGAGTTTTTCAGTGTTTTAATTTGGACTCTTTGTATTATTTAAACGCTTATGTCATGTCAGGAAAAACAAGCAAAGCCCCCAATTGAGCATCCACTGACCTCCTTTCCCCTTCCCCTTCTCCTCCGTCCTGCCAATTGGTTACGCCCATAAAATTTGACCGCCCTGCTTTTTGTTGGCAACTGCATAATTCATAAACGGTAAACGTTAATTATGCACATGGTTTAGGGGTTTGTTTCTTTATAGCCGCCTCGACTCTCTGTTGGGACCACAAAGCTCCAAACGCTGCTCCCATTCAGCATGATTTCAAAGCACTTGTATGCGATGATTTGTGATATCGATCCAGGTGACTTTAAAGCAAATAAATAAATGAGTTCTAGACTTGAGTTGAAAGCGAAGTGAAATTCGATAGACAAATTGATGCATTTGCGGAACGACAAAGTGTACAAATTATAATTGTTGGCTGACATTCAGTTCTTCACTTAATAGATAATCTATCTATAAATCATATACAACGTATAACTAATAATAAATATCTATAATATCTATTGATCATGTCTACTGGTTATAATATATATGCTATATTGACAGAAAGACGTTCTTTTGAATTTTATTTTTTCTTTTGTGCTTTTTTCTTTGGTTAAATCAAAACAATGGTTATTGCTATTTATTTTTTTTTTATATTTTTCCTAAGCTTTAAAAATATGTTTTATCGCGTGAAAACTGTTCCATTTTTTTTATGTATATTCTAATATTGATTAACTTTATGATAATAGCTCAACAATTAATATAAAATGTACAAACTGCATACAAGAATATGAATTTATCCATTTAGTTGTCAACAGATGTATAAATCATTACATAAATCTATTCTGCCCGTAAAAAAGTTACGCATAGCCATAAATAGATATGATATATAGATAATACATATTTATTGAAATAATATGTAATTCAAGAATAGGCAGTTTATTGCATTTTATTAAATTCAAAATATATACATACACATATGTTTCTTCAGTTTCAGTTAATGGCAAGCAAAAGTTGATTTACTAATCTGATATGACAAGCTAATTACTTCGATTACAAAATATATTAAATTTATATAGTTTAATTTAACTACGCTCTTGATGACACATTTCGACAATCAAATTCAAATCTCAATAATTGGTAATCAAAAAAAAAAAAAAAACAAAAAGTTTCCCTTAACTCGTCTCGATTTGCTGTTAAATTGAAGCAATTTGGAGTTGAATGCAAACGGTTGTGAGTGTGTGAGTGCGTATGTGAATAAGTGAATAAGCTCACACATGAGCGCACTCAGAGGATACTCAATTAAAAAAGCGTTTGGCTGTGCAAATGCCCTGGCACTTAACAAGCCCCTGACGATTATGAAACTGACAATGAGCAGAAGCAAGGCGAATGTGAATGTGAATGTGAGTTGTGAATATGAGTTGAATATGAGTATGACAAGCAGCTGGATGTGGTGGCTTTGGCTGAGGACTTCGTGTAGCATATGATTTTCAATTTAAGCCACAAATCCATGGCCCAGACAGACGCCGGCTAAAAGTTCTGCTCGGTTTCCTTATTTTTTGTTGTTGTTGCTTTCGCTTCGGTCACAAGCTGGTGGCTCAACGCCCACATCGATAGCGCTGGGGGGGGCGGGGCGGTTGGCGGGTCCAAGTGGCAAGTGGCAAGTGCCAATGGGGTCGTCACCATCATCGGCTTTGTCGTAGTCCTCCTCCGGTTTTTGGCGGCCGTTGAGCGCCATTAGGCGGCCCGTGCAGACATTAAAAACAGCTGCCATTGTCGTTGTCGTCGTTGTTGTTGTTGCTGTCGTTGTTGCTGTTGTGGCATTTTTGGAGCGGCGCACAAAAATTGCCTGTTTATATTCGCAGCGACAGCAAATTTTATTATTATTTTTGTTCTTGACAACGACAACAGCGGCAGTGGCAAGGCGGCAAGGCGGCAAGGAGGCGGTGAAGCGGGCACTGCAGAAGGTTGTCGTTAGTTGTCTGTTTTGAGTTGAGTTGATTTTGTTTTCTGTTTCGGTTTTCTGTTTTCTTTTTTTTTTGCAAATATTGCAACATTTTATTTATTTTTTTGGAGCAGCCGTCGCAGGCGGCGGCAGCAAATCAAAGTTGTTGTTGCTGCTGTTGTTGTTGCTGTTGCTGCCGCATAGACACAATTCATATTGATGACAGCAGCCCGGAGAAATGGGCAATAGATGAGCCTAAATCTTTGTGGGTTGTTGTTCGTTTTTTGGGGCGCAGGCGCATGCTGCTTTGGAGCGTCGCTGCAGCCAATTAAAGAATAATTCATTTCAATTGAAGTCAATCAAAAGAAATTATTTCACGCTTAATCAATTAAGACTACACTCAAAGCTACACAAAGATCTCGCAGCAAAGAAACCAAACAAAGAACAGATTTTTTTTTTTTGCCAGGGGGTAGAGAGATCAGCATATTATATTTTTCTCTCATTTCGGGGATCTTTTGGTGCGGATGCTCATCATTATGATATATGGGGAGATATGCTCGCACTTGAGCTTTGCTTTTGAACCCAACAAATTGATTTGACTTGAGTCGTCTTTGAGTCGACTCTGTGTGTGTGTGTTGAAATGCTGTCGGGCAAAGTGGCACTTGAGCAGGCGACAGTGCTCCACATAAATATAAATAAAAAGAAATGTGAACCGAATGGCGGACAATATCAAAAGATAGCCAAAGTAGCTGCAATCTAATGAGCGCAATAAAGATCATTCTATTTACTTGAGCCACGATAGCTCAGCGCACTTATTGAGCACTCTGCAATGATCTAACAACCCCTTAAGTACTCTATTTAAATGTTGAAATGTTCAGCATTTAAAGACTAGATACAAAAATTCAGCTGCCAAAGAATTCGAGAAGAAAAAAAAAATTGTCGATTTTAATGGTCGTGTCGACAGATGGCGCCACACACGAAACGGCCAAAAGATTTTTTTCGTATTTATAGTTGCAACACGCATTGTCATAAACAGTGCTTGCAACTTGCAACGCCCACCCAAACAGCGAGTGTGGCAAGTGAAATGAAACGAAATGCCAACACCAAAGCCAAGCGTCGCATTAATTTGTCATTTGCGACTGCGGCTGCGGCGTCATACGAAGGGGCAACATCAAGTGGCAGCCACACGCACACTCACACACACACACACTCGCACACACACTCGCACACATTCGCATTGCAAACTTTTGTTTTTGCTTACGCGTTGTAAAAACTTTTCCAGTTTTTTCTATTAAAATTCATTTTTTTGCATTGTTTTTTTTTTTTCTCGCTATTTTGTGTTTTACACCCGTTGCCTTTTTGACTTCTATTTCTGCTGCTGCCACACACACACACACACACACACACGCAGTTTGACTTTGAAAAGTGTTAAAAAAAAGTGAGAAAAACAAAAATGCAAAAGAAGCGAGAAAAAGGCGATGCAAAAACTGTCACAAAACTTTTATGGAGACGCAGCTACAAGGCAAGTGGCAACTGGCAAGTGGCAAGTGGCAAGTGTGGAGTGCAGCAAACATTGGGGGCTCATGTCGCTGGTGCTGCTGCTGCTGCTGCTGCTGCTTCTGCGGTGGCAGCCACTTCATTTGCTTGCTCATTAAAAGTTGCGACACATACAAATGCATGAGCGGAGTCAACACGTTTGCCTGCATGTCAAGTGCCAGTCAGTTGGCAGCAGTTTTTGGATCCCTCGCCACCATCGTCGTCGTCGTCGTCGACGTCGTCGTTGTCGTCGACGGGCACAATGAATGTCAAGAACGAGTGAAAATTTGCAGCACACAAAACTAACAGGAGGCCAGCGACCTGACCCAACCTGCCACACAGACAACTTGCCAACTTGCTGCAAATGCACCAAAAATTTGTCACTTTTTATGCCGCGAGTCGCGAGTTTGCCTGTCTGGTCATTATTATAATTTTTCATGTCTCACACATACCAAAGAGGCGACACGGCTCAGCGATTTACTGGAGCGTGTTGAGTGCGGAGCGCCGAAGGAGGCATGCAACACGGCTCACCTGAGACACAGGTGAGGCACACAGTCAGCTGTCAAATATACAAATGACTACAAGTCGTTCTCGCAGTCGCAGTCACAGTCTCAGATTCACTAATCGAAATCGGAGCTGTGCTTGGCTGACCAGCACAATGTGGCTGAAAAGCCAGGCGACAGCCAAAAGTCATTAAATTGCCATGTTACATAACAAATTATTAATCAAAATAAATATACAAAAAATAGATATGTAATGTTATGATATACAATAAAAGCAGATGAAGAATAAAAAAAGTATTTCAATTACTACTATATATATTAATAACTATAAATCTAAGCGATATAATGCCAATAAAATAAAAGGAGATAAAAATTACACAATGTGCTTGAAAACCTACTTGGCTAACAAATTATAAATTTAAAAAAATTAAATGTTAAAAGTTCAAGATTAAAAATTACTATTTTGTTTAACACCAAACATATATTAAAAATTACAAGTCTAAGAAATATAATGTTAAAAAAATAATGCAAAGAAACTGATATTTTTTATATAATATTAAATATAATAAAATAGTAGCTTTAAATTGAAAAATGTGAAATTTAAATATGAGCGAAACGGAACAAAGCAAAAAGATGTCCAGCTACCGGGATAAAGGATAAAGCAGTTCTGCCAAACATATGAGCGAAAACGACTCAAGAAATAAAGTTGGCTATTGATCGTTCATAATTAAATGTGTCACAGCAATGGCAAAATACGCTTCCTCGGCGATTCTCAAAATTGCGCGAGTGCCATCGAATTGACGGCAATTCAATTGCAATTTGCGATAACGACAAAAAGCCATTCACATCGAATTTAAAATTTGTTTTAATTAGTTCGTTCGTTAGTCGATCGTCTTAACTGCCGCCATGAAGTTGACTAATCAAATTGCATTGAGCGCTCAAGTCCAACTATCTTTCGCGCTATCTGCTGTTTCAATAAATGTCTCCCACTCGTTGGTGAATCTGTTGTCGCCCAGTCGTTGCGTCGCCAACGCTGCTGACCCCATAAACAAATGCGATTAGTTGGCATCTCTCAGCATCTGAGCTACAGTATTGTCGCAGAGCAACTTCAACTGCTTCGCATTGGGCAGGCGACAACCCTGAACCCTACACACACACACATATAGATACAACACTCGTCGACTATC
Source organism: Drosophila formosana (assembly GCA_035045625.1). Taxonomy (NCBI): domain Eukaryota; kingdom Metazoa; phylum Arthropoda; class Insecta; order Diptera; family Drosophilidae; genus Drosophila; species Drosophila formosana. The sequence goes on along the minus strand of JAWNOW010000144.1, from coordinate 810,940 downwards.
TTAATGCGTCGTCGTCTCGCGCTCATCATCAACTTGCGCGCTCGTCGCGACATTTTGCTAATTAAGCTGTGCGGGTCACGTTAAAAATTGTTGCAGGACCGACGACTCCCAGCTATTAGCATTAGCATTTTATGCGAGCGACCGAGACACTTGAGGTTTATCTGGACAGAGTTTATGTCTGACAGCGGTCACTACTTAGTCTGATTATTGTTATTATGGCGTCGCGGTTTTCATAAATTCCCAGCAAATTATTTTCCCATAAATTCAAGCGAGCAGACAGCGCTCGACAGGCTCCAGACGAGGCCAGAGGACACAGCTCCACAGGTAGACGACAACGGTGGCGGCGGCTGGGCGTCCTGTCAAGACGCCAAGTGGCAAAGCTTGTCTGCGGCACACAGAAATCAGTGTGGGGCAAGGCGAGGACGAGGACGAGGACGAGGACGAGACGAGCAAGTGGACATCATCAAGCAGCCACTTGTCCCAGACTGCTTGTCCTTTGGGATACAATTTAAATTGGCATTCCACATGATGACGGCCAAGCAAGGACACGAACTCGGACACAGACAGGACACACACAACATCACCTGCTCTCTTTGGCATTCTTAAGCTGCCTGTCGTTGTTGCTTATGCATTCCTCGTTGCTGTTGCTGTTGTTGTTGTCATTACTATTATTATTATTATTATCATGTTTTTTTGTTGCTGCTGCCTGGCAGAAATCATCAGGCAGCAACTCGTCTTATCTTGTCGCGCCCCATTGTCGTCTGTTCGCATAGTTCTCAGTCATTGGGCAGCGTCAACGCTTAGGTAAACAACCAGTAACAAGCAGCGGCAGCTCCAACCACTTCTTGCCACAGCCATTGCAGCATTGCAAGTTGCAACAACGCAACGCCAACAATTTAGTGACGGTTTCGCTGTCTGCCTCTCCTTGCTGCTGCTGCTGCTGCTGCTTCTGTTGCCATCATCATTACAACGCTCTGCGCTCGAGACGCTTATCTTGTGCATGTTGCAAACACGAATGCAATGCGTTGCATCCGTCGTTCGTTGCCCGCATTGCGGCCTGCAGCTATCAATTGGATATCATCTCGAAAGGTGCTGGCCTGATCGGCTATGATAGCCAAGCAAAGCGGGTAAGATATGAAACTAAATAGTTGCGACAGCAAATAAACAGACACGCCTCCGATGTGCCATTGCTGCAACGTATGGCAGCAACTCGACTTCTTCATTCTCCTCCTATTTTCAACGGAAATTCATACAAGATTATCTCTGGCTTTATGGCTTTGTGGCAACGCACATGCTTATAATAACTTTAATTCGTTCTTCTTGAATTACTTTCGCAATTAATTGCGAACTCAAAGTAATAAACGAATTTCCCAAGGCCATTGAATTTCGATACCGAATGCGAAAAAAATAATGGCATTTAATATGGCGACAATTTAAAACAAGTAAGAAAGCTACAGTCGAGAGTTCTCGACCGTATGATACCCGCAACCCATTTCGAGAGAAAACAAAAAGTTTGAATGATATTTTAACAAAAAATATACCACCGAATATACTAAAATTTGTATTTTTGTATATAGATCTTTTTTTTTAAATCCATTAAATACCGACATGGTCACTCTCAACTAAACAAACAAAGCGCGAGCAGCTGCAACTGAATTTTGCATATAAAATTGATTCTTTAATAACTTCCATGTTTTTCATTCAATCTCAACCAAATTCACAGGAGTCATTGAGAATATAATTATTATTATGCATACCAAAATTCAATGCTCTAGGTCTATTATTACGGCTTTTACAGTTTTTGGGGGCGGAAAGGGGCGTGGCAAAAATCTAAAACAAACTTGATCTGCGTAAGACCCACACGAATACTGTCACCATATTTGAATTCTCTAGGTCTTATAGTCTCTGAGATCCAGGTGTTCATACGGACAGACAGACGGACAGACGGACAGATGGCTATATCGTCTCGGCTGTTGACGCTGATCAAGAATATATATACTTTATAGGGTCGGAGATGCCTCCTTCTGCCTGTTACATACATTTTCTGTTGGCACTAAGTCATAATACCCTTCTACCCTATGGGTAGCGGGTATAAAAAGTAGTTTAATACTATATAAAATAAATAAATAGTATTCGATTTGTAGACATTTTGAAAAGTTCTCAGTTGGCCTGGCACTAAATAAATTCGATTTATTCGACAATTTCAAAAGTTCTCAACAGTCAGCGTGTATATTCTAGTTCTAGCATATTTCAGATATCTTTCAATAATTTGTTATTCGAATTAAATTGACCATTTTTCATAAGTTATTGGCTTTTGAGCATTTTACAATGAATGCAAACGCCGACAACTGCAATCAAGGCAATGGGAACAGCGACCCAGAAACTGAGAACAGTGCTCAACAAACTGAGAACAGCGATCAGCAATCTGAGAACAGCGATCAGCAATCTGAGTACAGTTGGTTAGTTCATATACAAAATGCAATTGAAAGGCAATTGACAGTTTTGATCTCCCTTGCAGCATTGAACAGTCTTCGAGTGATTCAAAAGAGGAACATCAACCATCATGTGTTCGACATTTTGATCCAAGTGTGTCCGAAAGTTCAGTTCTTTGCATGATATTTGACGATGGCGTCTTAATCGCCACCGACACTCGCCAACACGCCAATTGTCTGTCGTATCTGAACTCAAACTCACATCTGTTTCGCCTGCACGACAACATTATGTGAGTACAGTTTAGGGATTCATATTGAATTTGGTCCTGAAACCATGATTATATGATGTATTTGTTAGTTGCGGTGGCTCAGGCACATTGAAGGAACTGGCCAGACGGACATCGTATGTGAAGAATCGACTGGCGATGCAACAGTATGTCAGTCACAATCGACCCGTGCAGCTTGACACTGCCACAAATATGCTGCGCGAACTTGAGATGGACAACAATCTGTTTGACTCCTGCTTTCTGGTCGGAGGGCTCACCAGCATCGGACCTTGTTTGTCTGTGGTGCACATGTGTGGCACCACCGAGGTGCTGCCGTATGCCGCCGTCGGGGACGATGCGACGGTTTTGATCGGGCTGCTCGAGGACGGCTGGCATGAGGATCTCAATGATAAGAAGACGATCCAATTGGCAACTCAGACATTCAGCTATGGCCTTCAGGCCGAGATCCCGACCATGTTTCGAATCGATATCAGCATTATGCGCACCGACGGCAGCGTTTCATATCTGAGCAAGCATATTTGCGTGGACCCAATCGAATCGGAGTACGAGGACTCGGGAATGGATGACGACGATGCTGATTTCGCCAATGCTATTAAACGTGCCAAGATGCGCCAGAAGCCGCAGAAGTCTGGCAACTCTGGCAATATTGCCAGAAAACGCCAGTCCAACGCGACACGATTCGATGATGCACCGCCGACCAAGATGCCCAGGTTGCAATAATTGCAATTTAAATTTGTTCAACATAATGTTAATATTTGTTTCATTTTGTGTTCTAAAATCATTAAATCTTAGCTAACAATTGTCTGCTTTACATTTTGCTACTTTACTACTAGAATTGAATTCCAAAATACAAATAATAACAAAATAAAGGAAAGTTTTCATTTTAATTATTTGGTTTTTAATTTGCTCGTTTCTCAAAACATTTTGTTAGCTTTTTGTGACTTTCTCTGCCATTAAAGCCAGCTCTGAACATTCAGTATAAGCATTCTCGCAGTCTTAGCCTCGTTTAATTGCTTGCACTTTAGTAAATGAATTCTACAATTGAATTTATTGTTGTGCCATAGTTTAGTATGCTCACTGGGTTGCCATCTGCTTGTGTCTGCGCCTTCTAGACTGTAAACTTGACGCCGCCGATCCCAGGCACATAATTTGTACTTTAATGGACCCGAAAGCGCGAAACTAACAATGGGCTCAGCAGCGCTCACGCGAATCTTTGGCATTGGGGATCGACTTGACTCGAGTTTTGTCTCCCCCCCTGCCATGGCCATCGCCTTGTTCGTCTGTCATTTTCATAAATGCCACATAAAGAGCTGTTGTGCTGGGAGCTGAGCAGAGATCGCCACCAGAACAAGATGTGGCATCAAATAGCATTAGCCTGGACACACACACACACACACACACACAGACACACACAGTGAGCAGAGATAAAAACACGTCCTCAATGTAGTTTTTACGGCCGGTTTGCTGAGGATGGCTATTGCCAACTGGGAACTGGGAACTGAGAACAGGGCGAGGCGCATCTTTCTATAGATTGCAGCCTTGCCAATTTATACAAAACGTTGATCACTTTATAAGTAAGTATATCATCATTTATACATGCAGTTTGCAATCGAGCGAGGCCCAAGACCAACTCGCAGCTTCTGCTGGCCCTCTGGTGGCCAGAGCTATAGAGATGGCTGTGTGGCTACTTAGCCATGTCGTTTTTACCGTTTTCGGTGCATGGGGCATGCCAAAAATGTTGTGAACGTCTCAGCGTTTTGTACAGTTTTGTTGTTGCTGCTCGTTCTGGTCATTTATATTGCTCTCTCTCGCTCTCTCTCTCTCGCTGTGTGTGTGTGTGTGTGTGTGCATGTGTCAAGTGGACTTGTTTAATAATTTATGATGAGGCCAAAAACGTAGATCGTGCGTTGCGCATTGCCAGCCATTAATCATGCCGCCAGAGTTGGCACAACAGCCACTGAGGCAAGCAGCCAACGTACCACAAGGGGCAAGCGAGCGAGGAAGCAGAGAGGCAGGAAGCAGAAGGCAGCCGCAGCAGTCCAGCGAGCCACTGAGGAATCGGAGCGTTCGCTACTGCTGTTGCGGCTGTAGTAAAAGTTCAATTACCCGCCAAATCAAAATTCAATCTGCTGGCAACAAAAACGACACACAAAAAGAAATCCAGCGAAAAACAAACACAGTAAAAAGCAAAAGAAAAAAAAAACACTACAACAACGAGCGCTGGCCAACACAGTAGTCAATGCTGGCGGCAGGCTGGCAGGCTGGAAGAGGGCGGCGGGGGTTGTGGCAAGCACTGCATATTGACTGCAGTCTGCAATGTGGCAAAATCAAAAATTCCAAACGCATACGACAGACAACCATGACGACGACGACGACGACGACGAAGACAGAGCAGCACATGAAGAAGCCAAAACCAGCCATGTCATGGCGGGTGTATGTTCAAGAGGGGGGCGAGGGGCCTGAAACGGGCCACTTAGCAACGCCAGAGATCAGATGACAGCAAGAAGACGTCGCCGACGTGGCAGGATAACAGGCAGGCAACCAGGCAACCAACCAGGCAAAAAGCGCCAAAAGCGACGAACCCAGCGAAATCACAATCTCAACTGCGCCGCTGCAAATGCTCTTTATTGCAATGATAAATTATCCATTCCTCTAAAAAAAAGTTTGCATTCAAACCAAAATATTTGCTCAACTAGTTAAATTTTGCTGTTAATTTCGCTTTTAAGTTTATAACAATGTTGTTATTGTTTCAGTTTTTAAACTAAATTAGCAGGTGAAATTTTAATTGCAGTTGCGTTTGCTAATTGTCGGCTTACATTAATTTTGTTTATTAGTTTTATAATTCTATCGCCTCTAGAACTTTCAATATTTTGCAACAGTAACATTATTAATAAACGTACATTTCGCAAAAAACTGTTTTCTATTTGATTTTGTCCCCATAGCTCACTTAGCAGCCATTTCGTTTGTCGCATTTGCCACTATGTATAGTAAAAAGAGTTAATAAAGTAAATAAATAAATGCTATTAAAATAAATATACAAACAAAAAATAATGCATAGAAAGGTGAAAAAAAAAAAAAATTGTTTTAATTGTTATAAACTATAACGTTAATTGTATGCAATTATATTAAAGTAAGCATTGCAAAAAATGAATAAATAAAATACAAAATTGTAATTCAGAAAACAAATGTTTAAATTGCAATTAGTTAGAATAGTAATTGTGTAAATTGTATTATAGTAAAAATTAAAAGTGCAAGAATTAAGTGTGATTATTTGGCAATTTGAAATAAAGTCATATCGATAAATGGTTTGTGCCTATCGATAACAAGTTGCAGCTGAGCAAGATTGCAGAACTATTATCTTGTGTTGGGCAGGCAGAGTATGTGGGCGACTTCTTGGCCTGACCTCGGCTTCAGCTTCAGCTTCAGCTTCGGCTCTCCTTCAGCTGCCACAGTTCGTTTGTTGTCTCCTGAGCCGCGTGTGTGTGTGTGTGTGTGCCCAGCTTTGTGTGTCTGTGTGAGCGTTAGTATGTTTGCGTAGCGGCCACGTAGTAGGTGCAAGCATAAGCGCTACTAATCTGCTACTCAGTGGCGTATCAAGCTAAGCAGCATGCCACCGAGCAAACAAACAGACGGACAGATGGACTGAGGGGGCAGACAGACAGATAAACAGACAGTCAGAGTGGAAAGACTGGTAGACGAATGGCAAACGGCGGCAGCAGCAGCAGCAGCAGCAGCTGTGTGAGTGATCAGACAGCCGCAGATTACGTATACGCCGCGTTGTGTGCTTAACTTTTTGACTTTGGATGTGGCTTCTGCGGCAATAACAACAGCAGCAGCAGCAGCAGCAGCAACAAAACTGCAAATCTTTCTCTGCGGCTGCGGCTGCTTAAAAAGTCCGCTCAGGTCTTGGCAGTGCCGCAGTCGCAGCCTTCATTTGTTATTCAAAAGTTTTTGGTTGCCTTTTTTCTGTTTTTCTGTTTTTCTGTTCTGCTCGCTGTTGCTGGTATGTATTTTTGGCTCACGTACAGCTTCAGTCTGCGACACACAAACACAAACACAAACGCAGAGGGAAAGAATGTACTTGAGTCCAGCGAGCAGGTTTAGCCTTGGGGCTAAATGAGCAGCAGCAAATGCGTCCAGCATCAGCAACTGATGCTGATGACTTTAATGCCCCTTTGACAATGATTTTGATTGAATGGCATTTGCCATACAAATTCCAATGACATCGCTTAATGCACTTAACGGTAATGGGAACGGCAACACGCTAACAAACTGTCTCATTTAATGCTCGTGCTCACTTTAAGCATTATCCAGAAACTACATCAATTTTTGTAATATGCTGAAAAAACATTTCAGCTGCATTTATTTGCATTTATTTATTTATTTTTTGTGGTTCATAGCTGTTCAATATGCGATTTGTTGATTTAGCGGCAAAGGCAAATTTCATAAAAATTTATCGGCCAAAGGAAAGGCAAAAAAACGAACAAAAAAAAAACAAAATGGTGTGCAAAATTTATGGCAACATTTCGTGGTATTTATTTTCCAACAGTTATTGCTTTTATTTCCTTTCGCTGTTTCGCCTGCCAGCAGTGTTGTTGTTGCAAAAATAATGACTAACTTGATATGTGCTTTGACGCTGCGTGCAAGATAAACAATATCAATAACAAAACGACTAAAAGCGATTTAAATTAAATGAATTTAAATAGAAAATATAAAAACACGAACTTGCACATCTACATCGAAAGGAATATTTATTTGTACTATTTGGCATTTTAAATTTATTTCGCGCATTGCAGTAAATGTTGTAAAGCTTATTGGTAATCGTAACCTTTGCTAATTAACTCAGCTTATTAACAATTACATATATCTGCTTTTCACCATTATTGCCACGCACATTATAAACAAAGAACGAACGCAAAAAATGATGGAACAACAACAACACAACGTGTAAAAGTAATGTAAAAAAAAAAAAAAATATATTGTAGAAACGCTTGCAACGTTCGCTAAATATGTGTAAATATAAATTATGTTAATTATATTTTTTGGCTTTTGTGGGCGTGTTGACGCCCATCCCATTGTTGATGTTGCTGTTGCTGTGGCGTTGCCGCTCTGCAATTATGCTAATTGTATTTTCAATTATTATATGTTTATTTATTATTATTTCTCTGTCGCTTGTGCTGCCGCGCTGCCCCGTTGTCGCATTGTTGTTGCTGATGATTAAAATTATACAACGACCGTCGATTTATGAAAAACGTTGCATGAATTTTAAGATGATTTCATTTCCATCAACATTAAATTGATTTTCCTCGTTTTATTGTTGTTTTTTCCTCCGTTCGTGCTGCTTTTTTGTACAATTTTTTACTCGCCAATTTACAACGCTCAGAGCATATAATTATACACCCACATTTTACATACACACACACACCCACACACACATGCACGCACACATACGTATTCATTAAATAATTATGTCCATAATTAAAATCCAAGTAGACAGCTGCCCGAACTGGTTCTCCATCTCCAGTTCTCTCTCTCTCTGTCTCTGTGGCTCCAACTTTGACCAACCAGTATGGCCCGAGCTGTGGCCTGGCTTGCCTTGCATGCCCATAATTATATACCCTGGAATCCATGCGATAATCTTATTAAAGAGTAGCAACACAGCTTTGCCTCGCATCCCCTCGCCGCTTTGATGAGCTGTACGTGTGTAAGTGTGAAGAAGCCTGCAGCATTCCATCCATTGCACCCCGATCCCATTTCTGGGTAACTGTAACTGTAATACTATCTGGTAAGCGAGTCGTTGCCAAGGCCAGCCGGCTACGCAGACTAAACACGAGATGACAGTTTTTCGAAGGAAATACATTTCCTGCCGACGCGTCATTAAATCTATTTTGTTTGATATTCAAGTCTGGATTAAAGTGTGGCCCGATCTAACTATAGATTTTGAGACATATTTACGAGGAAATTATTAACAGAAAATTTGTCTAAATTGTTTCATTGTATTTGGAAATTGATTGAATCTAAAATGCAGCCATGTTTATAAATTAAAATGAAACTTAAGTCAAGGCTAGTAAAAAAATGTGTTGCAATTATTTGAACACTCTCTCTTGATGTAAATGAGAACTGGTTAGATGCATACTTATTTATTATAATGATATTAATAAAAATTGTGTTGCAATTGTTTTAATAAATAATTGTAAAAATAATTTGAGCTTGTGAATTAAAATTGCAGCTGCACTTTAGTTAATCACGAAATTAACAAATTAAAATCGCAAATTGCAGAGCATCCTCGGCTCGAGATGGTCGTGTCAAGTAAACATTTTTCATGGCGCTGCAATTTGTTTAATGCATAAAAGGACTTTTGTTTATTAGCGCATCGCGCGTCTGCAACGTCTGCGCCGTCTGATAAATGATAACGTCTATCCGGCTCTTTGCGTTGGCCAGCGATTATGCAATTGGCTTTAAGCCGAGCGCAAAAATGCAAAAATCCAGCCAAACACAAAAGGAAGGAAACGCCAAAAGAGACAACAGCTCATAATTACGCATACTGTTGCTGGCAATCTGTGCCAGGACTGCGATTGGGATTCGAATTGGGATCGGGATTGGGATTGGGAGACTCTGTAGTCCAGTGCACGGCATATCCTTGTTGGTATGCCTGAATTGAATTGACGCCATTCGGCTTGGCATTTGTTTAATTAAAGTGATGCACAACACAGAGCCATCGCTCATGCTCCATTTCTCATTGCCGCATTCCCCGTTGACCCCGCTGCCCGCTTTTGCAATTGGGAGCCGCAAAATATTTTCGAAAAGCCGTTGGCATTATTTAAAATGCAACGCAATGCGACGCTCGAAATGCAATCAATGTGAATTAAATTCCCCGCTCGCAGCCAAAGAAATTGCAGTCAGTACCGAAAAACAGACAGAGCGGGAGAGTGAAAGAGTAAAACAGAGAGAGAGAGGGGGGAGGGGGAGAGTGCGTTCAGCCCACAACTAACCAGATAGGCAGGTGGGCGGTTGGGTTTTGAATTGGGCCATTTGGCCATTTGGCCAGCCGAGCAGCCGGGCAGCCGAGAGTCTTTTGGGGGTCTCCGACAGGTTGCGCTTTTTGACTGCGGCGCTGCGTCGAGTCGACAGTTCGCTGGGTCAAACGGGGTGGCCGCAAAAATGTTGCACAAAAACTGGCCGGCAATTTAATTGAGCGTGAAATATGCGCCCTCATTCCAGCCAGCATCGGCCGATGGCCGATGGGCTGTGGGCGTGGCCCGTGCAGCATCATCAGCTGCACCGACACAAACTCTTGAGAAAGTCAACCCAAGATTAGAAAATAAAGCAAGCTATGAATATTAGCATATTCAAATAAGCTGTCTATGAATATCTTGGCAATACAATAAATCTTTTTCAAGAAGCACCTCAAAAGCTGAAGTCTCCTTTAGCAGAGTAAATTCTGAACACATTTTTAATATTCAAATAAAAAATAGTTAAGTTACTTCATATTGCATATAGCTAAATTCTATTGGTATTGATAGACGTTTTTATAGTAAAATTGTCTATAATTATATTATATTTTAGCAAACCCTGTTTGCTAAACTAAATACTTTATAAGAAAATGCTTAGAACTAATATCATCAATAAATTTTTGTGCAAAATGAATTTGTAATGAACTTGCAAATTGTCTTCGAAAAAAGAATCAGCACAGACATGATGTTACCACTTGATCTATCTTGTCAATATTATAGATATTATTTCGTTAACATTTGCATATTTTTTGCTTGACATTTTTTGCCAACACAATTTACTACAACTAAAAAAAAGGTGTAAAATAAACTCTCTTAAATTTTCAATAATTCACTGAATATTTTGGTCAATTGCTTTTATAAATATTTGTAAATGTAGAGAAACAAGTCAATATTATAAAAAAAAAACGCCATTAATGGCTAAAAGAAATAAACTAAATATAAAGGTAAAACAAAATATTTCAATCGAATTTCTAAAAACAATTATTTGCTTCCATAAATTATGAATAACTTGCTTGTCATTATGATAGGCGATAAATTGTAGTTTGCAATTGTATTTTGTGTGTCGCTCCATTGTCATAACAATTTGTGTGGCACCACAATATCTATTCTAATTGTATCTGCCCATTTCCTGGAAATTAGAATCTCTTCTTGCAGCTCCTTCCCTCCGATCTCTGCCTCAGTTTCACACAGTCTACCTGTGCCGTGATATTGGAAATGTGTGTACGACGAGCACCTCGTTTGCTGATGGTTTATTGCCAGAGCAAAAAAACACAACACAAAACAGATACCGAGTGTGTGTGTGTGTGTGTGTGTGTGCGAGTATCGAGGAGGCTCATCTTACAGAAGGCGTTGCCTTTGGGTTTAGTGTTACCGTTACACAATCCTTGGCAGCTGGTGCGTGTCTTGGCTAATTGATCGCGCTGCATGCATTTGCGAAATCAGCTCCGAGTTTACTCATCTCCGCCCTCTCTCTGCCCTCTGCCCCCCTCTCGAAGGCCACCCTTCCGAGCAGACACCGCTTTTGGGTTATTTATGCATGTTTATCTTGTTGCTGGCGTTGTTGTTGTTGTTACATTTAGCTGTCGAGGGCGCAGGTCACGGGATATTGAGCTCCGGGTTGCAGAGGCGAGGCACCAACTGCATCCTGTGCCTGCTGTTTTTTCTCTTTCTTTTCTTTACATTAATTCCCTCGTTTTTTTTTTTTTTAACTGATGCCGCACACATGTTTCGGTCCACACACTCGCAAGTAACAGTCCCACCGACTGCTGTTGTTGCTTCGGTTCAATTACTTGTAATTTTAGCCGCAACAACAACAACAGCAACAGCAGCAGCAACTTGAAAGCGTTCCCTTTTTATGAGTGAGTGCAAGAGGAACAGGTAAGTGGAGCGGCGATTCGCCTAGAGATGGTAACGTGATATTATCTCTCTCTCTCTCTCTCTATCTCTTACTATCGATTAATAAATGAACGCTAAGCAGCATAAACAACAAACGAGGCGAACAATTTCGGGTTGGCGAAATATTAGATGAATGAGTGTTTATCCAATTACAGACATATGCCGTAATCAAACTATCAATGTGAAGTGTGCACACACAGCAATAATTGATCGATTACTTGCGATAGTATCAAATTCAAATAAGTTTCGCTCTACCCAGCTAGCTTCTCATTCTCATTAATAACTCTTTAATTGATTACTTGATAAATATCGAATGTGTAGAAATTAATTAGAATCATAAATATTTACATAATAGTTTATTATTAAGGTTTGTATGGAATGGTACTTTACTTATGTGAATGTGTATTAAATAATATTATATTTAATGCATTATTTGAACATGAATTGAATACAATTTTATTTTAATAATGTAGTATTGAAATGTTTGTTAAATGATATATTTAAGATGTATGCATATACAATAAGTGAAATATGTATTAAATATTTTAAAGGCCGATCGTCTGCTTGCCGAGTGCCATCTCTAGCAACCAACTCATCCCTGGGTGTGTGTGTGTGTGTGTGTGTGTGTGGAAGTGCATGTATGCGTGAATTCTCACCATTGGGAAAAGGGGATGCGAGAGCTACGCCTCGGCACAATGTTTTATCCTTTGCCATCGTTTTCCTGCCATTTGTGCTATCCTGCCAATTGCCAGCTATCTCCCTCATACCCAGACTCTCCCTCTCACATTGTCTTTATTTAATTTCAATACTTTCGGCAGCTACTGCGGCTGTATTTTGTTTTGTTCTATTATGTTTATTTTTGTTTCTTCTGTGTTTTGTTTTGTTAACGTTTTTCGCCTTAAATGTGATTTTCCTTGAAGCATCCTTAGGCTCATTATCCAGCCGCCCTCACGTTGTTCATCTTGTTGCTCTTCTGGGTTTATCCATTTATTTTTTTCGTATTTTCGTATTTTCACTTCACGCACAAGTTGTTGCAATTGAAGTGTGTATTTTGACAGCTGTTTAATATGCATTAAAAGCCGCTCCACTCATATGAATATGAATATAAATATGAATATGCGAATGTGAATAATGTAAATCGATAAAATGATTAAGCCGCCGCAAGTGAAATGCGTGGCAAGTAATCATCTTGCCACCAATTATTGTGGCCGCAATTTGAACTCATTATGTGAACGAGGGGCATCGTCTTCATTCTTTTCGCTGCTGTTGATTTTCCGCTGTTTTTCCAGCCGTCGCATTTGCCGCCCCCAATGTCCACCCCAAAGAATCACACACACACACACACACACACATGTATGTGTTGTTCTTCCTCTTCATGATGGCACTCTTCAGTTTGCGTTCTATTCGAATTTTTGTTTGTTTCTGTTTGGCATTCATCTGGCAAACAAGTCACGTAGCCCAAACGACAAAGAGGCGTTCTCAAAGTCGGGGGCGTGTTAACATTTTGTAGGTGAAACACACAAACACACACACACACACATAAGGCTAACAACAACAACAACAACAACAAGATCGGGCAAAAGAACAAGAAAAATATGTGCATAAAACTTTTCTAATAATAAGGATAAGCAGCTGGCAATGGGCTCGTTTCGTCTAAGCACAAAAACTGAAGAGGGCACAGTTCAGGGCGGCTCGGGGGGGGGGGGGCGTGGCAGGCAGCACACAATGCAGCGAGGGCAGCCACAAACGTAGCGTGCAAAATTAATTGCGTGACTGACCAAAAGAAAAGCGAAAGCGCAAAGTCGAACAAGAAATATATATATTTCTATACCAACAGCAACAAAAAAAAAAAAAACAAGAACGCTGGATAAACACTTTTGTAGGCAATTTGCAAGGACTCTGTGAATGCTACTGAACAATAACACAGCCATCCTTCGTCCTTTGTTGGGCAGTGGGGGAGAAAGGGGGGGGGGGGAGGTGCAATTGAAGCGGTAACCGTGGCGAAAGCGTATTGAGCACAAAAGTTGCTCATTTGTTCGGTTTCGCAATCAATTCGATAAGCGCTTTTATTGAAATCAATTTCAACTTGAGTCATTCGCTTTCACTGCCGTTTTCGTTGTACAAAACATATCATTATGATTGTTAAATAAATTCAATTGCAAATAGGAAGTATATTTAATGCACAACATGCCAACAATCTCTATCACACCTATTAACTTAAAAATAACATTATCATTCTTAAATGAATTCAAATGATTTTTGTTTGCATTTTCATTTAAACAAAAATGCATTATAATTGTGAAATAAACTCAAATGATTTATTTGGTTTCTTTTTTAAAAAACACACCTGATCATTTAATAAAAATAATTAATTCAAATGTTTTTTTTTTGTTTTTAATTAAATAAACTTCGCTATTTTCCTTGATATTTTTTTTTGTATTTTCCAGTTGATTTGGGATGGAAATATTTTACAGCTCCCAAATTAAATTGAATATGTTGAAATGAATTCAAATTACAGCAGACAAATGCATAATGAATTTAATAAATAATAAATTTGCTTAATCAAATTGTTGGCATTTGTTCGCCAAAGCGTTGCACAGCTTATAAATATGTGAGCCGTTGTGCGAGGCGTTTCGATTATGCCCCTTTTGGTGGCATGCCAGAGTTGCCACTCGCACATACAGACGCACAGACAGACGGCTGACATCTTCAAGTCAGCGAAGCGAAGCCAAATCCCTGGGCATATGCTAAATAGCCTTGGACGAGCACACGGACAGACAGACAGACAGACAGACGGACGGACGGACGGAGATGTGGAGCGAAATCAGAAACAGATTTTTACAGACTAGTTGGGGGCGCCTTTGAAGTGGCTGCCACAAATTGACAATGTTGAAGCCGGAAATGGCAGACGAAACTGGCGAAAGTCGTTGAACAGAACAGAGTTGAGCTGAAAAGCGCACAACAGACATGACCAATAAATTGAAATTGTTGCTAATTTTTGGTTTTTTTTTTTTCTCCACAAGAGTTGCAATATAGTAATAGACAGAGTGATAGAGAGAGAGAGCAAATGGAAGCAAGAGACGGCGACAGACGAAATGTAAACTTATTTCTCACAGATTTCAAAGTAAATATGCAAAATATTTCTTCGTAGCACATTAATGCATCAAGAGAGACTGTGCGAGAAGTTGCAGACTCGCTTGGCTAACTTGGCCCGGCGTGGCTTGCAACGTATTGTGGCATAGGGGCCAGGTCGTCACTCAGTTGTCGGTGGCAATGTGGGCGCGCGGCTAAAACTAAAAAAACCTTTCGAAGCGACAACACACACACACACACACACACACATAAGAAAAGGAGCTATGCGAAAAGCGTGCAACAAACTATGCGTTCATCTCGCTCTTGCCACAATCCGTCCGTCCGTCCGTCCGTCCGTCCATCCGTCTGTCTGTCTGTCTGTGGGCCCGAGCTTAAATGTTGGCGGCATGTCATGGAAATAACATTAAAAACACATTAAAACCGCGAGTGTCTGGGCAGCACAACAAAAGCTAAACGATGTGAGAAGCCAGATAGTTGTGTGCGACAAAGATTGTTGCCGCTTGCTGTTGTTGCCGCCACACCCCTTCCCAGCTGCCCCCCTCCCTGCCGCCTCTCATTGTTACTGTTGATGATGATGATGGCCAGAGCCCAAAACCCGAAAAAAAAACACACGGAGCGAAGAGCGACAAGAATAACGAACGGAATGCAAAAAAGCTTGGCTCAGAGTCGCAGACTCTCGTCTCCCCTCAGCTGCACTTCCCCACACACACACACACACAACATTTTGCCGTTAATTTGGTTACACAAACACACACGCAGACAGAAAGAAATACTTACGAGAGTACATCAAAATATTTGCGTAACTTTGTTGCTATTGTTGTTGCATACCTGCAAAGAGAGAAACAGAAATAATCATGCGTTAATACAGAGCTTACAGTTACACATAGTTGCAGATACAGATACAGATACGGATAGAGATACAGATACAGATACAGATACAAATATAAATATAGATTCAGATACAAGCACAAATATGGCGTCAGATACAGTTACAGTGTGTATCTGCTGACTGAGCAAAAGCATATCAAATGGCTTCCGTTCGATTTGCCACTAATTGTTGCCAGATAAGTTCAAAAAGACAAAGGAAGGAACTACGCAACGATCAACGACTAGCTTAATACTCTTTACTGAAATGATAATGAGCTTTAGCTAATCACATAATAAGCTATTAAGTGTGACTACAAACATAATTTCATTTCACAAGTTAATCCATCTGTTCGTTAATTTAAACAACAATAGCTTATAGAATAAAGAAGCTTACAAATTTGAGTATGCAGATGAATTTTGTTATTATTTTTGTAGTAATAAAAAGCGATAAAGTTATATTTTTTTAATTTGTATTTTAATTAATTTAAATTTTTTTGTAACAACTATCAGAAAAAACTTACAATTTTCATTTGAAAATTAAGTATACGGCAGAAGCTCACAAATTGAAATTCTCTGAATTTCGAATCCTCTTTGCATCGATATGTTTGCACAGTAATTGAAGTAAATCTTTATTTGAATTTCGTTTACGTATTAAAATTAAAACAAAATGTTTTTTATTTGAAATTCATAAAATAAAAAGATTGTCTAGAAGCCTGAATTTTCCCGAAATTATAATTGGCATAGAAAATTCCAGCATTCTCCAGACTGCAATTTCTTATCGATGGCGGGCGAGTGAAGCGACTTATCTTGTAATTATGAGTAAGCTAGCAACTTATTACTCACCACACACACACACACACACAGCTACCTCTGGCAGAGAGTTGTGTGTGCAACAAACGTGCCTGTGAGTCAAGCCGCATCGCCAGCCAGCAGAAGGTTATCAGTGGTTGTGGTTGCCACAAAGCACTTGGACCTGGGCTTAATCAATTTGAGCAACGTTTGTCAATGTGGCCAGCCACTGTGCTGATAGCTGATGGCTGGGGTTATGGGCAATGACTTGCTTAGTAAAAGTTTTGCCACGCGACACGAGCACAAGCCATGAATGGATATCAAATACACACACACACACACACAGAGAATAAAATGTGTGTATAGAAAATATATCTATGTATATAGTATATTTGGTGTATGTTTTATATTGTGTTTGGTTTATGATTGATGATGCCATTGATTGATGCATGACGCGCTCCGTTGTCGTTGTCGTTGCCGTTGCCGTTGCGTTGTTCATGATGTTGTTGCTGCCTTTTAATTGAATTTTCAAAGCTGCCACTGAACTTTTTGCATGCTTATCAGCGGCAAAACACTCCCCTCGCCTCCCCTTCCCGCCAGCCACGCCCCGTTAACAATCTGTGGCAGCAAAGAAAACTGTGAGCTTGAGGCGAAAATTTATGCGTTGGCGTTCAAGCAAAATGCGCCGCATAATCGCCGTCATCAACACATTTTATTGCAACATCATTGGCAACAGAAGAGGCAGCTAAGTTGAAGAAGAAGAAGCAGAAGCAGCCGCCTCCCAAGTATAAAGCATATTTGTCATTTGCTTTATGCCTTTGCTTAGTGCTCTAGTTGCTGTTGTTGTTGTTGTTGCTGTTGTTGTGGTGGCATCTTCAGTGAGGCGGTCGGCAAAAGTGAAAAATGGCCAAAAAGCGCGAAAGGCGCAAAACGCAGCCCTAGAAAATTGCCTTCGATGTCTGTTTTTTATGGCAACTTGCCTTCCCCCCCACCTCCAGGCCAACTGCCGCTCCACTTGTTGTTGATAAATGGCCAGGCCAATCAAAATTGTTTATAATTGTCATTACAGAGCCGCCATCGCCATCGCTGGCGTTGGACCTGACGACTAATGCGGCACCTTGGAATGGTCATGGCGTGCGTTGGGCAATTTCAATTAAACACACTGTCGACTGTCGACTGCCGACTGTCGACTGTTGACTGTCGGCTCTGACCATGGCCATAATCACAGCCACTTTGTCACCCACCCAGTTGTGACTGCGGTGGGTCCTCCCAAAACAAAAAAAAAAAAAAAGGCCAAGCCTGATGCCGCTCTTAATGCAGCTGCCACACGCAAGTGGCGCATAAAAACAAAATGTTTTCGTTGCCAGCAAGCTGAGGCACGAGAGGAGCGGAGCGGAGCGGAAGGGTAAGGGGGCCTCTAGGCAACAGTAGGAAGTTGTCGGCCTCGAGCTGTTGCCGGAAATGAAGATGATGCAGCACAAAAACTATGAAATAAATAAACTACACGCCACACAACAACAACAACAACAACCGTTCCAACTACGACTTCGTCTACCTCTTCCGCTCTCCCTTCCCGCCCTGCACATTTGGCGACTTCATTCCCATTACCAATACGATACGATACGATACGATGTACATATATATATATCTGTATTTGGTGTATGTCAGCATATACACAAAGTAATGTGTGCATAATGGTTCATCCGATGCGAAGCCGCTTTTAAAATTGCCAACAAAATGCTTGCCAGCCCTCTCGCTCACTCTCGCATCGCTGTCTCTATCGCTCTCTGTGTGTGCAGTAGTACATTGACATTTTTGCTGTGTAAAAATAAATGTTGGCATGCCCCAAAATGTGGGCGAGCGAAGGGCTGCGAAAGGAGTTGGGGGCAGACGGCAAGCGGCAAACAGCAAAGGGTCAAGGCATTCGCTTTTTGGGGATTGGAATTGCGGTTGCCTCTGTTACCCTATCAATGGATCTTTCCCCCCATCTCCCTCTCTCTCCCACTCTCCCTCTCTCTCTCTCTCTCTCTCTCTCGGTGTCTCTGCTTGGCGACAAGTGGCAATTGGCAATACGAATGCGAATACGAATGCGTCTGCGAATGGAAATCGAAATGGAATCTGTGATAGTCAATCGCCTGTTTTTGATTGCAGTTTATGTCCGATTCAAAGTTATTCGAAATGCGCCAGCCCAAAACTGTTGAATCCTTAGGAAAAAAAGAAGGAAAATGCTGATAAAAGTGTTTTCGACTCTATTCTCCAAATGTCATAAAATTCTGCCTCTTTTTTCACTTCATTTCGATTGTAATTTCTGGTTCTATATCTCCGTCTTTCGCATCGAATTTCAAACAATTTCTCCAGCAAAAAGTTTGCAATGAATTTTCATTTAAAACATTTTGTATTTTAATTTTTTTTTTTAAGATTCTAAGCTTGTTTTTCTTTGCACTTCGTGTATTTTGATTTGTATTTGCACATTTGCTCGGGTTTTCTTTCAGTTTGTTTCTTTACCTTTTGCTCATACATAATTAATTTCATAAAATAATGTATTTAATTGAAGTTCTCTGTATGAGTTTCGACTACGCAAAGCAACTGACGTCACTCTCACACTGATTCGCATATGGCACAAATACGATTTGAAGCCAAAATACTGTAATTATTTATACAATGAGACGGCAAGAATTTATGTCCTCTTAGTTGAGAGTCACAATTTAATTACAAATTCCAAATGTCCTTAAATAATATGCAGGTGATAGAGAAATATTTATTGTGTACATAAGAAAATCTAAAACTTTCACAATTAAAATATCTTTATTTGATTGTAATACTTAAATTATTTAATTACGAACTTGAATAATATTCTGATAGAAGAAAATAATTTAAAGTTTGAAGAAGTGATACAATTCAAGTCGCATAGCTTCAACATCTAATATTGCAATTTCAATACCCTGCTGTGGATGGAGTTTTTGGTGTTTTGGTGCGTTCTCGCACCACTGTGCGCAGGCAGCGATGCTGTTTGTTGTGTTTGTCTTTTATGCAATGGCAGTGCTACAGTTGTGTTGTTTTGTTCACACTGCCACATGGAGAGAGAGAGAGAGAGAGCCAAAAGTTTGTGCCATGTTGCAGCTTTTAAGCTAATTAAGCCAAATGCAAACATTGTAAAATGTTTTATAAAATGCTTTTTATTTACTTCACTCGCAATTTACTTCTTTTTTTTTAATTGCCTTTTCAATTATATTATTTTATTTAATTTCTGTAAAATTAATTTCACTGCAAAGCAGAGTTGCCTTAACCGTTTGCATCCCTCCTCTCTGCCTCCCCCCGCTCCATCTCCATGAGCATCAAGTGTTCCCCCACTGTCATCCACCTGCAGGGGCATTCAATCATAACGACAGCGACAAAGTCATAAAAAAAAAGGGACTCGAAATTGATGAGGTGTGGCACTGACTGTCGCCTCTCCCTCTCCCTCTCCCCCACACTCCCCCGCGCTCCGCCAGTCACTTGTCAGGGCAGCAGCACCTTTCCGCCCCTTTCAGCCCATTTAAAAGAAAATTAATTAGCGCCTGGTCGCTTGGCCTGCCACCAAAAGTCACCAAAAAAAAAAAAAAAAAAAAGACGACACGAAATGAAAAAAATGAAGACGGAAAAAGATGTTGGGCAACGTTGAAGAATGAAGAATGAACGATGGCAAAGTGGCGAGGGAAAATTGAGAGTTCAGAATCGAGAATGTAGCATGTAGCATGTGGCTTGTGGCAGCAACAAGACAGCATTACCAAACTGTGGGCGTCGCATGTCGCGTGGGTCTCTCCATCAACTCCTCCGTCGTCGTCGCCGTCGCCATCTCCGCGCCTCATCTTTTTTTATTTTTCTTCGTTTCAGTTCTGTTCGTCGTCGTCGTCGTCGTCGCTGTTTTTGTTTATGCTCGATGGCAAAGTGTCATCCGAAATTAATTGCTAAACAAATGTCTAATCTTTGCCATTTAAAAAGCGCATAAATCAAGCGCAAATCAAACACTACTCCTCAAGTAAAACAGAGCAGGGCGCACATAAAAATACCATCCACAACCGCAGACAGCACCAACTGCGAAATACCCTGTAAACCGCAGTCAAGCGGAATACGTCAAATAACTGCTGGCAAAACTTGCACATTACAAGATCTTTGTACCTCTCAATTGAATAATTGACCATCATAAAATATAACAATAAATAGTCGAATTTTACTGCAATACATAATCAATACTTCTTCGTATTGCTGATTCGCTTCTTTGACTTATGTATAAAAATATAAATAAATTAAGACTATAATAAATAATAATGAATCATAATTTTTTGATTAGTTTTCATTGTTGCTGATAAAATGCATTCAA
Organism: Drosophila formosana; assembly: GCA_035045625.1. Classification (NCBI taxonomy): domain Eukaryota; kingdom Metazoa; phylum Arthropoda; class Insecta; order Diptera; family Drosophilidae; genus Drosophila; species Drosophila formosana. Next base: position 790,203 of record JAWNOW010000144.1, on the reverse strand, counting down.
AATATATTTCAATTAAGTCAGAAAATAAATAGAATATATTCAAAATCAATAGGTACTTGCATTGCAGATTCACTTCTTTGACATTACATGAATATACATAAATAAATAAATAAAATAAAATATTTCAAATAAATAACAACTCATCACAACATTTCAATGAGTATTGATAAAAAGTTTTCAAAATATATAAAATGAATAACGTCACAAATTAATAATAATTCATTATAATTCTTAAATGGCTGAAAATTCGTTTAAATATAAAGTAAAGTCACAAATAAATAATGATTCAAACTAATCTTCAAATGACTGGAAATCGTTTTCATTGACAGCTTCTAGATGCGAGCATTTGAAACTTGGAAAATTGGCGCTTGAACTGAAGTCTTTTTAATCTGAAACGCATCTGATAAAAATAAGTTTTTCAACTTGCAGTTGCCATTAAAAAGTCGCATTTAAGTATTTATACTGAAGCACCATTCAGCGAGCGACTGAAAGCGTCACATGAAATATGTATAACACTCGCTCAACTTTGTTTTTTTTTGTTTAGCTTTATGCATACGTAAAATGCAAAAATTTGCAAAAAGTAAAATAGAAAAAGAAATATCAAATCAAATCAAATGAAATCAAATAAATATGTATATGTAATGGAAGGGCAGCAGAAATGCAGAAATGCAGCTCGCAGTTATTACATAAATGCGGGGCCATAAATGTCAGTTGAGTTGTGAGTTGAGTTCTTGCTACTGCTTTATGTACTAACTCAATTCGCAGTTTGCAGTCCTTGGCTCCCCCCCTGCCCCACCCCCTTGGCTGGCTGGTCGGTCTGTTGGCCGTCTGGCTGCCTTTGGCAATGCCTTTATGATTTACTTTTTGCTCTTTTGGCATTCACACAACGCCTCCACTGGACGGTCAGTTGCACTTATAGCCAACTTTGTTTGCCAGCACTTTGCACATGGCCCAGCAGAGAAGATGCCCCCCTTTTCCCCTTTCCCCCCAGCCCCCCCTCTCCATCCATGCTGCATCCCTCCCCCCGCTTTTGCGTTTTCGCTCCGATCTCCGCAGATTTTTATGTCACTGGGAGCATTTTTGCACAATTTTGCATAGGCATGAAAATGCAACCTGCTGAAACTTTGGCTTCCTCTGTTTTGCCTCTGTTTTGGCACTTTCTCTTGCCCAGTTTGCCGCTTGACCGACGCTGCCTTCCCCTTGCCCCTCCCCCTTCGCCGCCTTGCCTTCATCGTTCAGAGTTTATGGCACTTTTGGTCTATTTCGAAAATATTTATTTGACAATTTTCATTGCATTGTATCGCAAAAGTTCTTGAGCCAAAATTCTCGTCACGCCCTTTTGACCATGCCACGCCCCCGCCGCCGCCTCCACCTCCCGCCCCTTGTTGTTTGTGTCGTTCTTCATTTGGAATTTGCCCTCCTGGCCAAAGTTGCATGCGTCTTGTGCACAATTTTAACACTTCTTGTGCAAATTTTATGCAGTTTCTTTTTTCGAGTTTTCTTTCTGTTTTTTTTTTTTTTGTTTTGCCCATTTCCACTTTTCGCCGCTGTTGTAGTTAACTTTTTCTGCAGTGCCTCTTGTTGTTGTTGTTGTTGTTGACTGTTTGTAAAAATTTGCATATCCCTCTCTCACTCTTCCCCTCTCTCTCTCGCTCTCGCTCTCGCTCTCGCTCTCGCTCTCGCTCTGTGTCCGCTTCCTTTCGCGCTGCTTTCATGTCTGCGTAGCCACAATTAAACTTTACGACTGCAATTTTCATAGCGTGCTTTCTTTATTTACATTTACATTTATTTTTATTTTTATTCTTACTTTTATTATTATTTGTGTATACAATACACATACATATATATATAGATTTGTTGCTTTATTTTGCAAAAAGTTTCGTAAAATGTAAAGCGTTTGTTCGGGGCATGCCAAAGTTTTGGGGGCGCATAATCAACAGAGTTGCCACCTCGTTGCAAGGGTCTTTAACACATGCTACTGCAAACTTTTCTACGCTCAAATAATGAAGATGGCGACATATGGCGAGTTGTATTGAAAGACAAATTGACTGTCGCTTCCGCAAGCTAAACACAGAAAGAGAGAGAGAGAGGGAGACTTGTGGCAATCTCTGGGGGGGGCAAGGAACAGCGGATTAGGTTTTCGCTTGTTTTTGGGCTGCCTTAAAAGCTAGTTAGACTCGGGGCCTAATTAGCTGAGGCCCAGCTGAAAACTCTAATTCCGAGGAGTCCCGCCGGGGGATCGGGGAGGGGGGAGGAGAAGACGACGTCGTTTCTTTTCATTGATATTTGATTACGGGGGCCATATGGCAAAACAATGAGCCTTTTGTCACAGCAACTCACAGGCAGTTGTTGCTCTGCTCTGCCCTTTTATATTTTGATTTTCTCTACTATTTTGTTGGCCCCTGAGTTCTTTGCTTTCTTTTCTCGGCTTTTACTTTGTTTTTTTTTTCTGTTGGGTTTGGGTTTGGGTTTGGTTTTTTTTTTTTGTATTTTGGTAGAAAAAGGCCGCGGGCGGTTGGCATTTGATGTCGCTTTGAAGCTGCAGCGTTTTGCCTCAAATTTCAATGAGTGCCACACTGACAATGCGAGCTGCCGCTCGCTGTGGCAGCCACTTGAGCAAAAGATGGCAACACAGGCGGCAAGCTGAGGTAGAGAAAATAGTCTGGCGATTTGCCTGTGCTGATGGCAATGCTTAACTGCCATTTGATACGCCGATGTTAGTCAGGTAGTCAGCGATGCGTGGGAGAGCAAGATACACAAGACACAAGACACAACACAACACAACATACGAAATTGTTAATGAAGCATTAAGCAGAGCCGCTGGCGTTGCCCTCAAGGATGCGGATGCGGATGCGAATGTGGCAACAGATACTACGCACCACAACAACAGCAACAGCTTCACAGCAAGCAACAGTCACAGTCAGAGTCACAACTCGAGATACAAAGATAAAGATACACTTACAAACCGTTCGGCCTGTGAACGGAAATTGCGCTAAGTGCCCTGGCACGCAAAATAAACATTGGCTCGCCGTTCGTCTGCTAGTTTGCTAGCCTTTAATATGAGTCCTGTTTGCCACTCTCCCCCTCTCCCTCTCACCGTCTCTCTCTCTCTCTCGCTTGGCTCGCTGCTCTTTAGCAAAAAGGGGCGCTGCCATTTTGGGTGCAACACACTTTCAAGTACTCGAACTGACTCAAAGCGGCAGCTATATAATTCCCCTTGCTTCTTCTTCAGCTGTTGTTGCTGTTGCTGTTGCTGTTTTTTTTTTCGCTTTTTTTTGGGAGGGTGCAGTGCATTAACCCCACTGAATGGGGGGCTAACAAAGCGACCACAAGGGCTGTCAAAGGACTCGTTGGGCACAACGCACTTCGGTTGCTCTCTCTTCCTCTCAATAGCGAGAAATATGGGGAACAGTTTAAATGCAAGAATCTGCTCTTGAGTTGAGATATTGCCTTCTGTGTTCTATTTTGTCATTTTTGCAATGAATTTAATCTTGCCTTAAGAATACTTGTTATCCGTAAATGAAATAAGAAGAATATTATGCCAAATGGCTAATAAAGAATTATTTCCAGATATCCCGATATAATTTAATAAATTATCTTTTACGTTCAACTTTTACTTGAATTTACCAAGTATTTTCGTACACACTATTAGTTTTAAATTTGTGATTCGCTACAGTGATTATAAATTCAGTTTAGCTTCAATAACGATAATATCATTTTTAATTAATTTAGAAGGCTTTTACGATTTCATCAACTTATATATTTTTAATATAATTATTGGCAATAAAATATTTTCAAGTCACATATTTTCAGCTAATATAAATTTGTATTGACTTAAATTTTGTCCCAGCTTAAATAACGATTCGTGATCACATTAAAATGAAGCGATTTTCAACACATCGTCAACAACGACATATAGATCACATTGCTATCGATTACTGTGCATATCGATCACATAACGTGCAGCACAGTGAACGCATCGTAAACGCTGCAAAACTTTCTTGGAAAATGTCATCTTGCAGCTAAGGAGTTATAGATGATGTTAGCAGGGAATGAAATCAAAGCTGACTACGTCCGTTTGCTGCTGTCTCCACATGCCACTTGCCCCCTGCCCCCCGCCCCCTGCCACTTGCCACTTGCCGCTTGCGTTGTGTGCATTTTTGCTGCTGCTGCTGCCTGACACCATCATAATGCCCGACCGGGGGCTATAAAAAGGGCCAACAACCGCAGTTGCAGGTCTCTTCGCTAGTTTCCCTTCTTTATTTTGGTTTTGTGTTTTACTTTTCTTTTCTTTTCTTTTTTTTTTTCATTTTCATTTCACTCCAACTCACTGTGGGTTTTTTTTTTGTATTTTGTTGTTTCACTTTGGGCTCCCCCAAAGTCGTGGCTTTGATTGAGAGGCAACAGCAGCCAGAGAGTCAGAGTCAGAGCCCCAGCACAAAAGCGGCGCCAAGGACCTGGGGAAACTGCGACTGCGACTCGGCTGCTGCTGATGATGATGGTTGGGGTCCCGGACTCAAGTCATTAGGCTCGCTATGTACGGTTAGTCCTAGGTCTCCTTTGTTTGACAATTTTGTGCCGAAAAAAAATGACACAAGAAAGCGAAACGAAACGAAACGAAACGAAACCGTGCAGTCATTGTGTGTGTCTTAACCTGGCCAACAAAAACGAAAAAAACCAAAACAGACAGGGGCCAAAAGAGGTGGGGGGGAGGGGAGTGTGTGTGTGGCAGCTAGTTGTGGGCGTGGCCAGGAAGCAAATGTCAGCGTGCTTAATTTTTTGTGCATGCGAGAACGCCCGAAAGGAGCCAAAGTCGCAAACGAGGGGGCGAAATTACATAAAAAATATTATAATATATTCAAAAACAAAAAAGAGAAGTAAATAGAAAGAGTGCAAAAAAATAGAAATACTTGGCGCAAAGGGCGCGGCTGGCAAACACACACACACACACACGCACACACACACATAAATATATACGTAATAAAGTACGATGTGTGCTGCAAGTGGCAAAGGCAAAAGTTGCAAGTCGCTGCAGCACACGATATTATTATGACGACAAGTTCCGGGTATACTAACATACAGAGTGGGAGAGAGAGAGAGCGACAGAGATATAGAAAGGGGAGGGAGGGAGGCAGAGGGAGCTGCTGTTTTGCCAACTTGTCTAGTTAATCCAATGTGGGGGAGTTAACACCCAGGCACAAACTTAAAGGGTCATTCATTTTAATATGCCACACGTTGCACGCATGGCCAGCAACCCAGCAGCAGCAACACCACAAAGCAATTGGCCCGTGTTTCATTACGTTGCCTCCCCCCCCCCGGCAACACATATAGCTGCCCTCCCCCCCGCGCCACTCTGTGTCCATTGGAATATTTGCATAAATTAATTACAAAACGCTGCCACCGTCGCCGTCCAAATGTGCGTAACTGGCAGCGGTAAAAGCGGAATTGGATATCGGATGGGGCACAGTCCAGGCCAGGGGCAGAGGCAGGTGTGCGGGGCAGGGCCAGGGGCAGGAGAGGATTCGTATTCGTATTCGTATTTGTATTTGTGTTTGTATGGGTTATGCTGGGGATTGCCGAGCATTGGGGTTGTCAAGGTAAACTTTTTTAATTATGAAAATTAAGTGCAGCGACTACTGCAATGAGAGGGAAACTTTGTCAACGTGTGTGTGCGTGTGCGTGCGTGTGTGCGTGCGTGTGTAGGTGTGTGTGTGTTTGGGAGTGTGAATGTGTGTAGTGTAGCATAGAGCGATGCGAAGCTTCTGTCGTGGCAGCCCCCGAAATTGAAAGCTGTTTTCTAAATTGGCAACAACAGATGTTGACATTAATTGGAGTCCATTGTTAATGAATGTGAATGTGAATGAATGTGAATGAACGTGAATGTACGCGTATGACTGCGAGTGCACGAGCTGCATGAATGTTAATGAGTGCACTCCACTATTCACACGACACTACAGCCAAAAAAGAAAACTCTTGTGTGCCAAAATTAGTGACATACAAAATATTGCATGAATTTAACTGTCATGAATTAATTGTTTATAATTGAATAACGCTGGGCTATGCATTTTTAACTGTACAATTGAATACATTTTTAATACAAATTGTGAAGTATTCATTTAGTGTTGCGTCTCATTTGAATTCTTTAAAATATTCGGAAATAAATATAAATATTTAAAAATCGTCTAAGTATTGAAGTTTATTAATTGCAAAGATTGTTACGAAATTAAAATATTCGGTTTACTGAAAATACTTTACTATAATAATAGTAATAAAAGTTTGATGCAATTAATTTAAGGAATTAACTGATACAATAGTAATAAAATTGGAATTCTTAAAGACAATTGCATAAATTTGTCATATATGAATAACAAAAAACAAGCTATTCATTCGGTGATCTGAATGCGAGTAGCATTTAAATCAAATGCATAAAATGCCCAAATAAATTTGCATTTTCCCATTTGAATGAGAGTGAATACATGCGAAATGTATTCATACTTGACATGCACGAATGTATGTATGTATGCATAGCCAACAAATAATGAATATTTGTTATGTGATGTCATTAAAATCCAATCTAGTGTAACAAATGATGAATATTTTATTCATTATTCATGCCGATATGCTGATCGCTTACAATTGTGAGTCATTTTTAAATATACTACAGCTTTAACTAGCATTCATATTAATGGGTACCCGCATTACTCAAAAACCATTCACTCCCCCCACGGACACAAAAAAGCGAATAGTTTTGACTTTGTCTGTCCACCTGACTGAGTCGAAGTTGGAGTCGAAGCCGGAGTCGGAGGCTGATGCTGAATGTGAGTCACTTGCTTGGCTACTTTCTCGTGGCGCAACTGAACCAGAAAGAGGGGGACAGCAAGATAAATGGTTAGATAAAACTAAAGGCAGAAAGACAGAGAGAGAGAGGAGGCAACGCCTCCGCCTTAACAATTCCAGAGTAAATCACGCCAATCACTCGACAAAAGTTTTGCATAACAAAAAACAAAAGCACAGGAAACACAGCAGCAAAAAAAAAAACACCAAACAAAATGATAGATAAAAAAGTAATGGCCAATAAGTGAGTGGAGAGCAGCAAAAGAGACTAAAAAGAGAGACAGAGAGACTGAACAGGACGAGGTGAGGCCATGTTAATGAGTCTTTGTCATTGTTTTGGTAGGAAAAACTCGCTTTCCATTCATAATTCGATACAGATGCCATCATAAACTGCAGCAGCAGAGCTGAGGGACTCGACTCGATTAGACCTAAATAGTTGGCTCCCTCTCCCTCTCCCCTCCCCTCCTCCTCGCCTCCCTTTTACCACTTCATCTCCGTCGTCTGCTGTGTCGGACTGTGTAAAAAGTATTTTCAACTTTTGGCCACATGCTTCATTTATCACAAATTCATTTATCATTTGTCGTCGCACACACACAGCAGCAATGTGAATGCGAATTTGAATCGTGTGAGTGCGAGTGTGAGTGCGAGTATGTGTCCCAAACAGTAGCAGTAAAGGAAGTCGCCACGAACTAAGCCCTAAAAACTGCGAGGCAGACGAAGAAAAATGATAAAGCAACAGCCCAACAGCCAAACGGGAATCATTGCATTACGAAGGGACTGAAGGGGGACTGAAGGGGGTTTAAAGGGGGCGGGGGGATGGCATTCGCATAGCTCGATAAAAATGTTGGCGGAAAAGCAGAGCGCCCAAGCCAAGCCAAAATGAAAATACGTTTAACAAAAAAAAAAAAAAGTCAAACGACAAGAAAAGCAAAGAAAACAAGCTGGAAAAATAAACACAGAAATTCAGTGAAGTTTTGATACCCTTGTGAATCAATTGCCAGCAATGTTACACTTTAAAAATGGCAAAAGAATTTAACAACTCAGTTTTGTAAACAATCAAACAAAATGTGTAATGTGTTTTAGCCTTTTCATAAATGAGTTACAAATGACAGCGACAATTAACGCTGGCAGCCAAGTGAGGAGGAGGCAGCAGCATTAAATTGCAATTACTTGCGTAATAGTAATTAAAAAATATATGCAATTACCGGTAATAAGTTTTTAATTCTCATTTAATTATGTGTGCAAACATCTTTGTAAAGTTATTGTACCCCTCCGACTGCAAAACATAAAAAAAAAACACGAGAAAAAAATGCGAAAAAAATGAAATAAAGAAAAAGGTCAGGAAAAGCTTCGAAAACACAGTCGAAAAGTGGGCGAAAAAAAAAAGCCAGAAAGAAAAACCGAAATATATCCCAACGAAACGAAGCGAAAATAAAATTTCCAGCTAATGACAAAAATTTCCGGTTTCAGCTACAACAGCAACGGCAAATGGCAATTTTGTTGGCGCTGGGCGCAGGAAGAGACAAGCGTATCAGAGAGTGAGAGAGACAGGGAGAGACAGAGACGCCAAAAAAAAAAAAAAAAAACGCGGCCAAAACGCGCGAGTCTAATGATAAACTTCGCATACGGAGGAACAACAACAAAAGTGAAAGTGCGCAATTTATGGCCTGACAGCGACTGCAAGGCAAAGCTAAAGCTGCCAAGGATATAATCGCAAGATGTGGCAAGTAGATGAGGGGGGTGAACGGAGGCAAGTGATTCACTTGGCACACAAATCAGCTGGCGATTAAAAACGCGCGCAAGTCGCCAGCGAATCGCCTGCAGCCCTCACTGTCTTGACACTCATATACATATGACTATTCGTATTCATTCATTCGAACAGCAGCTGCTCATTCCGGGTTCAAATCGCCTATACACTCATGGGTATTCATTCTCACATCATTTGCGCCACGACACTCAGTCGTGAGTGCTGTGTTCGAGTATTCAAACGGCTCATTCGCTCATATTCATATTGCTGGCGAGTGAATGAGCGAATGAAAAACCCTTTTTGGCAATTTGGTGCGCATGCGTCGCACGTTTGACGGCACATTTTGCGGCGGATTGGAATGTTAAGTGCTTCGACGGCATCGACGGCAGGCAAAGGTGTTGTCCAAGGTGTTGCCCAAGGCGTTACTCCCCCCCCCCTCCCCCCCGTGTCATATTGAAAAGGAGCACAGAAAATATACAACAACACAACATAAAGCGAAAGCCAAACACAGTGCGAAATTTGATGAGGGGCGCGGCAGACACTTGAACTGAAGCGTGCAGCGCTAAATCCACGTAGGTAATAAGGTAATGGCAATGCTAATGGGTAATGGCTATGGCTGTAATGGGTAATGGTTAATGGCCAAATGGCCAAATGGCCAACGATGGGCATTGAGTAATCCATGCCAAGCCAAGCCGAGCCACGCCGCGCCAAGTCAAGTCATGCGTCTGCCACTTTTTTAAGTGGTTTTTTGGTTAAAATTGCTTTCATTTTGTGGCCAACATTCCGGGAATCGCATTGGCCAAATGCAGTTCGAGTGGGCGGTCTTAGGGAGGCAGAGGGGTGGTGGGGGGGGCGTGACAGGGCAGTGGAGAGCAACAGCATTAGCTTTGTGTCTCGCAAGCATTCAAGCACTGTTTAAATTGTGTGAATGGCAGCGTTTGAAATACGTATTCTAAAAACAGCGCACTCTTTACTCATTTATTCATGAATACACACCTGTAATTACAGCTGTGCATTGCAGTAATTTCTGAAGATTTAAAGTCGCGAATGCACTCGTGAGTGTATTCCTGAATGACCCACATTTAATATCTCTATCGCTAATATTCTAACAAATCATAAATAATTGAAAAGAAATTAATTTATATTTAATGGCGTGCATAACAAGTCTAATTCTAATTCGCAAACAAATGTAATGAATATATTCTTCATGAGTGTATCCATGTATAACCAATTAAATCTCGAATACATGTTGTGAATGACTGTTTTGATGCATTCATAACTAATTTGCGAAATGAAAAGAAATGTTCTAATAAACGCCAAACAAAAATGTAAATACGTGAACAAGCTGTAAGTGCACTCGCATTATTCACGAGTGCACTCAACGCAATGCTGGAGCACAATCGAACCAGCTAACACACCATATGTAGTACCCTAGTTGCAATCAAAGTGCCAACACACAAAACAACATCAACAACAACATCGGCTGTGAAGTGCACTCAGTTCGCAACACTCACGTGACAGGGAGACAGACAGCTAAGTAATTGGGCCATCCATTTGGGTACTCGTTGGCCCATTCATTCGCAATTATTTGGCAAATTCGGTTTAAATCAAAAAGCATCGGTTTATATTGCAAAATGGCAATGTGATTCATTGAATCAAGTTGTTCAATAACTTTTGGCCGGGCTTGTGATTTGGCTTCATGGCATTTTGTTGCTTTGTTGTGCGATGCTTTTTTGGTCTAGACAGTCTCAAGATGTCCGCTCGCTTCGAGTGTGCTTCGAGTGTGTGTCTTGAGTGTGTTTATAAATCCATATACGACTCTATATATGTATGTGTGTGTGTGTGCACAACGTACAAAAGTATGTTGTTTGTATGTGCGAGTTTGTATGTAAATCAACGCACATTTTCCCACGTCGTTTCAACAAAAAAGCCAAAACTCATTTATCAGCGGCATTTCAACAACAAAAGCGGCCCACATACAACAATCAACGACCAACAACCAACGACCAATAACAACAACAGCAACAACAACAACAACAAACTACGCGTCAATGCACAAGAAATGAGCAGCATCATCATTTATAGAGAGCATAGGCTCAACCTCAACATCAACATCCACATCAAGCACAACCCATCGTCATCGTATTCACTATATAAACTTACACACACACACACACACACACTGTATGTATAAAAGTTTATTTCGATGTTATATGTAGATGATGATTATATAGTGCGCTATTTGGCCATGGGCGACATGCTTATTATCGGCTCCGGTTTTTGGTCTTTTCGTCGTGTGTTTTTTTTTTTTTTTTTTTTTTTTTGTATACTCTTACCAATTAGAGTATTATCAATTGATCTAATAATGGGTAACGCCCGACATTATCCAGTTTAGCCATCATTAACCATCAAAAATACAGTTGCAATTATTTCCTATTCGGGTTCTCTTTCTATCCCATGTTTCTTCTAAACTTTACTATGGGAACTCAGCTCATTTACTACATTTTATTATACCACAAAAATATGGCAGATCAAAGCTCGGAAATTATTGAATATCAAAATCAAATGAAACTGGAAATAATTAATCAATTGATTTAATTTAAAAAATATTTAACTTTGGTATTATCAAAATATTTTTGTATTTTCTAAATGTAAACTTTCATAGATTGATATTCAGAGCAGCAAGAACAAACAAATAATAACTTAGCAGATAGGTATCAATAGTAATTTTCTAAAGGTTCATTTAATTTAAAGATCAATCGAAATTTAAAGTTGCCATAAGTTGATTTCTAATGCAAAAAAGAGAATCACTTTTTTATAGAGTATTGCAACTTCTATAACAGCAGTTGATTGTTCTTCTTTTTTTATTGTGCGTATTATTTGTCTTCGTTTTTGCTATATTTATTGTTGACCGAGACGCCATTTAATTTATGGCCAACATTTAATTGCAAATTTGTCCTTTCGCGAAGAAATTGGCACAGATGCGCGACGAGCCTAAAAAACATTGCATATTTTAGAGTCTTTACATACGTGTGTGTGTGCGAGTGTGTGTGTGTGGGGGGCTATATATTACATTTAATGACTACAAAGTTGTCATTAGACACGGCGCATAAACTTCAACAACATCAACATCAACAACGACAACGACAACGACAACAACAACAGCAACGAGAACGACCACAACAATGGGAGCAAACAGAGCGCATAGTTCTTTTATGCTTCGATCATTCTTTTATAATGTTTGTTGTCTTTTTTTTCTGCCTTTTTGTTCTTCATAGTTTCCCACTTTTTGTTTTTTTTTGTTAATATTTCATAATTTGTACAGCACTTGTGAGCGAAAAGGAAGCAGCTATCGATGGTCAGCGATTTATGAGGCCCCCATTTAATTGATTTTACAAGTCGGGGAGAGACTTTAAAGACTTCGTGCCCACAACCACTTTGAAATTCAAATCATGAAAGTGTTAAGAAAGCGAACTGGCCAGGCCCAGACACAGCTAGTCGACCAGGCAGTCAGGCCAGGCAAAAAAATAAAAAAGAAAAGAATAAGAATATACATATATAAGAGTGTAGTTGTGTGTGTGTGTGTGTTTAAAACCCTAGAGAACCGGACTCTAAACAGGTTCTGTCAGCGAACTGTGAAGAATTTTTAACCTGCCTTTTGCCTGCCTGCCTGCCTGACTGCCGCCTGAACAAAAAAGAAGTCCGAGTGTCTGTCGGGAGTCGTCGTCGTCGTCGTCGTCGTGTGTAAAAGGCAGCAAAAGAAACCAGTTCTCAATAATAAAAACTAATTTATTTACTAGGCGTAGTAGGTACAAAACACACATATGTAAGTAGAAAATGACAGACAAAAAAAAAAAAAAAAAAGAAACCCGAAAGAATCCAGGGAGATGAAAAGAACAACCTCAACCTCCACACCTCGCTGGGCGACAAAACAGTTGAAGCAGAAGAAACTGCGTGTGTGGCTAATCAGAATCAAATTGATTTAAATTTGAATGGTTCGATGAGTAAAGTGCGCGACGCCGCAACGGGGAAGAGTCGTCGGGTGAGAAAAAAAGCGATAAGCAGCGGCAACCAATTGTTTGTTTGTTTGTTGCTGTTCGTGGACTGTTTGGAAAGACATCAAAAAATACATATCTGATGCATATTTGCATAACATTTAACAAAACAAAATCGTAGAGGCCGAGTGAGCGAGAAGGAAAGGGCAAAAAATACCCAAAAAAAACAAAAATATATATGTATAAAGTTGAGCTCTGGCATAAATCATTTGAAGCGCATTACGGTTATTTAGCTCCGCAACAAGTTGCCAGCCTCTAGAGCGTTTAGCGATGTTTGAGCATGAAATTCACATCGATTCAGCCGTATGTAAATCACACAAAACTACTCGACATGTAAATGGAGAATCTACAGAAATTTCCATAAAATTTGGTGAGGGTTTTTCCCATTTTCCATCGCATGCACACGCTAATTGACACAAATGTGTGCGCTATATAGTAAGTACGTGTTTTCATCGCTCACATAATTGAAACAATTCAACGGCTACTTCCACAGCGATTATTTGAATTGTTATCAAAAGAGGAGGAACGGATCAGGTTGCCTATTGAGTGAGATGCAAATGTGGACAAAATTCCCAAGTCAAAGTGAACGTCAAACAATCGGAAGGAAAACAAGAACAAAGATTGCAAAAGGAATCAAGTGCAGAGCATATTTCTGGAATGAAATCAAAGTAAAGTAATTTTGCAGCATTTGGGCTGGCATTCAAATGAAATCATAATAAATAGTTAATTATCAAGTTGCAGACATAATGGCTTCACATTTCTCATTGAGCGAGCGCGAAACACCAAAAACACTGAAAAGCCACCGACAAGACAACAAAATGCTAGCGATGCAAACTTACGATACAACAGCAACAGAATACAAAAAGCAGCTGCAGAGGGAAGCTGTGGCAAAAGTTCAGAGAGCGGCGAGCAGAATGCAAGTAACTTAAAGATACAAAAATCTGAAGCCAGCAAACATAACAAACAAAAGGCAACCAGAGCGAACGGATGTCAGCAGCGGCCCATTTAACAGCACACTGCGAAGTATAAAGCCGAGATGGAGATGGAGATGGAGATGGAGATGGAGATGGAGATGGAGACTGAGAACGAGAACAAGTTGAAGCGCAAACTTTTGCGCTCACTTTTGACGTGTGCTTAGCCCCGGCCATTAGATGGACCCCGCAGCAAACAAAGCGGCGCCAAAGCTACTAAAAACACACCAAACGAAGATACACAGCGCCAACTGGCAACTTGCAACCAACTGACAGGGCAGCGACTGACTGGGCAACGAGCAAACTGGTAAGTGGCAAATGGCAAATGGCGCCCGCGTCGCTGGTTGACAACAGGTGGCAATTCTAAGCAGACCCAAGATATCGGACCACCTGCCCACTGTCCACTTACCTCAGCTACTGCAAATGACTGTTGCTCTCCCTCTTTTCCCTGCTTAGAGTTTGTGTCTTTTTTGTTGTTGCTCAATTTACCTGCAAGATGAAAGAAAAATAGTTGCAGTTTCAGTTTGAGATTTTACTTGAAATGTTGTGCAGCTTATGCATAAAATAACTGAGAAATGGGGAACAGTAAAACATGTCTAAATAAATGTGGTGCAATTATTTTCAGAAGATTTTTATGCTAAAGCAAGCCTTTAAAAGTGTAACCCAAAGTAAAATATTTCAGCAAATATTTGTGGAAATAATTTGGCAATGGAAAATATGCGCCAATATTTAGTGAAGATTTATAATAATCTCTTAAGCTAAAAGTTTTGCATACAAATATATAGAGTTAAATTTCTTCGCATTTAGTTTTGTTGAACTTCTTTAAAAACAACATATTTCAGCAAATAATTGTGAAAATAAAATGTCGATGGAAATGCAGAAATAAACTTTTAAAGAAGATTTATAATAACAACAACGAAAAACATGTAAGATGAAAATATTTGATTAAAAATAGATTAAATCGCATTCAGCTATTTTTGCATTGTTAAATTTTAAAGATGTTTCTTCGAATATTTCTTTAAATAATTTTGCAATGAAAATGCAGAATTATTTTTTAAATGTTCACAATGAAATTAAATCGCATTTGACATATTTTTCTATTGATTTTTCCTTTCAATATCTTTGTATATTATGCAAATTACATTATTTTACTTTTCGATAATTGCTGCTGGATCGTTTAGAAATGTTCCCAAAAATTATTGGGTTGATTTTGGTTTCGACAAACTTTTTGGGTTCGAAATCAACTGGAGAACGAAATTAAATTTGTTGAAGCTGGCGTTCAAGAATTCGCCAATACTTCGATCTTTTTTGGGGGCCGAATAGTTTCAGTATCACAATGTGACTGAGGGGAGGGAGGGGGGTAGAAATGCCCATTTGACCCATGACTTTTGTGTGAAACAAATAAAGAAGCAGCAGCAGAAAAATGCAGAAAAAAGAGCGAAGAAAAAACTTCAAGTTCAATTTCTTTGTTCGTGTTTTAATCCATTTAAAAAAAAATGAAGAAAAGAACAGAAAAAAAAACTACAAAATAAAGTTGAAACTTTTGCTAGCCTTGCGAAAATTGCCAAACTCGTAGCGAAAAAATATACTTGTATGTATATATATACAATAAAAGTATATAAAGACGAGAGAGAGAGAGAGAAAAAAGCGGCCCAAAAGATACTCAATCGAATTAAAATGCATTCGAGTAGCAATGACACTGACACTGCCAAAAAAGAAATTTGTGTGCGTCGCCGTGGCAGGGGCGGTGGGGCACGAAGATACAAGATACGCAGGCCGACATGGTGGCAGGCAGCTTAAACTGTGGCAAAAGTTATTGTAACTTTGCCCGCAGCTGCGACGAAAATGTCGACTGACAAGAGATGCAGAGCGAGAGATGGCAAGCCGGGGGGCGGGTTCAGACAGCGAGACAGGGGGGGGGAGGTGAGAGGGAGGCTTTTAGGAGACGCACGACGCACGACGCTCGACACGCGCCTACTGCGCCGCATCGTTGCCTTGCTGACCTCAATCGTTGGTCGAGACCTTCCTGCCAAAATACAAATCGAGCAGGCTTTCTTTGTTGCCCCCCCCTGCGAGGGGCGTTGAGAGGAGGGGCGGGGGGGGGACCACCCTCTGGTAAAATGCGGCTGCCCTTTCCGTGTTTAAAAACATTTCTGTTCCAGATCAAGACGCAGCTTCTTGGCCGCTTTGCTTTGAACGTTCATTCGCCGCGTTTTGTTTCTTTTTTTTTTTTTTGCACTTTTTTTCATATATTTACTCGCATTTTTTTGCTTTTTTAGCTGATTTTTTTCTTTTTGGTTGTTGTTGTTGTTGTTGCTGGCTCTTGGCTTACAAAGATGCTTTTAAATGATTAAACGCTGTGATTTCTTATGTTACCAGGGTCGGGCATGGCACTTTATACAATTTATTTTTTATTACATTCAGTTCTTTCGATGCTTTTGCCTTGCTTTGCTTTTCTTTTGTTTCACATTTTTTTTGTTGTATTTTTTCTCTTTTTTGTGCGCTGTGATTTCACATGGGTGACATTTTTAAGCATACGCTGATTCATTTTGCCATCTACAGCATCATCATCATCGCCATCATCATCATCATCATCATAAACATGTTAATAAGCGTTATACTTGCTTTGATATGGCCATTTAGCTAATCGATAGATTTGTGTTTGAATGGAAGCGGCCATAAGATAAAATCACAAAACAATTCATGATTGAAAGCTACAGTTTTGAAGCGTAACAAACGCACCTCAAGATGCTTTGGTCCGATTTCTTTTTTGTTCTGCCAAACGACACTAAAATTATGTATTTAATTTATTCATCACGCAAATTTGTATTGTGAAATCAATCATAAAATTAATTAGCAAGTAAATGTTGCTCATTTGTGATTTTGACTTTGCTTTTAACTCAATTGCATTGAATCGAGAATTTTCGACTGATGCAATTGAAATGCTTTAATAATATGTCAATTGTATTTAATTTATTCTATACACAATGTTGCATTTTATGTTACTCACTTGTAATTTTGACTTTGTTTTAAATTATATGAAAGTCCAATTAATCTAGATTCTTCTCTGTAAATATATTTTAATAATAATTACCGACAAGTCAAAAACAAATTATGCAAGCAAATTTATGAACAAAATAAATTGGTAGACTTTTGTTGTTGTATCTCAATTAACTCTTTGTTGAACTTGCAACTTTGTGGCAAGTATTTTCAAAAGACATTCAGCTAATCTAGTAAATTTTCATAAGTTTTCAATATGTTCTCGCCACGAATTATTCCGATTTCGATTTCAACAGTGATGATTGCATCAAATGATGCCATCCATATATGAGTATTTTCCCAAATGACTTTCTTATAAACAACTCGACAGAATGTCTATTTGTTCAACGGGGCGTTTCAAGTTTCCTGTCAACGAGCTCTGAGGGTGGGGAGGGGGTAAGAAGAAGAAGATCCTGCTTTGCTTGTCATTGAATACGACATTGACATTTATTTAACTTTAGCGACCGCAGCTGCGTCGCCAACTCGATGACAAACTTATTATGCCATCAACATAGATAACACACAATGGAACAACGACAACAACAACGACAACGACAACAACAATAACAAGGGAAAATGCTTTGGTCAAGTGTCTGGCAGTGAATTGGCAAAAAAAAAAACAAAAAAAAAACATGAAAATACACATAAGAAATGGGAAAAGGAAAATAGAGAGATGACAAAACTCTTTTGTGGGCAGCCGAGCATGGCGCAACTTTGCCACCAAACAATTTGTCGAGCCTTTTTCAGTTGAAAATTTCAACGGTTATCAGAGCAATCAAAGCAACTCACTTCCCATTCACATTCACATTCACAATCTTCGGATTGAAAAATCATTTTGAAACGTAATATCCGTCGAGCGAATGTCGCTGAACGTAATAAGCCAAGTCCGCTCAATTAAAAGGATAAACTGCAGCACCAACAACTACTTGACGTCCATTTACCCTTTTTCCTCTACCCTTGCCCCTATAGTCCTCTCCGTAGTCCTCTCGACTTCCACCCTTTTACGCTGCTGTTGGTTTTGTTGCCAGGGCAGCTGCAAATCAAACTAAAATAATAAAATCATTTCAAAACCAATAATTGTAGCACTACGAATCTCGTCAGCTTCTTAAAGGATTGCAGCGAATAAAATTTAATTCGATTGCTTATCGAAATGCCTTTAAACCGGTTCAGCTTCAGAACTATATTATTTGTGTAATTATTTATTTATTCAATGTTTCATAATGTTCCATAAAACTAGTAAAACTACAAGTCTTGAGCTTCTTAAAGGATTTCAGCGACTAAACCGGTTATTGGCATCGATCTCCTCCATAATTTTACGTTAAGTCGATTATTTATCAAAATGCATTTAAAAGTGGTTAACGCTATAAACCGAATGTTTTTTATTTGTATATTTTTTATATTATGACCTTATGATTTAGCTCTAACTTAGAATTGAAATGATAATATTTTTGAATGTAATTTTTGCAGAAATGTAATTTCTTAAGAAGTCACATACACCCCAACACTCCAGTCGAAGGGGTCTTGAGAATGGGTATTGCTTTTAATTCTTCATCAAATGACATAAATGGAGAATTTTTAGTTTGTCGCACGCGGCGGCGGCGCTTGGTAATAAAAGTTGGATAAACAGTCGTTAGTCGTTAAGCGGAAGGAAAAGCAGTAGACAAAAATAACACACAAAAATGAAAGAGGAGAAGCGCAACAACAACAAAAAACACAGAGCATAGAAATATCAACTGAAAAGAAGTTAAATTGCAGCTGAAATTGAGCTGGGCCCAGATCGAAAGGGAAGCAAAGGGAACGACAGAGAACAGTAAGGGATGAGGTTCGAAGAAGCCTCTCGACTACAGTGAAATATAAGCTGAGCATCTTTTGGTAGCTAATGAGCAGCAAAGTTTCCGGCAAGAGTAATTGGAAATCTCAATAAATTTCTAAATGATTTGTAATCTTTAAAAAAATGCCGTAAAATATAAAACACGAATATATTTGTGAAACTGTTTTGCAAGACAAACGGAAACAAGAACAACAAAAAACGCGATGGGAAAGTTGAGTAAAGAAATAAAGTTGAAAAAGCGTCTAACAAATAAGGAAATAGAACACAACACAAAAAACCAAACGGGAAAATGCGTAAACAAATAAGTCGATGGAAGAAGTCTTATGAGAACTGTTCTAAGCTGTAAGCCAACATAACTGTGTATGAAGAGGGATTTTTTTTTCAGCTTCTTTCGACCTTTAAGCAGCTGTCATTTAATTCTACTCTGTTATTGGGCACGACTCGAATTAAATGGTATCAAAGACTAAGTGTTGCTAATGAATGCGGAGGGAGTCTAAAAAAAACCCCTCTTTAAATAAATTCCGTCTCTTTAGCGCTCGATTTAAATTGCGCAAATCTCACAGCCCCAAAAAACCGCAGCGAACCCAAATCGGAACTAAAACCGAAGCGAACCGCATTGAACATTTTTTTGTTTTTGTTTTTGTTTTAGTGGCACTTGAAATGCAGCGGCTCATTAACAGTAAACCTCCCCCCAAATCCCCTGAGTCCCCAACACACACACACACACACGCACACACACATACACATGTGATGGGCACTTAACATTGTCAAACGTTCCCCCGCAACTAAATAGAGAGAGAGAGAGAGAGAGGGAAACATTAAAATGTCATGCACTAAAACCAATTTTGCAATGCGACGCTGCTGCTGCAAAACTGCCAAAAACACAGTTAAAAAGCGCGTGTGTGCGAACGAGATAGAAAGTTTTATTGGCCTGACACTCAATTACAGTGCATAGAAAATACAGTGAATATCGATTATGTGCAACAGCAAAAATGCAAAAACAATAAATAAAATATTTGTTGAGCACTTTTAAGCACTTTTTTTTAAGCTGCGTTTTAAATTTCAAATTAAAGAATGATTTTAGTTAGAGTAAAAGTTTATAAATTTGATTCTATTTTCAAATGATGCACATTAAAATTGTTTCACTGTAGTTGCTTTTGCATTTGCTGTTGTTGTTGTGTTTGTCGTGGTTGCCGCAGTTGTAGTTGTAGTTGTTGTTGTTGCCAAGGGGCTGCAGTAAAAACCACGAAACAGCAGCAACAACAGCAATGATATATTGTAATGACAATATGATAATACCGATCACCACACACACACACACACACACGCACAGCCTCACAGCGTGAGAGAGAGCGAACGGAGGAGAGAGAAGAGAGAGAGTGCAATCGGAGAGAGTGCCGTAGGCTCAGGTAACTGCAGCTCTCTTGTTGTTGTTGTTGCCCACGCAAAGTGAATGAGCAGCAAAAACAACAATGTTAACAGTTAGAAATTGCATTTTGCATTTTACCTTTTTCGATTTGTGCGTGCGTTTTTTTCCCTCGCTTCTGCTGTTGTTGTTGTTGTTGTTGTGGATTTCTTTGCTTTTAATTCACACTCCTTTTTTGTTTTTTGTATTTAGATTTTGTTGGTCTGTGTTTGTGTTTTTGTAATTCACATGTTTTGCATTTGACTTCTTGACTTGCATTTACTTTTTACTTTTGCTTTTCGCTTTCTTTTTTTGCTCTTTTGCTTGTGGACTTTTGATTTGATTTTAGCACAGGCAATATTTGATTTGTAATAAACACACACACACCAGAAAAAAATACTTTTATGGATCTTCTTTGCCGTTTACCGTTGCGTACCGTTGAACGATGCCCGATTCCGATATTCGCTCTCGATTTTTGATTTTAATTTTCCGATCCTTGGCGTGGGAGTCAACACACACACACACAGGCACACAGACACACACACACGGTCCGAAAATGTGTAAATAAATGAATTTCTTTTCTTTAGGCGTCGCGACGTCGAGTGGCAGAATAACCGGTTTGTACTTGAGCACACGGCGAGCAGCGACCGGCATTTACAATTGCACCGAAATTTAGACGAATTCAGTTTCGTGTTGTGTACTAAAAAAAAAACGCTATGAGAATCACTTGAATGTATTGCTCAGTTACTCTCAAAACCGCACCGTCCGCTTGCACAACCGCCTCGTTCGGCTTTGCTTTTGCTTCTGCTCGCGGTGCGTTAACAGTGGCTGTTAGGGCGCCGCTAGCGCTGTTATGGCACTGTTGCTGCCATCGAATGTGTTGCAAAGCAACGTGGCCAGCCTGTTAACACGCTGTTGGGCGCTGCGAACGCAACAAATGCGAGTGCGACGTGTTCGAGTTCGCTGTGGACCGTATGTGTGGATGTCGAACATGTGTGTAGACTGACAAGTGAAGCGGGCAAATAAAATATGCTCTCAAATTGCATGTTAATTATTTATTTAAGAACATTCAATTACGAAAATATCTGAGGCGATTTCTATGCAGCCCCTTCGCCGTCTCGCTCGCACTCACTGCAGCTCAGGGAGCTAGAGTAGAATGTACAAAAAGGCTCGAGTCGAAGCTGAACCGGTTCAACAGGATGCAGGCCGATAGAAAGAGAGCGAGAGAGAGAGACTGCAAAATATGCTACCAAAACAAAAGGCGAAAATAAAGCAACAACAATTGCAGAGTTCTTTTAATTTTTATTCGGGTTTTTCGAACGTGAAGTAACCGGGCAACAATTTTTGCTCTGCGAAAATGGCAGCGCTGCTGCTGGAAAAACCGGTTCACACGCAGCCCAGGAATGTACAAAATACCAAAAGCAACAACAACAACAGCAACGGGAGCAGAGCTATAATGCAACGTGCAATGCAATGAACTAAACCGAAAACGGACAAACAAACAAAGAAAATAAGAGAAAACAACACCAAAAAACAAACAAACAAAAATCAAAGAGTTTGCAAACTCGCAACTGGAAGTTGTAACTGGAAACTGGATGTGGATGTGGATGTGGATGTGGAATCTGGATGTTGGGACCTAAGTGGCTGTTGTTGGTGTTGCTGCTGTTGTTGTTGTTGTTGCTGCCTAAATGACATAAATCTGCGTGGCAAACAAAAGACTTAAGCGACGAACGTGGCGCTGCAACAGCAGTTGCAAGCCTGCAACTGGATTACTGTTGCACGAGGCCAAGCTAAGTGGCAACTGCCAACTGCCAACTAACGGTACAGGCATCGGGAAACGGGCACAACGCCAAAACGCCCCAAAAGGGTCAGCCGAAAAATTGGCCAAAACTATTATTTCGCTTCTCCCACAGATATTGCTACTTTCATATTCCCCATCATATTTTCAATTGAACTTTGGGAAACGATTTTAAACTTAAAACAGTCTATTAATTATTGCCATTTATTCATATATTTTTCTTTTAACTCAACTATGAATAGTATACATTGAAAATAAATATTTTTTAAATTAAATTAATATATTATTCATTTATTATTTCAATAATTGCACAAATTTAAAATTAAAATTAAATTTTATATATTCTCAACTCAACTATAAATCGTGTGCATTGAAAAAAGTAGAATTATTCAATGAAATAAATTTGTTATTAGTTTGAAATCACAAAAAATTAACAAATTAAAAAGCCCAAAAGGGTCGGCTGAGAAATTAAAAAACTATTATTTCTCGTCTCACTGAGATATTGATATTTTCATATTCCCCATCATATTGCAATTTTAAATTTTTAATAATGATTTCAAATTAAAGACAGTTTTTAAAAATTATAAAGTAGCTTCTTGTTAAAAAAATTGAAATTGAAAAGCTAAATATTTCACAAATTAAAAACTAAAATTATCTTTGGAAAAATAAAAAAATAAAGATATACTTTAATATTTCTTGATTCTTTTTCATTTCTATACCTTAACAACATAATACATATATATATAATATAATAATATGTATTTATTTTAATGAGCATCAAGCTCTTACACAGTCTTGGCAACGCCTGAGAGACGCTTAATTTTAATAAAATAAAATCTATTGAAATTGAGAAAAAAGCACCAACTACATGGTTGCAAATTGATAAAATTGCTTTGCAAAGTTCGACAAAAGTTTCGGCATTAAAATGCACTAGCAGAATCATGGCTCCCAAGCGCGAGTGATCATTGCAATTTGCTTAACAAACTTGGCCAGAGCGATAGATTAGATCAGCATCGAGTTCCTAACATTTCGGCCGATCGACCCTGAGCTGTTCCTCTTACTATTTCGACTCGATAGATCTTCAGCTTTGTTTTGTTCTCTTGCATTTTTATATTTGACATGCGAACTTTGAACTTTTTTGTTTTTATTTTCCAGTTTTATTCGATACTTTTGTTGTTGTTGTTAGTTTAGTGTGCTGGGGCCTAGATTGGGTTTCTCATTGTTGCAGTTTGCTGCCGACTTGCCGCTGCTTAGAAACCGCACAACAAAACACTCGACCAGCAAAAATTTGACCCAAAAAAAAAAAACAGAGAAAAAAGTACGCGGCAAATAAAATAAACATTTTCTTGGGGTGCTGCGAAAATTATGCAAAGCGCAGACAAATGCGCAAATTTGAAAAAATGCCAGCAGCAACAATAAGAATCGGAAACACACAAAAAATACAAAAATACAAAAACAACAATAGTAACAGCTGTGCTTTTTTTATTTGAATATTTTTATTTTTTTTTGTTTTGTTGGAGTGTAAACTGCCCAATTCTCCACCCAAGTGCGGGCGTTGCTGGCGTCTAAAAGTCATTGAAAAACCAAAGAGAAAAAAATAAAGAATTAAACAAAACAAAATATATTTAAATGATATAAATGGAAATACCCTAAAGCCGCACGCTCAGCTTAAAAGCAATATTTCAGCTATGAACAAAATATTGATATGAATTTCTGTTTTTTGCTCTAGGCCAATTTTAACGCGAGTGGGCGGTACAACATAAATTACTTTATTTGTACCTTAAACAAATTACGAATAAAGTTTGCGATGATAAAAACTGCACCCAAAATAAATAATGAGCTTCTAATTTATTTTTTTTTAGGAGTTATAGATATACATTTGGGTAAGAGTAATTAAATTTAAATTCAATAAACATAATAGTTTACTTTGAAAATTATTTGTATTTAAATTAATATTAAATTCATATTAACGTATAAAAATTCAATATTTTCAAAACAAATAAAAATGTGCAATCTACTACGCTTTAATAAGTATATATTTATTTAGCATAATTATGTTGGTAAATAACTATCAAAATATTTTTCTCTGTACATTTTGAAATTTATTTTCCAAGAAATATATTTTAATGACTGATTTCTAAAATTTAAGCTTATTTTGGTATTTTTTTGTTGTAATTAAATATTTTATTAAATAGTTAATTCATGTTTTAATTATAAATATACCATTCTACATTATGTGTGAATATTTTTTATTACACAAAATTTAATGAATTGCAAATATTTTTCTATATACATATGTTGCGAAATGTAATTCTCTATTTTTGATTTGTATTAAAATCATTCAAATTGTGTGTAAAAATGTGTATTTATTTTATTTTCTACTAAATATTTAAATTCAATAAACCTTTATTTTTAAATTTTATATAGAACAAAATTTAATAAAAAAAGTAAATAAATATTTTTGTAAATACATTTCGTAATTTTGTTTTTCGTATATTATGCAAACGATCATTTTATGGTACTTGTGTAAGATGCTGTGTTGACTTATTACCAAAATTAAGTATACGTTGTTGTGGTTTATCTTTTATTATATACCATTTGGTTGATTGGTATTTTTATTATAAATATTGGCCGGCTAATGGGCTTATTAATCTATGATTTATGCGCAGCTCCGTCGCTGGCAATCATTTCCACTGAATGAATGAATGACTAATAATTTATGTAAAATTATTGCCGGATTGTCACACACATTGGCTAATAGCTAATATGCTTGGTCAGCGGTGCCCGTATAAGCCAAAAACCAAAACCCAAAAAAAAAAAATTAGAATCAACAACATGAAAATCGAAAATTATAGATTTGGGGCCGTAAACAAATCGAAACGCGGCCGGCGCTCCAAAAACTTGTTAATGGGCTGTAGAAAAAAACAAAAAAAAACTCGGTGCGGGCGGCGGCCTGACAAAAAAGGGCGTTGTTGTTGTTGTTGTTGTAGTTGTTAAACAAATATTACTCATGGCCGGACCGAGTGCTTGGCCCGAGTTGGCCCGGCCATGTTGTACAGCATTGCTAACACCCAAGAACAACGTGACGACGAGCGAACCGAACCGAACCGAAACCAAACCGAACCCACAAAAAACACAGAAAACGCGTCGAAAACGCAGCCGTTTTGACTGATTGTCACGGCACGATAATGAAATAAGCTTGTTGCAGTTGCATTTAGGCCAAGCGTAGCGACCGCTGCTGCTGCTGCTGCTGCTGCAGAGAGGGGAGCGGACCGGAGGGTCATAAAGTTATTGAAGGTGCCTGGCATAGTTCTTATGGCTGTTGCTGTGGCAAATGCGGCGTGCAACGTGCAGCAACGCGCACCGCATTCCTTTTGTCAAACGACTCCAACTTCGATCCGACTTCTCACTGCGATCTTCAGAATGCCAGCAACGCAGCCTTTTTTTCTCGGTTTCTGTTTCTGTTTCAGCCTCAGCCTCATCCTCATGCCACATACAACATAAAGTATTCACATGCGCATGCGCAAAATGTTTTCAGTTCACGTCGTCATCATCGCCATCATCATCATCGTCTGCTGACAACAACAGCGCACCAAACGTATCATAATCATATTATTTATGATTGTATTTGATTTCAGACGCCGACCAGCGGCCGAGGGCCAAGACGGTAGAGGGGAGCAGAGGCAGAGGGGAAGCGCGGTCAACTTTTGGAGACGTGGAGACATTGCCACGTCTCGACGTAATTGCCGTTTTGTGGCTTGGCCAGCCAGCCTTTTGTGCTCCACTCAGTTTACCACACAGTTCTTCTGCCCTCCATCCTCGATCCACTCCACTCTATATACTATATATATATATGCATGTATGTGGCCACCGCCACCGCACTCGACTCGACTCCACTTCGCAAGCGAGCACAAAAGAAAAGCAAAACAACACAAAAGAGGAGCATGTGTTTTTGCCATTTTCAAGGGCACTTTGTGCAACTGCCACAGGCTGTGGCAAGGCACAGTGGCAGCAAGCTATCGAATATCGAATATCAGCAAACGCTTCCATCTGATTTTCATTAAATAATCATTAAATTACACTTTTAAATTTCATATTGCAATCCAGCAATTTACATTTGGCGTAAAATGCATTTTTTGTAATGCCAATGTCGCAATGTTTTGCAAAATGAAATAATAATTAAATACAATACATAATATTTTTAAATACCTTTTGTATGCAATATTATTAATTTTGGTAATTTCAATGCCGAATTAGTTAAAAATTAAATTCATTTTATTAAATAATAATATTATGTTTGCAGGTATTTTTGATATTCAAATTATTATTATTAATTATATTTATTATTATAATTGAGAAATGCATATTAATTTTAAAATGTAAAGTGGTATTCGTTATGCATAAAATTATAATAATAGATTTGTAAATTAAATGAATTAAATTATTAATTTATTTAAATATTGATAGGAAAATTAGCTGTAAAATAAATTTGCTTGCAATATTTTTTTTTTTGCTTTCAAATGAATAAAAGTTGTTAATGGCAAGGCTGAATAAGTTAAAAATAAAAAATTCTAATTATGTTTAAAAAATTTAATATTGAAAAATGTAGAAGAGAACACATTTTTTACACCTTGTAATATTTATATTCTCTTAAATTAAAGAGTTTTAATAAAAAGTTTCTGAAACTAGTTCTTAAACTGCTTGATCGCCCAATTTATTAGTTTAGACTACATTAATTCTCACATTTTATATTCGGTAAAACAAATCTTTATATATAGAATGTATTATGATTGTTATTATTATTGCTATTCAATTCAAATGATTTCATTGTCTTTGCAATTATATTGTATGTAGTAAATAAAAAGAATAAAGAATTTCTAAGAATAGAAATATAATTTGTAAATAGAAATGTAAATGAATTTAGCTGAATGCCTGTGAATAGTATTCAAAGTTTATTATTCGGAGTGCTTCAAAAAAAAACTGTGAGCCACAGTGCGAATATGAAGTGCATGATACTGAATGCTGAATCGCTTATCGGTAGCCCTATGAATCATTTGCCAACTGCTTTGACTGCCTTTAAGTGTTTTTGATTGTTGTTGTTTCGCCTGCTTCTTTTGCAGCTATTTCTGCGCCTCTTGTTGTTGTGATTTCCAATTCGATTTCAGTTCAGATTCTGATTTTTGTTGTTGTTGTGTTTTTATTGTTTTTTGGGGAGCAAATAGTCATAGGCGGCCGTCATTTTGTAGCTCCGGGGCGTCTGGGCTGCACTTTCAAAACTATTCGAATCGGAATTGGAATTGGATTTGTGAATTGTGAATTGTGAATGTCGGTGGGTGTGAATAAGTGCATTTAATGTGAGTAGTTTGATGAATGCACAGCAAAACAACATCCAAGTCAGTGGCAACAAAAGAACTGCAATTAAAGAGGACAAATGTGTAATGCATAATAATAACGAAAAACATTTACCCTTTAAGTTATGCAAAGACAAGGCCAGACCGAAGCCTGTCAGCTTGATGTTGAGGTTGAGGTTGAGGTTGAGGCTGAAGCTGAAGCTGAGCTCGGAGAGGTGCTGAAGTGTTGTGTGTTGGCCGGGTCACAGTTGTAGAGACTCGTACTATTCAAAGACCGAAGGCCAGAGATAACGAACGCTCCAACTCCAGCTACAAATCGACGGCTTCAGCCACAGCTCTAGTTCGAGTCGCAGCTTTGGTCTCGGCCAACTCACAACTGGCCAACTGGCCAACTGGCAAATGGTCGCTCCGCTGATGGCATCATGCTGTTCACAGCAGCAGCTGTCCAACAACAACAACAACGATTGCACTGCAATGGAAATAACAACAACGGCAACAACAACAACCACAAGACATACTCCAAATACGCCAGAGCGACAAAAGCATTTCCATCAATGCTCGCTTTCGACATTGCTTTTGAGTTCAGACTTTGAATATGAAAACCAGCTAGCTAGACACTGCTTTGCATAAACTCGCCTATCAAATACCCTGTAATTCAAAATTGAATATATGGTTATTACAAAATATTTAATTTACTGTGTCCACATTTCGCAAACCTATTCTTTTTGTTATGCTTTTCCTATTTTATTTATATTTTATTTCAATTTCATTTGAAACCTGTTATTTATTATTATTATTACTATTATTATTTTATAAACTATTAATTTTATTACTTTGATTTTTATTTGAAACATTATATACTATTATTTTACTTTTGTTATTTTTTTCATTGCACTTGTATTATTACTTATTAATTATATTGATCAAATTTTTATTTGAACTTCATTTGATGTTTTTATATATATTATATTTATTTTTTTTCTATTCAAAATATATTTTATTATTTTATTATTATATTTGTTTTAATGAATTATTAATTTTATTAAAATGGTATATTTTATGAAAGTTAATTTGATTGTTACTTTCAGATAATGCTGCAGTTTTTGTTCTACTCATATACACAATATTTAATAAATTAATATTTAATATAAATTAAATTCAAATTCGTCAACTATTAATATGATAAATTGCAAAAATGACTTATTATTTCTAAAATGAGGATATACTTCCATATGCACACGTCATTTATGACTAGATCAAAGCATTCAACAATTTATATTGCATTGCCTTTTCATCAGCAGCACACATTTTCGATTTCACACATTTCACTCGTCTCTAGAATCCTTTGACTACTCACAGCGTGTGACTTTTAAATTTTGTTGGATACTCCTGAAGTGTGCGAACTTCTCTATGAAAAGACATAATATTAATTAATAAAATTCTTCAAACCAAACCTAAAATTAAAATTGTGCAGATTTTTAACGTTTTTGTTCTTAAATAGAAATTTCTTAATAATGCTTAAATACCTAAGTAATACAAAATAGATTTTTCTTAAATATATGTTAAATTAAAATTGAAAAGCTAAATTTTCTTTAGCTTTCTATATACATACATTAATTTTCACTTTTATTTTAAAAATTCGAAATTACATTAGATGTTTAATTAAAATTTTTGCTTTGAATACAAATTGAGCACTTGTAAACATTTATAGAAATATAAAACTTGTTAAAGATACAAATCTTTTAAATATAATTGTATATTATATTTTTTAATATTTGTATTTAAAGCGATGTCTCATTGAAATAAACAACAACAAATATTCGAATGCATCTGTCAGATACTAAGCAAGAATAAATTAAAATTGAGCCCCTTTTAACTAAAAGTTGTTAAAGATACAAAATGACTTTATATATATTTCAATATACAAATATATATATATTATTCGATTTTTGCCATCAAATTATGGCTTGTATTGAAAGTGTATTGAAAGTGTTGTCTAATTTTGTCGTCTGCTAATATTAAACCATAAAAATTTATAAATAAATATTCGAAGGCATCTATCAGATACTCAGCTGGAATAACTAAAAATTGAGCACTTGTTAAAGTTTATCGACTTATAAAAGTTATATGGTATTTCTAC
This sequence comes from Drosophila formosana, assembly GCA_035045625.1. Taxonomy (NCBI): domain Eukaryota; kingdom Metazoa; phylum Arthropoda; class Insecta; order Diptera; family Drosophilidae; genus Drosophila; species Drosophila formosana. The sequence continues at coordinate 761,032 of JAWNOW010000144.1, read as the reverse complement.
CACTAAATTATGGCTTGCATTCAAAGTGTTCTCTGATTTTGTCGAAATATTTAGATACTAAGTTAGGAAATTGACAAAAACAAAATACTGTAACGTGTGGCGACGATCTCGGCAGCAGCTTTTCGGATACCTGTTGATGCCACATGCGATGGGGCATCGCATCAGGTGGCGCACTTGTGGCTGCCATTTCCGTTGCACTGACAGACTAAACGATCTGTGAATGTCTGACCGCGGGGCCAACGCCCAACCGAGTGCATGCATGAATACGTGAGTGAGTGTGTGAGTGCACTCACACATATATTCGTAGTTCATGTTCACGTACTTTAAGCAGACATGTACAAAACTATTTATAAATTCAAATTTCGTTCTCAAACTCTGACGCTGACTCCAAGCTGTTGTTGTTGTTGTTGTTGTTGTTGTGCACCGTGTGCTGCTTACACGTTCACACCAACAACAGCAACAACAACAACAACAACACTTGAAACAACAACAATAAGTAAGAAGTTGTTAGTTGCCGCTTTTGTCATTAGTTTGCTGTTTCAATTATGTGTCCGCCTTTTGTTTTTTGTGTTTTGTTTTCTTGTATTTGCGCTGCTGCTTTTTCGATTAGTGGCATTTACTAAATTTAGTCACAGTCATTTGGAGCACTTGTTAAATGACAACTGCTTAAAGTGTGGCGAGCGAAACTCAGTTGCTCTATAAGGCAGCCAATGGAGCGTGTTGTCGGCGCATTTTTCGGAGCTATCTGGCTGGGCAATTAACAATAAACGATGAGATCGGCACTTATATAACACGATCGATTATAGATCGATCAGTACTATATGGCAGTGGGATAGATGATTTATGATTTATTATCGAAATGCATTCAGGCAACAACAAATAGTAAAATATTGATTTCTTAATTTGAGATTTAATTTACAATCTATATTTACGATAAATAACGATAAAAAGTAAAAGAAAATGTTAGATAAATTAATATATGCGATAGTTGAAATTTGAGGTAATATTGAAAGACAATCAGGTACAAAAATTAGTGAATTACATTTTTTTGTATGATTTAATTTACAATCTATCTTAACGAAAAATAAGTAAAAAAATAAAGACAAATTGAGATATTTAGCTCATTATGGTTATTTTGAGATAGATAAAATTCAAGAAAATATCGAAAAATAATCTGACAATATCAATTAATAAAACAAAGTTTGTATTTTCAATTTTTTTAGTTAAATATATATATTTAAGATATATGAATATATAAGATATAAATAAATTACAAATAAAGTTACAAATTAAATATCGAAAAACAACCAGGCAATAGCAAGAAGTGAATTCAACTTTATTTTTTTTTTAGATTTAATTTACAGTTTATCTTAAAGATAATTACATAAAAACAAAAATATAGACAAAATTAGATTCGAGGTTATATCGAAGAACAATCAAACATTAACAAAATGTGCAATTTTTAAGAAAAATGTACAGGGAAATATTTATTTTTGGGATGTAGCAAATTATAGTGATAATATTTAAACCCACATAAATAAATGAATAATTTCCACGCGTTTTACGTTGTCAAATATATTTCGGATTTCTCAAACATAAATATTTTGCATTTGTAGAAAGCGAATTTAAATGAAATTGAAAAAATGTATAAACATTCAGAAGCAGTAAACGAATGAAATGAATTTGTTGGTAAAATTGTGAAGACAATTAAAAAATAAATAGATTTGCATAGACAAGCTTTTGTTTCTGCCCGAAGGACCAAGAAGCAGAAGAAGAAGAAGGAACGGAAATGAAGCGAAACAGAAAAGAAGAGAGTAGAGAAGAGCGATGCTATAACTGGACAATCTGTTTAATTAGATACTCGCATCGGCATTCCCATTAGGGGCAGCCTTTGGGTCTCCTTAACTGCCACTTGGTCGCTTGATTATGCCAATTGCCACAGCGTCGCTTAATTGCAACTCGGTGCGGCAACGCGATGTTGCTGTTGCCAACTTCGTGTGGCAGCAACACAATTGTGCCCATAGTTGGATGCAGTTGCTGCAGTGGCAGTTGTCTAAATTTGACAGTCGTATGAGATTTATGACGCCGCACACTCGATCATATTTGACTTAATTGACAGCGGCAGCCACGACAAAACTGCCACCGGAGTCACTCAAGACTCGACTCGCAACTCTAGATTCGATAGTCGACAGTCGACAGTCCTCAGTCGACAGTTGCAAAGTCAGAATCGAGAGTCTGGAGGCGGTTATTAGGGTGGTCGTCTCTGGGGCTCGGCCTGGCATTAAAACCGTCTCTCAGATGACGCGACATGAATAGCTTTTTACACCTTTTTACACCGTCGCACATCTTTGAGCATTGCCAACTTTCGGGCTGGGCTGCCAATAAACATATGTGTGTGTGTGTGTGTGTGTGTGTGGGCCGCCCCTTAAGGTACACGCCCACCCACAACAACAACAATACTAATAATAACAGCCGCCCACAATCACAGAGCTGCCTAATCCCAGTTTAAGAAACTACTCGTATGTGCATGACAAAATAAACGATACGTCAAGCTCAGCATTCAATCACTCGCTGTTAATCGTGCTCTGTTAAGCTTAATGTTATTCAAAGTTAACAGCAGCTGTAATGCTTTTAAGGCTGGCTTGGAAAATTTTAAATTTAAATTGCTAAATTTTACATAAATTCGCAAGACATTTAATTTCATTGATACTCAATTGAAAATTAAACTAAAAGATATGCCAAAATCAGCATTTGATCACTCGCTGTTAATCGTGCTCTGTTAAGCTTAATGTTATTCAAAGTTAACAGCAGCTGTAATGATTTTAAAACTGGCTTGAAAAAATAATAATTTTAAATAGCACATTTAGTTTCATTCATAATCACTAGAAAATTAAACTAAACGACATGTCAAGCTCTCCACACTTGTTTCCATTTCATAATCAATTGAGAATTTATTGTTTAAGAGCAATCAGTTACTTTTCGATTTAATTTAATTGACAATTTATATTTTATTTTGCAACATTTTACAGATGTCCTAAGCTCATTTCATTTCATTAAAAATCAATTTATATGCTATTGCTTAAGAGAATTTCATTAATTTTCTATTTCTGCTGCAATTTGTAAATAATTTGTTTTTAGTAAACCCAATTTTTAATTAAATATTTAATACACATTAAAGGCATTTGTTGAATATATAGTGTAATCAAAGACGTATTTTTTAAAATGTAATTTAAAAAACAAAAAATGCACTTAAATATTTTGATAAAGTGCAGTAATGAGTAATAATATTGAAATAATGACTATGAGTTTTTGTCAAATAAACACATATTATTTTGATTACAAAAATTGGCAAATTCAATTACAAAATATACAACATTACAATAGTCAAGAATCAATGCAATTAAGTTTGATGCAAACTTTCTTTCTTTTTGCAAAAATTTCGAAATATTTAAATATGAGCAACTTTACACATATTTTTGGAGAAGCCTTTGTCTATATATATACATAATTGTACATCCAAATTTGACTTAAATATTTTCTTAAAGTTCTGCATTAAGTGGACAAATTATGATTATTTTAATGTCTATAATAGTACACATATTTGAGTAATGACTATTTTGTCAAAATTTGCATGTGCACACATTTTTTAGAATACAAAAATTATAAAATTTAATAAAAATAAATACGTCATTATCATAATCAAGAATTAATCCAATTCAATTTATTCAAAAATAAATTTATTTTTGGAAACATTTCGAACGTCTTTAACGAAAATATTAAAATAACGAATATGAACAACTTTGCGCATATTTTTGGTTAAGCTTTTGTCAAAATATATACATATATAATTTTACAGCCAAATTCGATATGAAATGTTATGTGCGGCCTTTAGAAATCCAGCTAGCGAAATGGCCCCAAAAATAACTCATAAAATTGATGGCCAGCACAATATAGCCAATATGTGGCTGGTTATCAGTGGCGATATTAAGGCTCTGAAGCCAACAGGAGGGGAGGGGAGAGGAGAGGAGAGAAGAAGAGTAAAGTAAAGTGTGTGTACTTAGTTATGCCAACAGATTAGAATGAGTGACTAACTGAGGGCGTTGAGCGTCAACGCTCAATTACCCAGGAGTCGCGTTGTCTATCTCGCTCTTTGTCTCCAGGTCTCTCGCTCTCGCTCTCACTCTCACTCTCGCAGAGCAGAGCAGAGCATTAGCTGGCGTTGTGGCAAGTCTGTGATGCGACAGACAGACGAGAGTGAGCAGCATTTATGCGCCACATTCAACATTATCAGCATTTATTCTTCTTGGTTTTTATTTCGCTATTTTCCAGCGTAATTTCATAGCCCAGAATCGCAGTCGCCGTCAAGTGCTGTTGTTGCCGTTGTTGTCAACGCTGATAACAATGTTGATGATGAAAGCCATTGATGTGAGCTGTGATGATGTTCGCACTCACACTCCAAGAGAGACTGCGACAGACTGCGAAGTCGACACTTCGTGTGTGGACACACACATGAACAGCTTCATATAAAACATATAAAGTTGCGCTTTATCAACAATGTGTCCAATTTATGGGATGGCTCAGACTGTTGCTCTGTTCCAGCCACTTTCCTCTCTCTCTCTCTCTCTCACTCTTTCTTTTTTTTATTACTTTTATTGCTTGCCGCGGACGCACTTAGGCAAAGTGCAGTCAACCCGTCACCCCTGCCCCCCCCCCCCCCCACCATCGTGCCCCTGCCCCGCCATGCGGCAGCTGCTTCATTTGTCACGTGCATTGGGCGACCCAAAAAGATAACAGCAAAGATTTCATCGTAATTGATTTCAATGCAGTCTCCCATCGACCCTTTGCAGGCATTTCACACCTTTCAGATGCGAATGCAATGCGGCACTTGCAACAATAATTCTCATAATTGTTGTAATTGTACACACACTCTCCGCACTCCGCACTCCGCACTCTGCACTCTCTCTTCTGCTTGCAACAACTGCTTCAATTTGATCGATAGAGTGCCGTGGAATTCGATAGTTTTCAAAACTGGTTTTTCATCTCTTCGCTGGCCATCATCAATTACAGCATTTTACTCTAATTGCCTCAGCCCACGGGAGGCAGCTTGAGGAAACATTTTGCTCTGCAGCAAACTAACAAGCAAAAATACAGCAATCACTTAATATCACTTGATATGCTATCTTTAAATAAATTGCATAAATAAAAGTAATTTTCGTATATCAAACTTATTTTACTGAATGTATAAATTGTATGACAATTCGACAAAAATTAGGAGCTCAATGAATATACAAATATAAACATTAAATGGATTGTGATTTTTTAATAAATTTCATTAAAAAAACGTAAATTAAAGAATTGTCCAACTAAAACTGTCAACTACAAAAATGTACAAACTTCATTTTGTATTTAAATAACAACAAAAACGTAGTCTTCAAAATGTTTTGATTTTATAGAAATTGTAAATTGTGTTTCAATCAATACAAATAATAAACAGAAACTTAATCTTCGAATTGTTCTTTTTAATTTTCAATTAATTTCATAAATATATGTAGGTAAGTAAAAAAATGTTTTCTGTAAAAATATATATTTATATACATCACATATACCATTTTTTTAAATCTTTAAAATATGTTTGTTTTTAAATTGTATTCCAATCTAAAGTAAGAACTAAAAATATACTTTTGTTTTATTTGATTAACAATATAATAATAATAAATCAAAGCGTTTAGATAGTTTCAATTTTCAAGAAGTACTTTTTATTATTAAAGTGGAATATATATATAAAAGTAGACAACTTAAATAATTTAGATTATTCTTTTACAGCACGAAATGTTGCCAATATTTATTGATTTGAATTTATAAAAAAGTCATGATCCAAAATATGTATTAAAACCTGCCGCCCATTGTTAACAAAAAAAAAACACTACTCCATAAAGTGGCATATTGGAAATCATCACAAGCTGATCTGAAGCATGCAGACCGACTCAATAAAATGAAAAAAAAAAGAACAATGCCCCCTGCCATGTTTAGTCCATAAATATCGGCATGCGATAAACGCAAAAATACAAAAATCCAAAAAAAAAAGCAACATTTCGGACATGACAATCACATCAATGAACCGCTCCTTAAATTTTTCGAGCTGTTTGTTTTCGGAATATTTGGGATTTATTATTATTACGAGTATTATTATGAATTTGTATTTGACTGGGACCGAGCAGGTGCTGTTTCTCTTCAAAATGTCACAAAACGAAGCGAACACAAAACTCAAATAATAAAAGAGTTACGCTTTTTTTCCACGATTTGACGCGTTCAAATTGGGCTTTAATCCGTTGCGAGTGGCTTAGAGTGAGTAACAAAAAGCCGAAATGAATAATATTCATAATATTTTCGAATATTTTGTTAATTTAATCTTTTATTCGTTTGTTTATTGCGCATTTTTTACACACACACGATCGTATTTATTATTTAGCTCAATAAGCTGACCATATTCTTGGCGCATTAATCCCTTTATTTTTGGCATTTATTTAATTGGTAAATTTGTCACACACACACACACACACACACACACGCACACATGCACAGTGGGACAGACACGCGTGCGCGCGTCGTGGCACGTTTAAAACAAATTGTAATGGCCGGTTTTTTATTAATATTTACATAAATCCATTTGTCCGCCACAATTTGAATACCCTGCAAATCAAAACCAGTTCAGGGCATGATGGACTGAGATGGTCGATCAGGGAATGATATATATTTTTAGAAAATTTACAATATGACTTTCTAATGAACATTTAAGTACAATGCATTGCTTTACAATTTTCAATTAGAATCACTTTTAAATTAAATTCAATTCAATTTATAACAGTTTAAAGTGAACTATTATTGACCTTTATATAGTCACAATATTATTACCATATCACCCATTAATTGGCTTAACAACACATACTATTGTATAGTATAAATTACAATTTTTAAATTTATTTCAATTTAGTTTTTAAAGATATTGACATTAAAAATATAAATACATATTTAAATACTATGTATTTCACTAAATATTACTTGTATATATTCGTATATTTAATTGTAGTGAATTTATTATATAGGACTCAAATAATATTAATATTATATTATTTGTATATTTTATTTATTAATTCGTTTACAAATTATTATATTATTATATTATTATTATATTAAATTATGTAGCGTATGAAGTAATTTCTATTTAAGTTTAATTTCCATTGATTTAAAATTAAAAAGGTAACTACAACATTTAAAATTTGGTAATTTTATTTAACTCAATTCAAATTATGAAAAATTTAAGTTATTTAAATATTATTAAATTTATTTTCATTTTGAAATATAAAAATTTGTTACTTAATATACATTGAAATTTGTAAACATTTTTCGAAATGAATTTTTATTACGAAAACTGTATTGCACTGCATGTTAGTTAAATTACTTAACAATTCAAGCAACTTTAATGTTATGAAAACACTTTGTATTTCACAAGCTCTTTTGCAGTTTTAAGCAGGGTATATGCTAGTCAATCACTTTTGACGTGCGCTGCATTTTTTATTCATTTTTAATTTGCTGTGCATTTTGTGCTTTATATTTTCCAGTTTTGTATTTCGTGAATTGTTTCACGTGTTTTTTTGGGGGTTTTTGACGCGTTTTCCCCGCCCCCGCCACCGCCCCCGCACCGACATTGCATTGCTGCATGTGTGGCAGTTGTTGCTGTTGTTGCTGTTGCATGTGGCAGCTTCCTTGTGGTTTGTCTGCAGGCGTTTTGCCTCTTGATAGATTGCAGCTGGCCCCGCTCTTTGGGTTCTCGCGTTTCAACTTGCGACTCCGCATGCAAAAACATTTAACGAGCCATTGGCCGTGTTTTTATGCTGTTGTTGTTTCGCATGCGTTTCTCGACAATTTTTCATGCGTGTGTGTGCGAGTGTGCGAGTGTGTGCGAGTGTGTGTGTCCAGCTAATGGCTATTAAGGCAACATGCCATTCCGACTTCAACTTCAACTTCAACTTTGCGTTTTTTTCGTTCCCAGCCAAATTGCATTTACAGTTTTTGGGCTAATTTATTATTGAAATGGCAGAGCGTGTGCCAGCGAGAGGGAGAGCGAGAAGGAGAGGGGTATTGGGCAGTTGTCTCGCTCTCGCTGGCTCATCTGTCAAACAAACTGTCAAATTATTAAGCGCTGCCAGGCATGTGAAATATGTTCCAGCAGAAGGAGACATAAAGCCAGCGAGAGTGAGAGTGAGAGAGGGAGAGACTGAGAGAGGGCGCGTAATGCAAGCTCTCAAGATTGATCACCATTAGCGTCCCTTGGCTGCACTCTTTGCTCTCTTTTGCCTGCTTCTTTTTGGCTGCACTTCACATTTCAGGGGCAGCGCAGCAATTCGTCACTTTAAGCGGCCAGCGGGGCGAATGACGCATGGGGAGGGGGGGGGGGGGGCAGGGTATGCATTCGGTTGAATGTTGTGGTGCTTTGCTATTTGGTACTTGACCAAGTTCTCGCTTCAAGTAATTCATCAGCCACGCACTCTCATTGTGCCTCGTTTCCTCGCCTTTCTCCCTATTTAATTCGCTGACGCATGACACCCTCAGCCTCAGTCTCAGAGTCAGTCTCTGCCTCCTCCCCTCACTCCTCGCACCTTCGATGGAGTGTGCTTCCAGCTGCGGATGTCGATGCGGATGCACTAGATGCGTATGCGGAACACGCATTTGCCTCGATTTGCTTAATTGCTAGAGTGTAAGATGAGACGCGGCCCGTGGCCCAAGGGGCCTCTGGAGACGGTCTTCGGTTCTACGGACTGCATTCCGTAGACTGTAGAAGAAAACAAAGGCAGCGAGCTACGGAATCCAATGCGAAGCCGACTAGTTGAGTGCAGAACACAGGCATTAGTTCCAGCATTAGCATTAGCATTAGCATTAGAATTGTATTGATCAAAATTGAGTAGCATTGAAAATTTAAATAGACATTATTTTGTATTTATTTACTTTTTTCATTTTGTATTTATTTATGTGATTTAATTGATGTATTTATTTATTTTCATTCTGATACTATTTAATTTATTTATTTTTATTTTTAAAATTGTTAATTAAAAAATATATTATTTATTTACTTTTTTCTTTTTGTATTTATTTATGTGATTTAATTGATGTAGTTATTTATTTTCATGCTGAAACTATTTAATTTATTTTATTTTGATTTTTAAAATTGTTAATTAAAAAATATATTATTTATTTACTTTTTTCTTTTTGTATTTATTTATGTGATTTAATTGATGTATTTATTTATTTTCATTCTGAAACTATTTAATTTATTTAATTAATGTGTAGTTATTTGATAACTAACTTTTAGTCTCAACTTAAGAGAAGATCCAATAAATAAAAGAAAAAGTATTTAAATACAGAACCAAATTTTTTTTGTATTTATTTAAATTGTTTATTCTAATTTATAGTTTTTTTTTCCTTCTGGTGTTTTTTTATTGATTATTAATTTGATTATTTTTTGTATAATTTATTTATTATTTTACAAGTGCAATTTTACATATTTATTATATTTTGCTTTTATTTATAGTATTTAATTTAAGCATTTATTTGTTTCCCCCTAGCATTACTAAGTAAATTAAATTAATTTTACTGCATGCTGTAAAACTAGCAATTGTATTAGCATTATTGTAAGCATTAGCATTTACATTATCATTGTCATTATTGTTCACAGTTGGACAATTGTGGAATTTCAGTTTTGGTGAAAAGTGACTTAACAACATTTTTATAAATTTGTGAAATTCAGTGTAATTAAAAAAAATGAGTAAACAGCGCACATATTTATTTTTAGTTATTTGTGAAACTTTAAGATTGCACCTAACGAATATTACGTAAAAGTATATAAATTAAACTGCAAATACTTTAAAGGGCGAGGGTACAGTGGATTACTCCTCACTAAAACCTTCTAACGTCTTCAGAATTTAAATTTAATAATTGGAAATATTAGCAGTATTATTGACAATATTAGTAGCATTATATTTGTGACTTACTCCTAACTTTAGTAACTTAATTACCAGTAATATTAGTATAACTATTGTTATTGGTTAACATAGCTCTTTACTATGCAAACATTGATTAGCATTACATTATTATTTTGTAGGAATCTATCAATATTATAATCAAGTTTTATTGGAGACAGATATCGCCGACTTTGACATAATATTATTATCACCTGAATGCCGAAAATCGTGTCAGTCGAGAGCCCACACTTGAGTTAATTAACAGGGCAATATAAAACAATCCGAGTTGCTGCGCTGACAATGGAATACAGGGTATTGAAGAGAGAGAAGACGAGGAAAATAATTAACTATGTAGTTACGAGGTCATTACAGTCGTTGGGCAGTCGTTGAATTTGGATTTCGATTTAATTTGTGGGACTGTTTTTACGAGCGTCTTCTTATCACAACTTTGGCGCTGTCGTCAATCAAAATGCGTCGACTTGAATCGACTTTGCGTGGGTCTCTTCCCCATTTCCCCTTTCAGCACCCCTGCCGCCGTTGCGGGTTTCCTACTCAATTCACACCAACTTGCAACCTCTTTCGCTCCCTCACGCTGTCACAGTTGTTGCTCTTATCTAGCCATTTGATTCGTTCAGCTTTTGCTTTGCAGAGAGAGGTGCGTGTGAAGTTTTTAATTTCCAACTTTAATTTAGACAATTCTTCTATTTCGCACGCTGCGACGACGCGACGACGCGACGAAGCGACGAAGCGTGGCGACTCCAAACGAAGGAAAAACAATAATAAAAGACGGCGAGAATAAATAGTTGGTTAGACGGGGCAGGCGACAGCAAAATAAAACCACAAAATGTCAGCTCTAAAAATCAACAAAGTGTCGGACGAAGCAAGCATAATGAGCTCTAATGGTTGCAACTTGAGACTTGCAACTGCCACACACACACACACACAAACACACACACACACAGTAAATTGAAGGTGTCAGCAGGCTGATCTTGGAGCAGCTTCTCCACAGCCTGCCAATTGACATGGCAACAACAACCGCTTTCATGCAACTGCTGTGCGTGCCGCGCTCTGCTGTGGCAATTTGCTGTGGGGCGTGGCTGCAATTTGGCCAAGACGCTGCAGCAGCAGCAGCAGCAGGTATCAGAAGCCGCCGAGCTTCTCGTGGCCAGCAGGCACGTGGCCGGTGAGGTCAATGCCTGCAACTGCTGTGTGGCAGCCATAAATGGCATTACATATGCCAATATTAATCCTCCTCCTCCGACGACGTCGAGTAATGAGTGAAAATCCCATCAAAGGGTTTATCGATTTCTCGTATTTTGCCGCATTATTTAATATTCGATATTGAAATTGCTTTTTAGATGTGGTTGTTGTTGACATTGATCGTTGAGAGCTTCTTCGCTCAGAAAGCTCCACGAAATGTTTGCTAATGGCGCTGCAAAGTCACTGTTACAAATGTATCTCCAAGATGCTTTTGCGTGAACTGTGCGCCGGAAATCGAAGCTTACCCAAAGCCATAGTCAGAGCCAGAGCCAGAGCAACAATAGTCGCAACAACAACGACAACAACAGCAGCAATAGGAATAACAACAATGCAGACAACGCCACAACGATTGAACTTCGAAAAACGAAACCCAAAACTCGTTGTGCATTTTTGTTGGCCTTCCATCGAGCAAAAGTCTGCTTGATATCAGCTTTGTTTCAATAGCCCAGCGGAGCACATCCAAAGCCGGATACTCTGAATATGTGCAGCGATTTGTTAGGCTTTCCTCCAACTGGTCGACGACTTCAAATACTCCCTGGCCTGCTGACTTTCTCGATTCACGATATTGGCATCAGGTGTCATGCCTGTGTATCTGTATCTACAGAATAAATCCATCTGACCCATTTTTAGATTAATTACCATTTTATTGACTTTAACTCTGTATGCAATAAAAGTATTGCTAATCTGAAAAAATCGGAAATATCATTATACAAATATTCCATTGGGGAATATATGAAGACATGTATCTGATTTTTATTTAGATGCAATATTATGTGATGGATATTGATTGATATGCCAACATTAACTTTGATCTTTGAAATGTTCATTATATACTTTTGATTATGCAAAATGAGTAATAGTTTGTAAGCAAATCTAGAAAATCCATATCATTAAATATATATTCCGTTGAATGATACATAAATAAATGAATCTGATTTTTTGTAAGATTAAATATTAATTAATTAAGATTGATTGATAAGCCAACATCAACTACTTTTAGCTTTTAAATCATTATTCCCTGGTTTAATTTGTCCGAAATGTGAAATATTTTTAAGAACAATATTTTAAAACTAAATAACATTAAATAAATATTCCATTTGATAGAAAAATAATTAAATCCATCTGACATTTTATTAGCTCAAATATTATTTTATTGACTTTTATTAAAGCAACAACATCAGCTTTCAAGCTTTTAAATATTTGTGCAGTATATATTAAAAAATAAATAACACTTGTACTATAGATTATATTTTATAGATAAAAGTCTTTCCGACTTTTAGTTAGATGAAATATTATTTTATTCACTTTTATTAAACATTCATTCAGTATTTTTAACTCAGCAACATTTGTAAGTCAAATGAAAAATAGATTTTATATATGAAATTAACATAAATGTGTTGATTATTTATAATTATATTGCGCTAATTTATATAAATAAATTTCTAAGTGTTTATCAGACAAAATATTATCTCATTGACAATTAGTGGAAAGCAAATTGTTAAAAAAATAATATACAGTAAAAATATGATAACTACAAATGCTTGTTAAATAAATTTTATTTGTTTATTTCTGCATTGTAATACAGCTTAATTAACACACTTTTTATGTCGTGTATTTGACTCAATTATAATTACTGTCATGTTAATAAATTTGTATAACTTTAATATATTTTAATTTACAGTAATTCTGTTTATAATATTAAAATACATATTTTTTGTTTTGACTAATCTAATGTCGTTTTGATATATTTGACAAAAATAAAATTATTAAAATGTTATCACAACAAATTAATTTGAAATTGTATATTTCAACTATGAAATTAAATACATATATAAATGTTGTATATTTATATATATTAATAAAATTATAAAATTTTGATTGCAAGTCAATAAAAATCTCGTAAGTTATATTGAAGTGCATTGGGAATTCGGTTTGGAGCATAACTTATTTGGCTGCCAGTTGCTGTTTCTGTTGCTGTTGGGCTGTCAAACTCACAGCGGCTGTCTGGCTGTTCGTCCGTCCATCTGTCCCACTGTCTGGCTGGCTGGCTGGATGGCTTCCTGGATCTGTTGCCTGTGCAAGAGCAACTCTAGAGCTGGGAGCTGGAAGCTGCAAGTTGAGAGCTGTTGCCTGTTGGATGCCCAAAGCCAAAGCGAAAGCAAGACACAAGCTGCAGCAAAACGTCAGCGACAAACGGCTTCAGCATCAGCATCAGCATCAGCTCCAGCTCCGTCTCCATCTCGAAACCCAAACCCAAACCCGACCCAGTCTCATCTGCAGCTTTGCCGTCGCCGTCGCCTTCTCTGTCCTCATTCAATCGAGCTGCTATCTTGCTGTAGATTTATTGTGTGAATTGGCATTGACAAAGTGCATTTATTGGCGCTCGTTGCTTTTTATAATGTGTTTTGATAACAATTCCATTAAAGTGAAGAAGTTTATAATAATTTGAACTGCCAGAACAGAGCAGAGGCCATGACGATGCCAATAGCAATCGCACACAACCCAAAACCAAAACCAAACCCAAACCCAATCCTGATGCCACAGTGAGGCAAACTCTGTTGCATTCAGTTCACAATGATGACGATGATGATGATGATGATGATGGTGCGTTCAGTTGAAGCTCAGTTTTCTGTTGCTTCGGCGCATTCAGATGCCAAACTGCATTGATTTTTCGATTTTAATTGATTGTTGTCAGTCAATCACATTGTTAATGCACATGCCCAGCATACTATATACTCGCCTCTCGCCTCTCGACTCTCAACTCTCTGCTCCATTGTGAGTGTGCTTTATTGCATTCAATTTGCTGTTGTTTGTCAATTAGTCGCTCCGCATACTCTCTCTCGCTGCCCGCATGAATTGTGGGTGTTGTTGCTGTTGTTGCTGTTGTTGCTGTTGTTGCTGCTGCTGTGCGTGCGAAGCAAACAGCCAAAGTTTTAATTGGCTGCATTATTTATTGTTTTTCACTTCGTCGAACTGCCAACGGCGACCACACAACCTCCCTTCCCTGCTCTCGTGTCGCTCCCCTCTCTGTGTTGCACTTCCAAAAATCACATTTAATATTTGCACACTAAGCCAGGTCAGCAACACGTGCAAAAAGCCTACCGAAAACTTGGCCAAAACGCTTGTCATCGCTGTGCTTAAAGCCGCCCAACTGCCTTTCAATAATAATACTATATTTTGCATCCATCGCATAAATAAACGCTTTACAACTGTCATAAATTGTCGCAAAAATTGGCATATTAATTTGTTTATTGGCCTTCGCTCTCCGCTCTCTCTCTCTCTCTCTCTCTCTGGCACTCTGTTTAAGTTTCAGTCGCCCAATAAACGGCATAATTTATGAACTCGTATCTTTGTATCTGCTGCTGTTGCAGTAGCTCTCCCCCTCTCTCTCTTTCAGTACTGACTCAGCGCAGTTTGGCAGCTGAAAGAACTGTAAATAGATTTAATGCAAATTGCAGTTCATTTTCAACATAAATACTCTCTGGCAATCGCAATCACACTCGTGTATTAATAGATGCACTGCAAATAAGAGCTATGGCTTGAACTGCAGACAGCCGCCCAGTTAACCACATTTAACTCGCAGTTACTGAACTCTCTCGTTATTCCCATAAATATGCGATGTGTATCTTTTGGATTATTGGCTGCACTCACTTTGATTTATGCGCATTCCGTTGCTTGACACGTCGCAAAGAGCTCACTTATTGCCATTTCACTTGAAGCCCATCTCGAAAGTGTGAGAACTTTCGAGGACATGACAATTCCTTGATTAATTTGCCAGCAAATAACTTGTGTGAAGAGATCATTAATTGCACCCTTTTTAGCCGCCAACCGACGCTTTAAATATTTCTATTCAATTTATTTCCTGGATCTTCTTCCACTCGCAAGCTCACATTTTTGTTTTACTTTTCTTCTCTGAGTCATTTTCTCTGGGCATTTCTTATATTGTACTTAATATATCTGCATATTTCATTTGATTTATGCAAGAATACTTTTCAATAATTTTCAATAAAAATCACTGCTCAATCACTATATTTCAGAAATTGCTCCGATCTCAGAATACATTTTCAATGCTCTTATTTCTGCAAATAATTTTAATTAACTTTTTATTACACGCAATAAATATTATATATGCAATTTATCCCTATCATGTATGCTTAAAAGTAAATTGTAATTCTCTACTTAATAAATACAAAAAATTTTTAAAAAGGGATTTATCATTAAGTCTTTCAAAATCATAGTTCTCTAATTGGTAATTTACAAAATATTTTTAAATAGTTTGTATGTATATTCTAACAATATTATTGGGTATCTATTTAATGAATAAAATTAATTTAATAAATCCTATTATAACATTTTTTTATAAATTATAGGAAATAAATTGAAAAATGTAATATTTTATTTTAATATTAAAAATATAAGTTGCAATGTTTTATTTTAATAAAATTTATTAAACAAATATGAGTTTATTTGGTATTTTTTAATAAATACAAAAAAATCAATGAAATTCAATTATTATCGACACTTTTAATTAACTATAATAATAAATGAACAAATTTTAAAATACTATTTCTCATATATTCTTAAATAAATTTCTTTGATCTATGTATATATTTATTTAATAAACAAAATACGTGTTGAGATTTTATTCTTTCAAAAATTGCATCTAGCTGTTTAACATATTGAATAAGAGATATATTGTATATCATTAAATAATTTATTAAATAATTTCTGAAATATATTCTTACTCATTTCAACATAATTGTTACTTGTTAGTCTAACCACCTTTTAAATGTCATCTATTCTTCCATTTGTTAATTGTACTACCTATTTTGTTGTATGCTTCGACGCTTCGATTTATTTATTTTCCCATCTATTCCTTGAAGGTATTTAGTTCGTCTGCTCTTCGATCTCGATTCAATCTGCTCGCAACGATTGCATATTTATGCAACTCGACTCGTTATCCCCGCTGCAATTAGAGGCGAATTCGTGCAACAATTGGCGTGGCACTTGCCACTCGCAACTTGCCACTCGCTGCCACTTGGCAGCTGGCATTTGGCTGCGCCCATATACTACTATATAGTACAAATGCACAGAGTATGTGCTCAAACGGTGTCCTCAGAACAACTGCTACAGCGACTGTTTGCACAGCAATGCGCGTTATCCTTGTTACGAATACGAATGTTATATCATACTATATGTATAGTATGTGTGACGGCGATGTCGTGCGGCGGATACTTGCTGCCGTATTTGCATTGCCATTAACCTGGCTAAGAGTGCACCCCCGAGAGGGCTTTGATGGGGTCGCAGCTGTTCTTGGACCCCGTCAACTATTTGAGCTGAGCCAAAGGACAATTCGAAGGGTAGTTTCACCCACACACACACAGACAGGGTGTGATGGTGTGTGTGTGTGTACTTATTATTTAACTCTTTTGCATGCGTTCTGTTTCTGTTGCTGCTTCGTGTCTGCCCGCGTCCATTTAGCGCAGATGAAGATTAATTACAGGGAAATTCGTAACATTTTTCATGCTTAATCTTGGCGCGCATCAACACTCCTTCTTCTTCTTCTTCCACATCCCCGCCCCCCCCCCTGAACAGCTTGACAGGCGTCCCCCACTTGGGCGTCTGGCGCACGTGAACTAAAACTAACTTATTAATAATAATAATTGTTTTATGTGTGCGTCCTCGTGTGAGTGTGTGTGTGTTCAGCACCCTTCGCTACTTGAGCTATTCGTCCAAATAGTATTTGCCAGCCGGAACATGTGTCACAGTTGGGGGATCACTCGCAACGGGGCTTAAATGTGTGTTTTTGAAAAATGATTTTTAGCAGCTTAAAACGAAGAATTCAACGCAAAGCAATTCAGCTGAACTCTGCTGTGCTCTGGGAAACCTAGGAAACCTGCCTGCCACTCCAACCCCAAAAAAAATACAGAAATACAAAAACAAACTGAAACCGAAACCGAAACTAGTTTACGCTGCTGGACGCCTTTGCCATTTGACCAGACCCAATAACAAGAAGTACAAATACTCTATGCGCACGGCAAGTTACTTGACTATTCGATTTTTCACATCAAATCATTAAATTCAAATGTTAACAAGCATTCAATTACAAGCTTAACAGAAAATGTAAATCATCTGGAATATAATTTCAAAAAAGGTAAGATAGTCGTTTAATATTAATCTAGTCTGCAAACAGTTTTTCTAATACAATTTCTATTGTTTAAATATATTTATAACTTGATTAGAAAGTCACTTACGTTTTATTTATAATCTCTAAATTAATATTTTACTTACTTTTTATTCAAAAGTAAAATTATTTAGAAAAGGAAACTATTATTTTTTATTCGATAGATAAATAATATTTTGTAAGTTTTGTACCAATACAATTTTTAAGCAAAAATATTACAATAGAGTATAATTTTAAAATCAATTATTTATATTTGTGTCAAATATTTTTTTGTCTTAATTTCCTGCAAATACTTTGCTTACTTATTTATTTATTTATTTAAAGTCGACTATGAACAGTCGACATTGAAGAAATTAATATTATTATGACTAAAAGACTAACATTATGATTGCAAATATTTGTTTAAAATAGAAAAAAAATAATTCAATTAAAATTAAAATATGAATTTAGTTTTGAAAATTAAATAAAATTTATTAATATTTGTATATTATTATATTTATACATTACTAGCGAAATGAGTGTTCACAATACATAACAAATATCTACAGCAAATAATAATAATATTAAAATATATTTTGTACCAATACAATTTTTAGGCAAAAATATTACAATAGAATTTAGTTTTAAAATAATTATTTAATAATTTATAATTTTAATTTAATTTAATATACTCAAAATGTATGAACATTTAAACTAACTCTTGTTCGTAAATAAACTAGTAAATTGAAGTGCAGCAAAAACTGTCCGTTGCATTATTGTTATTATCAATAAAGAAAAATTCAAAATAATTATTTTAGAAGGCAAATGATTAAGAAAAACTACATACTCTAAAATACTAGTAATAACTAATATTTTTAAAGATAATCGTTGTGTTAATTGGTTCGTTTTGCCTTTGTGTAGCGAATATCAAATATTTACTCTACAATAGTAAAACACATAAAAGCTAATTCATAATTTTTGAATTGTCGTGTCAACTGATCCCTTTCCTTCTGTGTGTAGCGTATTCAAAATATATACTCGAAAATAAAAATTTTTACAAAAATAGTATTTGTTTAATGTTAATTAATATTTTTTAAATATGAATTTTCTCCTTTGTGTAGCGAATATCAAATATAAACTGATTCATTTTTGCCTCTGTATAGCGTATACAAAATATTTACTCTACAATAATAGTATTTGTTAAATGTTAATTTATATTTTTTAAACAATCATCTTGATAACTGATCCCTTTTCTCCTTTGTGTAGTGTATACAAAATGCGGCTTCTTCTCGTCGACTGCCTGACAATCGCGTTGCTTTAGTTGTTGTTATTGTTTTGTTGTTTAACAACAGCTTACGATTGCTACCTGTTCAGTGTCCAGTGTTCGGTGTTCGGTGTTCAGTTGTTCGGTGTTCAGTTGTTCGGTTGTTCAGTTGCTCGGTTGCTGGGTTATGCCGTGTTAGGAGCAGGGAGCCCGCTTAAGTGCCTGCTGTGTGTGTTCGGGCCAAAAGCCGCCGGAGACATTAATTTTATTGTTTAGACTGCGCGCGCGAGATCGAAATCTTGAATCTTGAGTGTGTTCTTGTGGCGCAGTTATTGATAGTTTTAAATTAGGGTCAACTATGCGGCGGAGCGTTCCGTCCACTCATTCCACACGCTGGCTCTGACTTTAACCAGCTCTCGGCATGCTCCAGGTAGCAATTTCTTTTAATTACAAGCTCGGCTTTTAGGCACAACAAACACACACGGCGACTCTTGCTCTCTCGCTCTCGCTCTCTCACGCTCAGTCTGTCTGTCTCTCTCTCTCTTTTTCACTGATAACCAGTCGACGCCGCTGCAGGTGTTGCCAGGCAGTTAGCAGGCGCAACTAATGTCTAGATAATGGCCCCAACTGACCCCGACCACGACTCCGATGCCGAGCTCGACCCCGACACACAAACAAACTGCGACTCCTGGCACCATCAACACCCTGCCCCTGCCACAGACATCGACATCGACACCGACACCGACTCAGACACACGTGCAACCTCGACAGCAATTGAATTTACAGTGGCAATTTGTAAGTATAGACTACAAATTTTAAGCGCTTCCCTCAGCTGGTGGCGGAAACTGTGGAGTACTCGTTATGCGGCCTCCATGAAACTAACTTGCACATGCCTCGCTTTTTACTTGATGGGTTATTAAAAATAATGTTCCCTAATGTGCTGTTCTCCTTAAGCCATGCAGAAGCAATCAAAATTTGTTGTAATTATCCTCGCCGCATGCGAGAGACACCTTGACAACCCTTTCCATATCTCGGTCGATCTCATTTCGCAGTTTTATTTTTTTTTGTTTTTTTCTTACATCTGCTACTCAACTACTATAAATTGCTAATTTGTGTTTTTGTTCTCAAGGTCGAGGCCGCACAGCATGTGGCTATTGAAGTTGCATGTTTTAAGCACCAAAGGCAAGCAATACAAGTGAATTATAAACTAAGTGCACTAACGATTTTATAACCCTTTTAATTATCATGTAGGATATCAAAAAAAGCTGTTTGACTAAACAACTTCAAAATACTCGAAACTTCGGCATTTTATAATATGCTTATAATTGGAAAAATTTATGAAAATAAAGATGATCTACATAGGCCGACATTTCCACAAACTAATTTTACAAATTAAAATAAAGAAGAATACAAAATATGTTAAACACTTCCGTACATTTGATGTATTACTATAAATATAAATAATTGTATTTCATTATTTTCCTTTCATTTATCAAGCAGTCTTGACTAAAATAACTCTGCTAGATTAATCTCTTTGTTGAACTGCGGGTTCCGTACTATACTTATAATACTAGCTAATAAATAAACACAATACATTTTCAATGTTTTATAGTTTGTTTTTCGGTTTTTATTAATCACTGTTTAGAGACAATTTTTAGTTTTTATTTTAGTTTTTTCTTCTCATTTTGGTTTTTTTGATTTTGTTTCTTGGTTTCCTGCTCATACATGTTCTAGAAAATATGAATTTGATGTTTGGTTTTATTTTGTTTTTTAATTTTTTGTGTGTTTTTTTTTGTTTTTTCATTTGCCGAATGCATCGTATTGATGTTTGTTTTGCTGCTGGTTGTTTGTTGTTTGTTGTTGCTCTCTTTTTGTTTGTTGTGTGAAGTTAGCTTCGCTATTTCATTGTACAATAGTTGAATATACATTTAGTTGTATATATGCATGTATATATATATAAGTACATAGAATATATATAGGGGGTGTATATAACGCAGCTTGTATATACTAATCATACAATACACAGTTTTCTTCGTATATATATACTATATATATATTTATTTTGTTTTTCTATATCAGTTTATACATCTATGTATGTAGATATAAGGTCAATATATATCTCTCTTGTGTTCTATACATTGTTTCATTGTGTGTTGTTGTAGTTTAGTTTTAGTTTTTTTTGTTTTTGTTTTGTTCTTCAGCTCGTCTTAAACGCCTAAGTATATAGTATGCTCTTAACTATATAGATGTACGCTTGGGCTATATGCAGGTAGAAGAGATGAACCATAAATCGAAGGTGTTTTATTTTTTTTTTTTTTTGGTTTTTCGCATACAAAATAAAGTCATTTCATAGGAATACACATGTATATAAAGATGTATGTATGTATAGGTTTCGGTATTCACACATGCACATATATATCATATATATGGTAAAATGTCAGCTCGATTACGTTTTGTTCATTATTAATTTGAAGTTATTGTTGTTGTAACGCCTAGGTCGCTATGTATCGCTGTGGAGTTTGTCTAGTGTAACTTGATTCCCACTAAATGGAAGTATGGCCGATTATATATAACTATACATACATATCTAGTTGCCATGGATTATACAGTTGAACAGTTTTAAATGTTGTATTTATGTAATTACTTGTGTTTTCTGTTTATTGTTGCTTCTTTTATTTGATTTTGTATCAGAAGACCAAGTTACCAATAAGTCGTTAGCTTTATCTTTATAAATAGTTTAGAACAACGCTTTATTTGTGGTCTGTGGGTGTGTGTGTGTGTGTGTGTGTGTGTATAATGTGGGGTATATAGGTGTGTGTGTGTCAGCGTTTATGCGTATACTTAATATGAATACCCATAAACGCAGCATTTTTGCTTTTTCTCTCTCGCTCTTATTCAGTACTCTATGTGTGTGTGTGTGTGTGTGTTTATCTTTGGTTGTGTAGGGGAAGGTGTGTTAGATTTGAGTGTGTGTGTGTGTGAGTGTGTAGGGGGGAAAGGCTCAATAGGGATAAAGATTCTTGCGCTTCAGCTCCATGTCGAGGTCGGCGAGCTGCTGAAGGAAGCCATCGTTTGGTCGGATTTCACGGCGCATCCGCACCGTGCGTATCGCGTCTACGGCGGACATTTTACGGCAGATCATCAGATACGCCAGCACGCAGGTGGCCGATCGCGACATGCCCACCAGGCAGTGAACCAGCACTTTACCTAAACAGAGACAGAGACAAGGATTAATACAAACGACACAAGCGAATGGAGTTCATCTACTCACCGCCGCTGCTGATGGCGCTGTCAATGAATTTGGACGCCACGTAGAAGTAACGGGAAATGTCTGTCGTGGGCGCATCGATCATGGGGAATCCCATATATCTAAAAAAGCAATCCTTATGTTGGCGTCTGCACACACAAAATACACACAAACAACAACCACAACCACAACCACGAACACGATCACAATGACAACAGCAAATGGCCCACAGTGAGAGACAGTGAGAGTGACAGAGGTGACATGTATTGGTGTTACATATATGTATATATATACAAGAAACGTGTGAAGAGAACGAAAAAGAAAAGTGAAAAAAATTTGATCAAAATTTGGTGCGATAGAAATCGAATCGAAAGTGCCAAGAAAAATAAACTAAAAAAAAAAAACTCCAAAGTAGAATCAATAATTAATGTGCGCCAATGATGTGATAATACCGGCCCCGCATTGATCATGATCGTAACTTAATGTTTTTTTTTATTTCTATGTTATTTAAGGACGCACCTCACGCTGGGCATGTCCCGATAGTAACTGTGTCCAGTGTCCACCTGGCCGTAACGACAACCCTCCGCCGCATTCAGCACATGCGTGATGCCCATCAGCCTCAAGTAAGTTTTGTTTTTAGCCGCCGCACTGCAAACAGAGCGATAAAGAGAGAGCATTACAATCAGTTGGAATCAGTTAAAGGATGTCTAACTCACGCATCGCCTATGTAAATGCCCGGATAGACTTCATCACAGTCAACATCGTGGATGGCGCACTCGGCACGTCGCAGACCCGGCAGATTGCGGCACGGAGCCATCGAGTAGTGCAGCACTCGCTGCAACTGGCGTCCTGTGGTCTGTTCTGAGGTTTCCAGGCGGCTGGGCGACTGCAAGACCAGATTATTCACAGGAATTAATAATAATTCATTTACGAATGAGTTACTCAATTCAAATGCATTCTCAGCAAAGCGAAACATTCAAATATTTTACAAAATGCTCGCTTCAATTGCATAAAGCCAAAATGTCAGAAGGTTATAATAAGAATTATTTTAAAATATACTCATATATACAATCATATTTTAAAATATGAGAGTATCTGTCTGCAATGAGCCCTTATTTTAATTTTAATTGGGTTAAATATGTTTAGAGTAAATGTAAGAAATATTGAAATATACTTTCATTTTATTTCAAAATTTTTTTAAAACCTAAATAATATGCTGGGGTATCCTGGCCAAATTATTAACAATAATCAATAATAGTTTATTGACAAATAAGTTGCTCAATTAAAATGCATTTTCGGTAAAGCGAAAAGTTCATTGCACAAAATGCTCGCTCTTTTAATTGTAATAATTGGGTAAAGGCAAAAGTTGAGTGGTTATAATACAAAATATGCTCGACTTGACTGTGAGAAATATTTTTATATATTTTTTTTTCATTTCAAAATTTAATTTATCGCTTTATTAAATAATTGGAATAATTGTATGAGGCCAAAATATCAGACGGTTATTATACGACATTTTTTTAAATATAGATACATATATATTTTTTTTAAAATATGATTGTATTCTTTATTATAATTTTAATTGATTAACTGCAATAGGTTCAAAATTCTGCGAGTAAACATGAGAAATATTGCTATATATATATAAGGCCTAAAAAATATTCTAAGGTTTTTAGGCGACTGGCAATTGCAAGACCAAATGGCATACAATAATTAATAATTAATAATTAATAATTATCAAACAATTTGCTCAAATAAAACGCAATCACAGCAAAGCGAAAAGTTAAAATATACAAATGTTTGATACGATATCATTCCACAAAAGACGCAATTGAGAAGGTTATAATAAAAGTATTTTAAATATATATATTTTTTTAAATATGATTGTAATGATCCTTTATTATTTTATTATTATATTAATTTATGGGTTCAAAATTCAGAGAGTTTTTTTTTTTAAATTAAACTAAATGCCTAAATTTTAAAAAATTCTCGCTTTATAAATATTTAATAGATTTGAAGCCAACAATTCAAAGGTTTATTGTATAGTGAAAAACATATTGAAATATGTACACGTATGTATAAATATTATATTATATATATATTCTTTTTTTTTTATCATTATTTCTCTGATAAGCCTTATTTAAAATTTTATCGAGAAAAATGCAGAAATGCAGAATTATATTTGTATTGTTATTTCATCTCAATATTTAAATGTATGTCTAAATATAATTTATATGAATTCCAGAGCGAAATCAAAGCAATCAGAGTTAGTAAGAACGCTTAAATCCACAAATCTCAACAAGAATTAGGAAAATTGCGCACACAGAACATTTTTGTGGTGACCATGCAAGCATTTATGAGCTCATCACAATAATAATACACTTAAAACGACGACGACAACAAAAACAAAAGGCAGAAACATTCGAGAAAAGGAAAAACTCAGCAGAAGATAAAACAACTTAAGGATGGCAGGATAGAAGGATGGAAGGATGCTGTGCTTGACAGCGAATATGGCATAATTTGTGCCGCTTGTCACTTGAGAGAGGCTCTCTGAAGGCGATTTGCAAATGATTCCGCGTTGCGGATATGTAAATGTTGTTGTATGTTTTGGCAGTTGGCAATTATTTATGGGCATCAAGTTTTGTCTAGGCGACAATTGAGCTTCAGCTTCAGCTTCAGCTTCGGCTTCGGCTCAGGCTTCTGTTGCCAAAAGCTCGGCCAGCTAAATTTATGGGCAAAGGCGAAGGTCGCCCAAACTACAAACAAAACGCAAACACGGTGAAAGAGACAGAGACAGAGACAGGGAGAGAGAGAGCGAGAGCGAGAGAGACCCCTCGAGCCACGTCCTTGTCGGGGGTTTGTCAATTTCAGGGACAGTAGCCAAAGTCAATGGGAAAGTGAAACTGATTTTATTTTTTTTCAGTCTCTCTTTTCCTTTTTCGATTTTCATTTATAATGTTTTTTTTTTTCAGTTCAGTTTAGTTTAGTTTGGCTTATCGGTTGTCTGCTTTGTCATAACATATTCAAATAAAATCAGCGACAGCGAGGCGCCGCAAGGAGGAAGGAGAAGAAAGAGACAGCGACAGAGGCAGAGAGAGAGAGAGAAGCGAAACTTTTGCTTTTTGCCGCGGCATTCGACCCTGAGAAGCAAATGAGAAACAGCAAACATCATCGCAGGCGAAAAGTTCTTTCACTTTTCTTGCTTGATTTTGATCTATTGTGACTGATCTGACGGGTATATAGACACACAAAAACATATGTATATCTCTGCCTCTCTCTATACGTAAATACATTTGCATATCTCTTGTCTCGCATTAAATTCGTGTTTGCCCCACGACGACGATTTATTGGCACATCTTTGGAGATTGCCTTGACGGCATGAATTTACTGTTTACTGTTTGCATTTTAGCATTTAGTTTAGCCTAGCCGATTTTAGTTGAAGCCATAACTTAATGTGCTTGGTTAATAAGCTCGGATTTGCTTTGGGTTACGTTCACGACACATCACATTACACAACACTGGACGCATGCATTGCATCGATAGCACGATAACGATAACGATAACGATAGTTGCATCTCTGACAAACCTGATAATAGTGCGGACTATATCTATCGCCAATGCTGCTGCTGTATCTGTCGGTGGATAGCTGCAAAAAGTGATGAATATCGAGAGTAAACAAATGTAAAAATAGTTCAAGATAAATAAATATAGTAAATTACTGAAATCATTCCGATAAACAAAAATTAAATGAACGAATCGAGGACACTGAATTTTATGTGGGCGATATTAAACACAAAAAAATGGTCACCAAATATTTGTGAAACCTTCTAAAAAATTCCAAATTAGTTGATTATGTTTTGTTGTGAATAAAAAAAATTATAATAAAAAAATAATCAATTGTCAAATAGAGAAAAACACTATCTTACAATAATGGAATATTTGTGAAACTTGGTCAAATGAATTAATGATGTTTGATTGATGGAAATACGAATCACTTTTTAAGATGGACAAAACAATCATTTCCCCATATCTATAAATATTTAACGATGGTACAAATTAAATTAATATAATAAAATAGTCAAATACTAAAAAAATGACATATTTGTGAACTTAATTGATTATGTTTTTTATAATGAACACTCCAACATATCCAGAGCTTTTTTATCACATCAAAAACAACAATAAAATAATTAAAGAATTCGAGCAAATATAATGTATTTTATCAGTGCCACATATTGTTTTAATGACAACTAGCAGACAGCTTGCGAAGCCAACTATTTAGCAGCTCTTTTAAAATGCACAAATCGAGATCAAGTTAAAAGAGAACTTATCGACTTGAGCAAGAAACGCTAAAGGAATGCAACTAATTAAGCGTCATTCGAAGAGCTAATTGATGGCACTCCGGGCTAAAATCCTGTGTAATCGTATCAAGTTGAAATCACTTGACTATAAATAGAACTTGGTGTCGTCGGAATTGAAAAATCAAGAGCATTGTCTGAGCAGTTTCCCTAGGCAACAGCGGGCCAGACAAGCCTAAGTAGAAGTTGTAGTAATTGCCTGCGATATGCATATATAATATATACATATATATAGACAAAAATATGTATATATTTAGCGACAACTCGGGCGATTGCTTTATATTTATTTCTATTTCTGCGTATACGTAATATAATATTTAAAATCTCTTTGAGGCCATTTCGCAGGTGGGTTGGCGACTAAAATACTGCGGTCCGAGGGGGGGGAGGGGAGAGGAGGGGAGAGGGGAGGTGGGAGGTGGGAGGCAAGTTGCCTTCAGGTGCAAGCGAAGAGGCGTTGGCGTTGGCGTTGGCCATTTGATGTTGTGTTGCCTCATGGCTGATGTTGTTGACGTTAGTGGTTTTTGGCCACTGTCGACGCCTTGACCTTGTTCCGCTACAAAGATGTACATCGCACCAATACAGATATATATACATATATATATATGTGTTTATTTAGTTGTTTAGTGTGTGGCTCTAAAAATACACAGCGGTACATGCATTAAATGCTGTGAAAAGCACGCTGCAAAATGAAAATCACTCCCCGCATTTTCGACACATTCCTTTCGACGTTGGAATCACTCGAAATCGTGGCAAATAAATTGGAAAACTGTACAAAAGAAAAGCTCAACCAGCGATGAGTCAGTGCATAACGTTGCCTCCGATTCGCCCGCATGCCAAACCAATTAGCGCTGAAAGAGTTGTTCGACTCAGTCTGCGATTAGATGAAATACTAAAACTTAATCATCGCCCATTCAGACACCCTCCTCCTCTCTGTCTATTTCTGTGTATCGCACAGAAACAAACATTCATTGGCACGTTATTCACGTTAGCCTCGGACAGTGTCTCGATGCAAGGTGTCGCTCACACTCGTTCTCTTTCAGCAGACACCCACAGTGCCAAGAACAGATCGCATTGTTTCATCCATTAGTCAGAGAGTTGCTCTCCACTCACGAGAGTCCAACTGACACCATTTGCATTTGCATTCATATCTCGCCACACACAATTCAATTGAATTGAATTCAATTCAATTGCATTGCCCAGCTCAACACTTCCTGCAGGGCAACATGCGGCAAGCTGTGGCAGGTTGCAGCTTGAATAGCGACAACAAAAACGACACCGAAACCGAAACCCAATTCGAAACTGAAACTGAAACTGAAACTATGTCAACCCAGCTGAGCTAAGCTGTATTGAGCTTAGGCCAGGTCAAGCATTGACCACTCAACGAACAGCCAGCTAGATAAATGCAGCTTGTGTTTCAAACTGTTGCCGAGCCCTTTGGAGGTCATCGCAACGAGCTGACAGAGACACAAGAACTTGCCCCAACACGACACTAACTAACGACCTGTGGCCATCAAGTTTATATGATAAATACTGAACTTAATCATTGTAGTCTGGCACCTTTTGTGTTCCTCTAATTTGCTCATTAATTTGAATCTAGCTCAAGTTTGCCAATTACAAAAAAGTAATTATAATAAAAAAACAGCATCGAAAATTACAAAAAATAAGCAAGCTCCAAGAATTTCATACGATTCGCACTAAATCATAATTGCGTTGCATTAAGCGCATGTTTATCAGATAAATAAAATAAATTAAATTCGTATTCAACTATGTAGTTCATCAGATTAAAGCGGATTAACATTAATAATAAGAATTCTTTTGGCATATAGCAAGAATTATTAATGGACTTTAAATTCATTGTTTTTTAGGCCAAGCTGCTAAATTATTTTAATTCAACTTTAACATACATATCTTTACAATATAACTATTAATTATTTATTTATCATTATTTGAGTGCAGCCAACTGAAATTTCTGCTTAGAAGTTCGTTTTGCACTTCATAATTTCTAGTTTTAATTGCTGGCACTCGAAGAGCTGCGAAACTTCTGCATTATGTCAAATGATTTGAACTCATTAAGTCAAGTGAGCTGCCAAACTTCGAGTAGTTGTTCCAAATACAAAGTGATGCAAACATTTTGAACCAATAAATTATGAAATCAGTTCGTTGGCACTCAGAAGCACTCACACTCTCGCTGTGAATGTGAATGTGAATATGAATATTTGTACGTATTTATTGTTTATTGGCCTTGTACATTCGGAATAGCAACAACAACGACGACAACATCGACGAGAGATATTCACAGAAAAGCGCAAATAGGAAAATTCTGAAAAGCGATTAACAAAAATGCTTAACAAGTGTGAAAATTTTGCTTGGCATGCTGAAAATTATAGACACAACAATATATGTACGTATGAACAATTGAAATATTTGTGTGTGAGTATTTCATTTTTTGTGTGGGTGCGATTCGATTGCACAGTAATGGACAAGAGGCGATTAAGAAAAGCGTTTTGCTATCGATAAAATCCAGCCTATAAACGGAGAAAAGGTTTTCCTGCGGGTTTGATTATCAAAAAAAAAATACCCTACGAATGAGTTGCAATATTCTATATAAATTCTAGTTAAAAATGTGCATTGACTGACAAGATACAGATGTCAACTTTACTGCAACATAAGGAGTGCTTGACTAGAAGATATCCTGCAGCCTTGCTGAAATTTTGTATGATAAATTTGCCCAATTCAGACTTATAGGAAATTATGTGAACTGCTTTACCCCACTTATGTTTACCCTGTAGCAGGCAAGAATAAAAAAGACAACCGAAATGCATTGACATGCAAACCGTGCAGACAAATGTATTGATTAAACAGTCTGCCAAAAAACTCAAACGAAACAAAATAAAAAGCAACCGAAACAAGTAAATAAATGAATCGTTGAAAAATAAACAAAATTATTAAAGAATTTTCAACTGTGGCAGAGATTTTTAATGCGCTTCGGCATCACGTGCAGAAACAGATCCAACAGAAAGTTTGCAGTCTCAGATATATATTTGGTAGTTGTATTTTTTGTCGCATTTCTCATAAGGAAAAGCCAAACAGCCATAAACAAAATGATACTTAATGAAAATTGCGCAAATTAAATGCGCAGTAGTTTTTAATTTGCCATTTAAGGTGTGCACTTTGGCAGGCAGCAGAGAGACGAGAACAACAACAACAACAACAACAACAGCATCGAGAACGAGAACGAGAACGAGAAACAAGTCGCATTTGTTAATGCAGCTAATGCAAATGATCAGTCAAGGTTGGCAATAGGGCGCCCAAAATGGGGCGCGCTTCGATAATACTTCAAATCTAGCGATGAGCACGTGATGCGATCGTTAATGATAAGTTCCAAAGTCGTGACTAACGCTATAAATATTGCTTACACAGACGAGCAGCAGACACGACTATTGCAATACCCTGCAGTTTTTAGCATTCCTATTAAATTTACTGAAGTTTGAGGGAATTCCCTTAAACAGATGGATTACAAATATGAATAGCTGCTGAGCAGTTAAAAACAATTTTAATAGACATTCTGACTGTCGAAAATGATGAACTGAACGGCTGATCGACAGCAGTGCACCCTGTAGATGCTTTTGATTTACTTAAATGCGTTGCTCGATTATCTTAGAACGTTTAAAATTAATATTTAAAAATATAAGAAATGTATATCTAGTCAAAGCAATTCTTATGCTTGAAACTAATTTTGTTTATAAAAATAAAATATACTTTAAATTGTTTTTTTTATAAGAAATTTATATGAAGTGAAAAAAAGCTTTTCATATTGTACTTCATACGCTCCTAAAGATGTTTGGATTGACACTGATCGACTATTGTATTCCCTGTTGACACTTCTTCATTTTAATTTGAATAAACTATTGAGCATAGCTAATGAGCATGCTCGACAGGCATGCACTTCAGAGCCAAGAGCTGAAGCCGTCAATTGTCCAAGTAATGCATTGGTGATAATTGTTTATTTTGTTGTAGTTGTTAAACAATGGAACTGCAGCAACAATAGCGACAGCAAAATCGCTTTTAAGTGGCCGCTCAGGTATTTTTTTTTTTGTATTTCTTGCCTTTCGCTTTTGCTCAATGAGGCGCAACAGCTGCCAATCGACGACGACGACGACGACGAGTGTTTGTTGTCTATGGACACACACGCCCACACGCCTCTACGCCCACACACAATGTTCGCATAATTGTTAAGTGTGCGCGTCGTTCTATATATAGGCAATATATATAGGCCATATATAGGCCGTATATAGAGCATATAGAGCAGACCCAGGCTGGGCCACACCATATATCGGAGATGTACAACGCTCTATCGATCGTTCAATTAGCGCCAACAACAACTACTCTGAATGACAGCCAGCACTGACATTGACATTTTAGCTAAGCTATTGGGCTTTGTGTTTCATTATTTTGCTGTGTGTTGCCAGAAGGCAGCAATCTTTTTTTTTTTGTTTTACAATTTTGTAATGCACATTACACGGAAGCTAGCTGGCTGGTTGGCTGGCCAATTAAATGCACGCCCCTGGGGCGCTGGGTTCGCTTCAGTGGTTCAGCGCCACTCCCGCCAACATCTCCAGCAGCAGCTCCGTCACCTTGCCACCAAATGTGGCAACAACACCCCGAAATTTGTACCAAAAATGGAAAGGAAATGTGACTCTGTCGCTGACTGGGCGATTTAATTAATTTTGCATTCAAACCAAAATTCAAGTTCAATAGCTGCGAGATTAGCCTTGAGCTCACAAAAATTGTCGTTTATAATTAAGTTAATTGACCCAGGCGGCGTATGAGTAATCTGCTTAAGTTTAGACCGCCCAAAAGCCTATTACGTTTATCCAGTCCAGTTTAGAGGGTCAGCAATACTTGTAATGCAGTCGACAACCTCCTCCCCCCAACTCGCACGTTGGGCGCCAAGCCCATTGCAAATGCACAAAAGTAGAGCAGCAAAATTGGAGTATTATTACATTGGCCAACTATATTTAGATAATCGGCTAATAATGCTAAGCAGATGTTATGCCCGCCCTGTCGATTACCGCATAGTCATATGAGGTTTTGAGAGCCTGCACATAATGTGATGTTGTCTTGGGTTATGGCAGGACAAGCGCACGTTGGGCGCCACAATGGGGAAGATGCCGTTAAATGCACAGCTATCGCATAATATGCCGAATATGGCGAGTTATTAATAGCAACGAACAAAACTTGAAGCTTTTTTGGAAGCTTCACATTTTTGGGCGGCAATGCAATAAAATTGTTTTGCATTAACTGAGAACTATTCGTCGTTCTTGGATACGACCTACTATATAACTGTGTGTGTGTGTGTGTGTGTGTGTGTGTGTGGCAGCCAACATTGTGCAAAAGGCACTTGAACTTTGCTTTGGCCATAGAGAGCATTTGCATTTACGAGCAAAGGCCTTGTGTGGATGGATGGATGGATGGATGGAAGGATGGATGGATGGGGATGGGGATGGAGGGATGGAGATGGGCTGCAGGTTGAGTAGTTTGTGCTTGGGTGTGTGCCAAGGCTTCTCGGCTGCAGCTGGAATATGACACACGGACACAAATACACAGGTGAAGTGGCATTGCAACCAAAAAACGGAGCCGCAAATTGGGTCAGCGTCTCAAGCGCGCACTTGCATTCAAGGTCACTTCACAGCCACAGCAGCTGCATCTTATCAGCAACAACAACAACCACAGAGCGAGGGAAAGGAAAACAGTGTGACCAGCGCAGGTGAGTTGTTGACACTTACCGCATATCTCCATGACATCTTTGTAAATTTGTGTGCTTGCTTTTGCCTTTTTGCTTCCGCTGCCTAAAAACTTGCTCAGCTGTTCCTGCTGCTCCTTCTGCTCCTGCTGCTCCTGCTGCTCCTGGCGTTCGTTGCTCCCGTAACGCGTTGCTGTGGCTACCTTCGGGTTTGTTTTGTGTGTGTTGAGTAAATATATATAAATAATAGATGAATTACAGCGACAAGAACAACAGCAACAGCAAAAACAACAACAGCGCAACAGTGGCTGCAACAGCAACAGCAACAAATGCAACAGCGTTGCACTTGCCTTGCCTCGCTTTGCTTTTTGGTATGACAACAAACAAACTACTCAAGCTATTTTTTAGTTTTTTTTTTTTTTTGCACACACTTTGTAACAAAAAAACCAAAAAAAAAATTAAGTTTCCCACACGCACCTTTTGCAAAAAACCACACGTCTAAACTGCTTTTATTTTGTGATGGATTTCGATTTTGAATTTGAATTTGACTTCAATTTGTTTTGTGTATGATTTTTTATTTATTTATTTGTCGTTTGTTGTTGCTTGGTTAGAAAATCTTTAGGGGATTTTGCAGCGGGCCAGTTTTCGGTTTTTGCGTTCTGGCGACGTACTTTTTGCGACTGATTTGCAAAGCGGCTTTCGCTTTGGGGGTTGCTTTTCGTAGGCGTCCGAAAGCTCAACAATCGGTTCGGGCCACCTCCGGTGCGTCGGTGACGTACGCCGAAAAGCTTTTGCCGCTCAGCTTTGATTTCGCCGTTGCCGTTGCCGTTGCCGTTTGCCTTTTGCTGCCATCGTCGCACGTGGTGACGCTTTGCGACACCCTAGACTAACACACCCACTCACCTACACACACACATGGAGGGAGCCTCGTGCATTTACGCATATGTAAATATTTTTATTTGCTCACGACCATCGAAGAGCGAGAGAGAGCGAGTTGGAGAGCAAAGCTTTAAGCTGCAATTGTTCTAGTTTGTGGGCTAAGCAAAAGTTCCGCCATCGAATTTCAAGATCATCCCACATGTGATTCACACAATTTGAAAGCTTTTGCACTTAGTGCGCGTATTGAGAGCATTTATTAATATCCGTACATCTGTTGAATTATTTGTTATGTGTATCAATTAATTACTGCACACTGCGAAAATAGAATTGCGAGAGAAACAAACGCGAAATCTGTGTAGCACAGAATTGAGACATTTCAGTTAAATGATTCACTTCTCATTT
Organism: Drosophila formosana; assembly: GCA_035045625.1. Lineage (NCBI taxonomy): Eukaryota > Metazoa > Arthropoda > Insecta > Diptera > Drosophilidae > Drosophila > Drosophila formosana. The sequence goes on along the minus strand of JAWNOW010000144.1, from coordinate 727,700 downwards.
CAATCTCGTGTAATCCTTGAATATTCAAGGGTTTCCGCCATCTTCAAACCGATTCCAAAATAGAATAGAGAGTGCGAGGCATTATACGGCATGACAGTCTCAAGCTAGCGCATTTTTTGTTAAATCCCATCCAAGTGATTCATTTATAAATCCAACAAAATAAAATAGATTTATTGCTCGATCGTTCCAAAAACTTACAACTTACGAAGCTGTATTCAAGTATTTATTTAAAGTTTAAGTAATACACAAATTATATTGTATCGCAGAGGTGTAATTCAATTGATTAAATTAATAAAGGACTAATAAAATTCACTAATTTCAAGAAAACTAAGAACTAGTAAAAGTATTTATTTTTAATTTAATTATTTTAGCAGCCATCTTCCAATACTGAAATATTCAGAACTAAATGAATAAAAATTATTGGCAACTTTAGCAACAATTAGGTAGAACTTTAAGTGCTAAATAAAATTTTATATTTGATTCCATTATTTTAGCAGTTTTTTCCAATATTGAAATATTCAAAACAAAATTAATTTTTGTTTTCTATATCACGAGCACAATTGCACAATTTTAATATTCGAAATTGAATTTTGCTAAAAGTTATTGACAACATCAGCGAACAATTATATCTTTACAAGTTTAAGAGTTTTCAGTTCAGTGGAGAGTTGTAAAATGTGCATATTCTTAATTTTGATGTTCAAATAAAAGTATGTTTCAATAAGTTGTGAAGAGACCAGTGCAATGCGGTGAAAAGTAACATGATAAGAGCCAGAAAGGTATAAAATGCTTCCATTCTGGTAGTGTGCAGTAGAACATTGTACAACAGCGTAAAAACGAATGGTGTAGAGTAGTGTAGAATAGTGTAGAGTTGGGTGGAACAGTGTAGAGTAGTGAAGAGTAGGGAAGATTAGTGTAGAGTAGTGTAGATTATTGCAGTGTAGTGTGGAATTGAATAGTCTGGATTATTCGATAGTGATGTAGAGTAGTGTAGTGTAGAGTCATGCCGTCGAGTGTAGTGTAGAGTAGTGTAGTGTCGAGTGTATTGTAGAGTAGTGCAGTGTAGAGTGTTGTGTGAAATGCAGACGAATGTGTGGTAATCTAAGGTAATGATGTGCAGTGCAGATCTGAGAATAGTTTACAAAACATGTGTAGAACAGTGTAGACTAGCCGGCGAACACGTGAAATATCTGCGACTAGTTCGTGGAGAGAAACGTGCAGAAATCGAGCTAATTGGACGTCGGGAACATTTGATCAGTCTGCATCTTCGGCGGAGGCTTCGACTTCATGCCAGCCAGCAGCTGCTTGAGCTGAACGATGGCCTTGGCCGGGTTGAGATTCTTCGGACAGGTGTTGGTGCAATTGAGGATGGTGTGGCAGCGATAGAGCTTGTAGGGATCCATCAGCTGGCACATGCGATGCTCGGACGCCTCGTCGCGCGAATCGATGATCCAGCGGAAGGCCTGCATGAGGATCGCCGGACCCAGATACTTCTCACTGTTCCACCAGTAGGATGGACACGCGGTCTGGCAGCAGGCGCACAGAATGCACTCGTAGAGACCGTCCAGCTTATCGCGATCCTCGAGCGCCTGCAGATACTGCGCTTTGCCGATCTCGCGATCCATATTCTTGCGCTGCAGCCAGGGCTGAATGGAGCGATACTGATCGTAGAACTGCGACAAATCCGGCACCAGATCGCGCTTCACATACAGATGCGGCAAGGGATAGATGCGGCATGGCCGGGCCACGTTCGTGTCGATGGCCGAGATGCAGGACAGCGTGTTGATGCCATCGATGTTCATGGCACACGAGCCGCAGATGCCTTCGCGGCACGAGCGACGAAAGGTCAGCGTGGCGTCCATCTCGTTCTTGATCTTGATGAGCGCATCCAGCACCATCGCGCCGCAATCGTTGAGATCGATGCGATACGTTTGCATCGAGGGCTCATCGCCTGGCTTCCAGCGATATACCTCGAAGGTCTTGATGCGCGCCTCCTTGGCCTTTGGCTTGGGCGAAGGTGCCTTCGGCGGCTCCTTGGCACCATCGCCGCCAGCTGATTTGCCAGCCACCTCCTTGGCCGCCTTCTTGGCCTTCTTGGCCTTATCCTTGCCCTTGTCGGTGGCCTCATCAACTAGGTCTTCTCTTGCACTTGCCATCTTCAGCTCCAGCGATTCGCTGTAGTCGCGATTAACCACATCCAGCATGGATGGTTGCTTCTGCTCCAGCGGCATCAAGCGGTTGGGCAACTCGGCGGCCAGAGGATGGCCATAAGAACGCCTGGTTGTCAAAGTGCGCCACGAGAACGCATCGATGCAGCGCACAAAGGACCCGAGTCGAAACATTTGTTGGCCGAAGAAAATTGGATGAAATCAATATTATTCACGATGAAAACAAAATTATTATTTTACAATTTGGAGTTTGTATTTTATGTTTCCCGGAGCTGTTTTCCGTGCGAGCTTTAAAATATTACTGACTGGAGAGAGACGAGCTAAGCCTTCAACCATAACCGGATATTGCCAATAATTTCAAGGCCAACTAGATTACACTTTTTTGTCTGTAAATACACCAGCTTACTCTGTTATATTTCTTCATAAAATTTTACTATGGTGTTGCTAACTACTATTTTTTTGAATTTAGAATCATTCAAGATATTTTATTTAAACTAATCACTTTAATTTCTCAAGCTATGAAAATTCAATTTTACAGAACCTCAAAAAGCGAAAAAAAATTTCGAAACTTCTAAACTAACTTTTCGATATTACATAGGTAAATAATTGATTCTAAATAAGTGGAGAAAATCAAGCAAAATTATTTGTCTTTGCTGTCATAGAATAAAATATTATAGAAGCCAAAATTTATTATTATGATTTTCATTTAAAAACAACCTTGCGAATATTTTTTTTCAGATCATAGAGAAAACTCTGGTTTCGGAACTTCTGTTAAATAATTTTTTGCAATTAGATGTGTAATTATTTGATTCTAAATTAGAAGAAAAAATGTAGAAGAAAAGTTGGGTTAAAGCCTGGTCAATAGTCTTATGCAAAACGTGGGGAAAATTCAAATTTAAAAGTTCACGTAAAGCAAGACTCTAAATTAAACTGTTACAGATTTTACGTGAAGACATTTTCCCTAATGGGAAATAGGCGAAAAGGAATTTTGACAATTTGTTATGCAGTGAAAGTAAAAGCCGTGGAAAAGTTCATTTACAACTTTGCACTGCGAGCTGTGAGCTGTCAAATTAATTAGTCAGGCAGTCGAGCATTCAGTCAATGAGTCATTCTTCAGTGATGTTTAGCTGGCAATAGAGAACTTGAGCATCGTACTCGCAGTGGCCGTATTGTATTTATTATTTACGAGTTTGCTTGTTATTTTCCTTTGAAAACTGTTGAGCATTGGAAATCAACAGATCAAATTGAATGTTTGTAATTTTCAAATTAAACGCAATTAAATGAGAATATGTTGTACAACAAGAGGGGCGTCAACACATGCTGAAGATCAGGGAGCGGGCGCTGTGAATGAAGCCAACTGTGAAAACGGTCTCAGGGCCAGGTCTATAAATACGATATATCTCCGACCAAATGCGACGCAGCAATTGTTCTGGAATGGTGTGGCTCCATCTCCCTCTCCCTCTAGTATCTCTCTCTATCTCTCGCTCTGTCTGCCTGTCTTAAAAATAAAACTCAAACACGCTGACAGCAGCAACTGCAGCCGCCTTTAGGATCAGCACCTCGTGTATGCGAAATAAGAATGTTGTCACTTGGCATCACTTCGATCCCACTTTCCACTCCCAACTGGGGCGCTCTTTTTTTGGAAGCCAGCAGACAACAGTCGGCGCACAGCGTGAAGTGGATGGAGTGTTTGTTTAGATCGCAGCATCCGATGCGGATGTGTCCGAGAACAGGAAAAGCGCCCGCTAAGCCCGCCTAGATTAACTGCATCGGCTTTTTATGCCATCACGGACTCAACTCATCGTCATCTCAGACACAGCAGCGAAACATCAAAAGCACCAAAGACAATTAAAATGTAATTCCAGCAATGCGCCTGTTTGCACCTGCCGTCTGGACATCAGCAACAATCTTGTCAACGCTCATCGCAACACTGTCCCACATGGCAAGAGATTCAAATTGCCGCAAAGTTTATGTGGTAAACAACTTTTACACCACATCTTAAAAGAAAATGAATAATACAATTTTGCGGAATTATATTGTAATTATTTTTGTATTATTTGAAATCAGTTACAAAAATTAATGAATTTGAATAATAATTTTTGGATATGTTTTTGTAAAATTTGTGGAATATATTTTTAAATGAATAATTTTACTTTTTATTTGAGTATTCTAAATAAATCTATATCATTTTATATATTTATATTTTACTATAAGAAGTCAGTTACAGTAACAATAATTTTTAAATATGTTTTTGGAAAAATATTTGTATATATTTTTATTTAAATATCTTAAAAAAATATTTTATTTTTTAGTTGAATATAAATGCATAAAATGTGTATATATTTATCAGCCTGATAGCCTGAGGCTCATAACATTTTAATTGATTCATTTTATTAAGCAGTTTTAGCGAAATTTTATATTGCGCTTAACATTTTATTCTAAAAGCTATAGCTACTTTAATTTAATTTATTTATTACAATCATTTTATATTATTATTTTTGTAATTTTTCATAATAATTTATTAGAACAAAAAGTAGTTGATTTTTGCGCAATTCTGTTTAAATTATAAATCTGTTGAAATTTAATGCATTTCAAATAAAGAATATTTATAGATGCATTTGTTTTACTAATTCCTAAAACGCCTTTTTAATTTTAATATTTAAGAAAAAATTTGTATAAAATGATGTGTTTAGTAAATTTTTGTATTTAGCAATTAAATATTAAAGACGCAGTGAATTTATTTACCCAGCTGTGCAAAGATGTTGCTTTGCAGTCTAGTGTTATTAAAAATAAATTCATCACACACAAATACTTGAGGCAAATTATGTTGGCTAAGTTGTTTGTCGCTACCAAGGTGTTGACGCTGTTGACAATCTGGAGCAGCGTGTCTCCCTCCCTCCCCTGCTATCCCCCACTTTCTGTCTCACTCTCTCTCTCTCTCTCACTCTCTGTGCCTCGTTTTGCTGCCGAGTTGAGTCATTTAAGCTGTTAAGCCGCCGCTGACGTCTGACAGGTGCCATGATGATGTAGGCATTTGTTGCGTACATTTCGTCATACATAGTTAGAGAGACGCGTGCTGGAATTAGCTTGCCATGTTAGCAGACAAGATGTGATACTGTCAACCAAACCATCGTCAAGATGCAAGCAGCATTCGCATTCATTCATTGCCATTGCCATTGCCGTCCCCATTGAGATCCATCCACATCCACATCCACATCCATGATGCTGATGTTGATGGGCCAAACGACCAACGAACTGAACCGAACCGGAATGTGTCTTCCTGTTGTTGGATCAGTTGATTTGTTCATTTGATTGCCATGCTGCGTAGTGCGATATAAAAACGTAAGATTTATGGCTTTTAAATTTCATTCATGTACTCACTGATTGTTGCACTCATCCATGTGGAGTCCAAGTGCGAGTGCGAGTGCCAGTTTGAGTTCGAGTTCGAGTACGAGTGCGAATGCTTGGCTTGGCTTGGAGTGCAATAATACATAGTATGGCAAGCGGATGCACAAATCAATTACATCGCTTGCCATGGGAATCTTAAACGCTGTCTCTGACCAAAGATCACGCCAAAAACCAATTATAAAGGTGCCTTGGCTGCATTCATTTATTAAACTGCAGCGACAACGATGCAACGTCACGACTTTTTGCATAGAACCGGGAATTTGATCATGGGTCAGGTTCTGGCTAAACCCCGTGCTTAAGGTTACAAACTTAGCTATTAAATATTGCATTCGACAATTTACGATTTATTGTAAATGACTGTGTTTTATAACACAGTTAGGCATTTGCAATCAAAAATGTAATTATTTAATTTGTATATATATTTATTCCTTAAATAATTCTTCGTAAATTGATCCAAATTATATTTAACTTATATTTAGTTGGCAATTTAACATTTGGACAATTTTCTAGTGTTGAATGTCGACATTCCTACGCATGTAGGATTATTTTAATTTTTACTTGTTATTTGTTTGACTTAAAAATATTAAGTATCTTGTTTTCAAATTGAACTTTCATCACTGTTCTACGTGACATTTTTTTCATCATTCTTTTTATGTTGTTTTTGTACACTTTAAGCAATAAGATAATAAGTATTATTTACTTAAATTATTTTTAATATATTCAGTATATTTAATTTTGAACTCCTAACAAAAAATATTCAAAAAATATAATACCAAAACAAATATATTCATGTTGAAATCCGTTTTATAAATGTCTGGTTTACATTTACATTCAAAAAATTATACATTAAGAATTATATTTAAGAAAAAAAATGTATACATAATTATTTTGTATAATTTTGATGAATTATTTTGGTGTCAAATTATGCATGTATTCTTTAAATTATTAATTACAAATTGGACAATTGGACACAATGCCTTTCAAATTTTCAATTGTAATTAATTATATGTATTTATAATAGCTATCGCAATGATGAAGAATATTTAATTTGTTATTATTTTAAGCATTTATTTAACTATTATTCAGAAATTTTTCAAAGTTTTATTGATGTTCAAATTCAAGTTTCACCGTTCAATTTTAAAAATCGCGCCAATCGTGTTATCGATAACGTTACTTGCGTTGACTTGCAGTAACACATATAAAGTATCGCATAACTTACCACAACGCCTATCGAACTATCGATATGAGCTGCGATATCCTTGTTTACATTGTGTTGCAAATGGCAACAAACACAAATATAAGCACAAAATGAAGCGAATACAAGGAAATTGTTTAAAACTAGGATAAATCCGATTTCCCCCCTGCCCGGCATAAAAATGATGCTCCTGCAATGGATTTGTAATCGTTTCGTATCTTTATTTGGCATCGCGACGTTGCTGATTGCCATTTATTACTACGGACAGCTCGAAAATCGCAGTAAGTCGTTTATTTTATTTGACTTATTTATTATTTAATTCATTTACTGCGATTTATTTTATAGTTATTCAAATGATATTGAATTCACTTATTTGTTGTTTAATTTATTTACTTTTATATTCATTTTATAGTTACTCAAATGAAATTGCATTTGTGTAGGCAAGCGACATGTGGCACGAACACCGCCGAATCCAGAGACGCCGCTGCCCGCCTCCAGCTCCCAGTTGCATCGCTTCAAGCGGTCCGCCATTTGCTCCGACAGCAGCGAGTGCAGTTCGATAGCCAGGTAACATTTAAATCTGTATTTAATGAAATCAATTAATAAACTATATTGTTGCAGTGATGTGCTGCAGCGAGGGGGCAGCGCAGTGGATGCTGCACTTGCCGCGCTGCTCTGCAACGGGCTGCTGGGCATGCAGAGCATGGGACTGGGAGGCGGCATGTTGATGAACATTTATTTGCACAGCGAGCGCAGAGCAGTTAGCATCGTGAGTCGCGAGATGGCGCCACAATCGCTGAGTGCCCGCGACTATTCGAAATTCCAGAGCGAACAGCAGCTGCAGCAATCGAGCTGGTCGATCGCTGTGCCCACCGAGCTCTTGGGCTATGCTGTGGCACACGAGCGTTACGGGCGGCTGGCGTGGCGGCAATTGGTGGCACCAACGCTCGCCTTGTGCCACAGCGGCTACGCTTTGTACAAGCATCAGTACGATGCTCTGCTGATCAACGAGCACATGGTCAAAGGCGATGCGCTGTTGCGCCGCATGTTTGTCGATCCCGAAACGGAACAGTTCTGGCGACTCGGCAGCCACATTCAGCCGCCACAGCAGCTCTGTGCCACATACGAGAGCATCGCTGCCGAGGGTCCGCGCAGCTTCTATAATGGCTCCTTGCTGTCGAAGCTTTATGCCGATCTACGCGACATCGACAGCAGCATTGCAAGAGAGGATTTGATGCACGCACAAGCGCAGCTAACGGAGTCGCTGGTTGTGCCCTTGGATGAGCTGGACGTGCACTTGGTGCCGCCGCCAGGCAGCGGACACATTGTCGGCTTCATCATGAACATATTGCGCGAGTATCGCAGGGATTTCGAGGCGTCCGGCAAATTGGGCGCCCTGGAAATCCATCGCATTGTGGAGGCCATGAAGTTTGGTTTTGTGCAGCGCTGGCAACTGGATGACGCAGCTGATGAGCAGGTTGGTTATGTGCTACTCTCTCTCTCTCGCACTTCTGCAGAAGGTATCTGTCTATCTCATCTCTTTTCATGTGCTCATACAAAATGTTTGGGTTTTAATCATATTTCGATCCTCAATCTGTGCTTAGGCTTATGCAATTTTAGCATTACTAGATATTCTCATTTCATTTCTCATTACTCAAATATGTAGCAGGCAGAGGAAGACATTTCCCCTCCTATAAAGTATATATATTCCTTATCAGCATAAACAGCTGAGTCGATTTGGCCATCTCTTTCTGCTGGATCTCAGAAACTATAATATCTAGAGACACAAAATTTGGTATGTAGGTTACTGCCTTCATGACGTACATCAATATTATTTTCAATTTTGAATGCCACGGCCTCTTCGCTAGAACAAGTCACATTTTTATAAAAATTGCGTTGGTTGTGCTTCATACTTTTAATAAACCCTGTAATTTTGGTCAAAATCTAGCAGAAAAAAATATGGATATTAAACAATTGTTGCTAAAAAGTGTTCCCAAGCAAAGATACTTGTTAAAGTTGGTATTTCTTGTTGCACCCACAGCTGCTGGCCAATCTCACCAGGCCGGATGTGGCAGCCCGCATCGCGCAGCTGATCGACGATGCAAAAACCTTCAACAGCTCGTCGCACTATGGGGCAAGTGGAGCAGTCGAAGCACGCCAGGAGCACGGCACAGCGCACATCTCGGTGCTGCACAATGGGGACGCGGTGTCCGTGACCAGCTCCATCAACTTTTAGTGAGTGCCCAAAGCTTTAACCTTGCCCCAATGTGGCACTCATGTTGCACACACTTCTAGTTTCGGCAGCGGACGGATGGGAAAGCGCACTGGAGTGCTGTTCAACAACGCGATGTCCGACTATTCGTTGCGGCACCTGCGGAACTACTTCGACTTGCCGTTCGTCGATGGCAAGAACGCGATTGGAATTGCCCCCCGGCCCATGTCCTCGATGTGCCCCATCATCGTGACCGAGCGTGGCAGCGGCAAGGTGCGTCTAGTTGTTGGTGCCGCTGGAGGCACGAAAATCATCACGGCTCTAGTCCCATTGCTGGTGCGCATGTTGTGGCAACGGGCGGACATTAAAGGCGCCATCGATGCGACTCGTTTCCACCATCAGATGCAGCCCAACGTGCTGCAATATGAATACGGACTGTTGCATGCGGACGTGAGCAGTCTGCAGGCGAGAGGACATCAGTGTGAACGGTATCGCAATCGTGGATCGGTCATTTGTGGAATTTCGCGGGATCAGAACGATGAGATTGCGGTGAATTCGGATTATCGCAAGCTGGGCGGCGTGGCGGGATTTTAGCTACAATTTTTAAATCACATAATATAATAGCGAAATGATAGAGAAATAATGAAATGACATGTTCATTTATGCAATATCAATTTATTTAAATGTAATAATTGAGCTGGATTTGGGTTTTTAGCTATGCTCATGCAATTCGAATATATGTATGTATATAGTATGCTATTCAAAATGTAGTTGGGTTGTGCGTAAAGATTTCTTTTTGACATTTACTATTAGTAATTTGTGTTGTTGTCTCGTTGTTGCCGTTGAATTAGTTGTAGTCGAGTTTAGGATCGAGGATGCACTCTAGGAATTCGTAGTAAGCTCTAATCGTTCTATGCCATTATATATATATATGTATATACTATGTAGTTTCATGGTTCTATGTATATAAGTTAGGTAATAGTAGTAGTAGTTGTAGTAGTCTTAGTTGTGTCTGTGTGAGAGTCAAGAGAAGGAACCGTTTTTGTGAGTGTGTGTTTTGTGTGAGAGTTGGAGTAAAGCTACAATTAATTGAGCAATAAACGTTGCAATATTGCGCAACGCATATCAGTATACTATATATATAGATATATATATATATGTATATGGTACGTATATCTGTATATATATGTATCAACTAATTTACGAGTACACAATATAATATGTATAAAAAATGCAAACAACAATATCAGTCCGTTGTAGATACGCAAACAACAACATCATCTCTCTCTCTCTCCGTCTCTCTCTGTCGCTCCGTCTCGTTTCGTCTCGTCACGCGTTTAGGGCCAGGCAAAATTAATGCCAGTGAGTTGATAAAACTTATTATTGAACGGTCTGTAGAATTCTCTCAGACGCTCAATGGCATTGGCATCGATATGCGGATGATTTCGTCCCTTCGTCTTGCCCAAACAATGCGGCGTGGAGCGTGCCTCCGATTTGAACAGACACGGAAATCCCTTTGTGGCATTGAAATAGAAATGCTTCTCGGTCACCACACGCTTCAGGCCGAGAAAATCCTGGACGCGTCCAATCTCATAGGCGGGATCCATAATCAGACGCTCGCCGCTGATGAAGAGCAGCTGCGACAGCGGAAAGAAGAGCAGCCAACGCTCCAGATACCGGGCATAGACACCGATCTTGACGGGTCCCCAGTTGGTGTCCACCACCGCATAGCTGCCATTGACGAAGGCCAGCTGCTCGAAGCGCTTCATGTCCGACTTCTTGCTGGCCGCCTGCGTATAATCGGAGATGGCTCGCGTCACCGGATCCCGCACCACAATCAGCAGCCTGAGGGAGAGTATTAAGTATTAAGTATTTGAAGCGTGTGTGGCAGACAAACTCACTTGGTGGCCGTGTTCATGTGATAGACACGCTGCGGCACCTCCTTGGTCACAAAGTAGCTGGGCGTCTTCTCCATCGTGATCTGGCCCTCGATGGTGTAGGGCATGTGATGGCGATACCAGCGCAATCCGCGCTGATAGTGCCGGTCAAAGAAGTGCACCTCGGAGCCGGCGGCCCGCACGTCCGGATGCAGGCGGATGAACTCGAGCAGCGCTCGCGTGCCGCTCTTCTTCACGCCAATGATGAGCGTGTCGGGCAGGTGGCGCGACGGCCGCAGCCCCTGCTGGCGCAGCATCTGGTATTTGGGTGCGCCATCGATGCTGGGCAGCGACTGAGCGACAACGGTGGGTGACGTTGTGTTTCCATTGCTGCTGCTGCTGTTCGTTGCGCTCTCTGCCGGCTTGTTGTGCGTCTCGTTGCGCTGCGGCAGCGTCAGCAAGTTCCGCAAGTTGCTCTGTGAATAAACATGAGTTTGTGGCACGCATTCGGATGGCTTTTTTTTACCTGCTGCAGTGTGCGCGAGAGGCTGGCGAAGAGGCAGGCATTGAAGCTGTAGGAGAAATAGACGAGCGTCACACAGACCACCAGAGCTATGGCCAGGCTGCGGCTACTCAGATTCAGATTGTGGCACCAGATGCTCATATACATTGTCGCCGCTGAACTCACACACACACACACACACACGCACACGCACACACAGCCTGTTCCGCCGCCAGTTGTGGAGTTGCTTTGCTCCAAGCCAGCCGGCGATTTGTGAGCGGGCCTCGTCCTTCTACAGCATCGCTTGGTGTTATCCTTCGACTGTCCGACTGTCCGGCTGTCTGTCCAATCAAGCAGCCGCCTCGCCAGCTCTAGCTTGCAATTTCTGTTGCTCAGTCGCTGCTCGATTGTTGTTGTGCTGGCCAAATAAATTCCGGAAGTAATCGCAGTCCAAAGACAAACACTTTGCAGTCCTTGCTCTCTCTCTGTCTCTCTCTCGCTCTCGCTCTTTGTTACTGGGTCGCTCTGGGGTCACAGGCGCAAACTCTCTCTCTCTCTCCCGCCGTCGCCAGCCGTCTCGCTCTGTCGCACTGCCGTTCACACCCTGTGCTCGACGCTCTCCCGAGACCCAAAGTGCGGCTTACGCAATTCGCTTGCGCTGCCCCAAAAGGTAGGCAACACTTTTTCCCGCTGCCACACTGCCTATGACGTCACAAAGTCAATTTCAATATTCAGCAGCGTTTGTTCCTAAAAATAAATACAAATTCACAATGCATTGCAATTAAATTTAATTGTTTTTATTATTTCAACTTTTATTTCAAAGGCTTTTTCCTACACAAAAATAGCTACTCATTATTTCATATCACTTTATTGTTTAGTAAAGACTAAACCATAAATAAATAAATGTATCCATATGTAGTGTACGTTAATTTAATGCTTTAATTTTCTATTGCAAAGGTATTGTTGATAATATTTATTTATATTCTTTCTAAAGCTGAAGCCTATTAACTATGACACTAGTCCCTACAAATTTCTAGTTATACGAATTAAGTTAAATTGTATATTTCCATAGCTCTTAATTTACCATTACTCTTTCTTCAAGATGAACAGCGAATAATTATTTGTTAACACTTTGCTTGCATAACCAAAATTAAATTTGGCGGTGTAAATATTAGGAAATTTTTAACAAAGAAATAAAAACTTCTTAAAATATTTTTTGTATTTAAAAAAAAAACTTTAAAAATACTCATTATTGCTCAACATTTTGCTAATACTAAACAGCTAATGAATATATTTGTAGTTCTTGCGAAATTATTATTAACAAATGATAAAATATGTTTAACAAAAATGCCCCTCATTAAAAATATGTTTTCATATGGAAAATAACAACGATAGTTATTATGCTCACGCACTTTCAAACAAACAAAAAACAATTGTTAAAGCAAAAACTAAACTAAAAAGTATGTTAAATAATTTTCTACTGGCAATAAACTGTTAAAAATATTTTTGTATTGACTATTGTTTACTACTATATATTTGACGTATTTTTGAAATAATTATTTTCTAGCAAATATTAAAGAATTTGTCCAGACAAACTGTTTAATCGATTTAATTCAGAGACTCGCGAGAGCGCTGCAAATCGTTCACAATCTTGTGTGGCATGCCACATGGCTGCGCCACAACCCTAGCAGCCAGTCAACTCAAAGGTAAACAAAGTGCGAGCACTTGCCCCTCCCTCCACACGCCCCTCTTGCACCCTCTCGTACACTCGATGCAAAGTGACAGGCGAATGTTTGTGGCACTTAAGCAGCGTTCACTTTAGACGCTCCCAAGGGAGCTTTTAGCCGTTAGCTGCCTTAGCTTAAGACGCACATTATCAACATCAACAACTGGCATAACAATGAGATTATGCAATGAGATCCAAGCCAGCCGGCGATTTGTGAGCGTGCTTCGTCCTTCTACAGCATCGCTTGGTGTTATCCTTCGACTGTCCGACTGTCCAGCCACAGGCGCAAGCTCTCTCTCTTTCGATCGCCCTTTTGGTTCCCGAGATATTCATGATTTTCTCATTTTGTTTCGATTCCTTGCATTTTTATTCGACTCAGCAACGAAAAATTTGCAAGTCCAAAAATTAAAAAATTTTGCATACTTTTGGGGATCAAATTAATTTTGTAGTCGAAAACTTAAAATGGGTTTATCTCGAAAATAACAAGAACAATTTGGATATTCTTTGGCCTGTCGAAAGCTCCAGTAAACAGGTTTAAAAATAACTGTTGATTGTCATTAAAAAAATAAAGAATATATGAAAAAAACAAACGAGAATTTTTCGAAAATTCGGGCAAAAATTCAAAAATCCTTTGTAACTTCGTCATTTGAAGGACTATCAGGATGTCCTTTGGCATGCATATAGGGACGGATTCATGACGGACGACTATGAAATCAAAATCCCGAAAATCCTTAAAACAACAGAGTTAGTAGGACTTTTTTGCTGAGAGAAAACATGCTCTTTCTTGGTCATATCCTTGCTGATCCTTATGAGTCCTGTGGCAATCAACTCGTCTCAGCAAGGACTACCAACTGGCCAAAGGGCATTTCGATCGCCCTTTTGGTTCCCGAGATATTCATGATTTTCTCATTTTGTTTCGATTCCTTGCATTTTTTTTCGACTCCGCAATGAAAAATTTGCAAGTCCAAAAATTAAAAAATTTTGCATACTTTTGGGGATCAAATTAATTTTGTAGTCGAAAACTTAAAATGGGTTTATCTCGAAAATAACAACAACAATTTGGATATTCTTTTGCCTGTCGATAGCTCTAGTAAACAGCTTTAAAAATAACTGTTGATTGTCATTAAAAAAATAAAGAATATATGAAAAAAACAAACAAGAATTTTTCGAAAAAATCTACAAGGGGTAGGCATGGAAAATTGGGCAAAAATTCAAAAATCCTTTGTAACTTCGTCATTTGAAGGACTATCAGGATGTCCTTTGGCATGCATATAGGGACGGATTCATGACGGACGACTATGAAATCAAAAGCCCGAAAATCCTTAAAACAACAGAGTTAGTAGGACTTTTTTGCTGAGAGAAAACATGCTCTTTCTTGGTCATATCCTTGCTGATTCTTATGAGTCCTGTGGCAATCAACTCGTCTCAGCAAGGACTACCAACTGGCCAAAGGGCATTTCGATCGCCCTTTTGGTTCCCGAGATATTCATGATTTTCTAATTTTGTTTCGATTCCTTGCATTTTTTTTCGACTCCGCAATGAAAAATTTGCAAGTCCAAAAATTAAAAAATTTTGCATACTTTTGGGGATCAAATTAATTTTGTAGTCGAAAACTTAAAATGGGTTTATCTCGAAAATAACAACAACAATTTGGATATTCTTTGGCCTGTCGATAGCTCTAGTAAACAGGTTTAAAAATAACTGTTGATTGTGATTAAAAAAATAAAAAATATATGACAAAAACAAACAAGAATTTTTCGAAAAAATCTACAAGGGGTAGGCATGGAAAATTGGGCAAAAATTCAAAAATCCTTTGTAACTTCGTCATTTGAAGGACTATCAGAATGTCCTTTGGCATGCATATAGGGACGGATTCATGACGGACGACTATGAAATCAAAAGCCCGAAAATCCTTAAAACAACAGAGTTAGTAGGACTTTTTTGCTGAGAGAAAACATGCTCTTTCTTGGTCATATCCTTGCTGATCCTTATGAGTCCTGTGGCAATCAACTCGTCTCAGGAAGGACTACCAACTGGCCAAAGGGCATTTTGATCGCCCTTTTGGTTCCCGAGATATTCATGATTTTCTCATTTTGTTTCGATTCCTTGCATTTTTTTTCGACTCCGCAATGAAAAATTTGCAAGTCCAAAAATTAAAAAATTTTGCATACTTTTGGGGATCAAATTAATTTTGTAGTCGAAAACTTAAAATGGGTTTATCTCGAAAATAACAACAACAATTTGGATATTCTTTGGCCTGTCGATAGCTCTAGTAAACAGCTTTAAAAATAACTGTTGATTGTGACTAAAAAAATAAAGAATATATGAAAAAAACAAACAAGAATTTTTCGAAAAAATCTACAAGGGGTAGGCATGGAAAATTGGGCAAAAATTCAAAAATCCTTTGTAACTTCGTCATTTGAAGGACTATCAGGATGTCCTTTGGCATGCACATAGGGACGGATTCATGACGGACGACTATGAAATCAAAAGCCCGAAAATCCTTAAAACAACAGAGTTAGTAGGACTTTTTTGCTGAGAGAAAACATGCTCTTTCTTGGTCATATCCTTGCTGATCCTTATGAGTCCTGTGGCAATCAACTCGTCTCAACAAGGACTACCAACTGGCCAAACGGCATTTCGATCGCCCTTTTGGTTCCCGAGATATTCATGATTTTCTCATTTTGTTTCGATTCCTTGCATTTTTTTTGGACTCCGCAACGAAAAATTTGCAAGTCCAAAAATTAAAAAATTTTGCATACTTTTGGGGATCAAATTAATTTTGTAGTCGAAAACTTAAAATGGGTTTATCTCGAAAATAACAACAACAATTTGGATATTCTTTGGCCTGTCGATAGCTCTAGTAAACAGGTTTAAAAATAACTGTTGATTGTCATTAAAAAAATAAAGAATATATGAAAAAAACAAACAAGAATTTTTCGAAAAAATCTA
Organism: Drosophila formosana; assembly: GCA_035045625.1. Classification (NCBI taxonomy): domain Eukaryota; kingdom Metazoa; phylum Arthropoda; class Insecta; order Diptera; family Drosophilidae; genus Drosophila; species Drosophila formosana. The sequence continues at coordinate 711,663 of JAWNOW010000144.1, read as the reverse complement.
CAAGGGGTAGGCATGGAAAATTGGGCAAAAATTCAAAAATCCTTTGAAACTTCGTCATTTGAAGGACTATCAGGATGTCCTTTGGCATGCATATAGGGACGGATTCATGACGGACGACTATGAAATCAAAAGCCCGAAAACCCTTAAAACAACAGAGTTAGTAGGACTTTTTTGCTGAGAGAAAACATGCTCTTTCTTGGTCATATCCTTGCTGATCCTTATGAGTCCTGTGGCAATCAACTCGTCTCAGCAAGGACTACCAACTGGCCAAAGGGCATTTCGATCGCCCTTTTGGTTCCCGAGATATTCATGATTTTCTCATTTTGTTTCGATTCCTTGCATTTTTTTTCGACTCCGCAATGAAAAATTTGCAAGTCCAAAAATTAAAAAATTTTGCATACTTTTGGGGATCAAATTAATTTTGTAGTCGAAAACTTAAAATGGGTTTATCTCGAAAATAACAACAACAATTTGGATATTCTTTGGCCTGTCGATAGCTCTAGTAAACAGGTTTAAAAATAACTGTTGATTGTGATTAAAAAAATAAAAAATATATGAAAAACACAAACAAGAATTTTTCGAAAAGATCTACAAGGGGCATGGAAAATTGGGCAAAAATTCAAAAATCCTTTGAAACTTCGTCATTTGAAGGACTATCAGGATGTCCTTTGGCATGCATATAGGGACGGATTCATGACGGACGACTATGAAATCAAAAGCCCGAAAACCCTTAAAACAACAGAGTTAGTAGGACTTTTTTGCTGAGAGAAAACATGCTCTTTCTTGGTCATATCCTTGCTGATCCTTATGAGTCCTGTGGCAATCAACTCGTCTCAGCAAGGACTACCAACTGGCCAAAGGGCATTTCGATCGCCCTTTTGGTTCCCGAGATATTCATGATTTTCTCATTTTGTTTCGATTCCTTGCATTTTTTTTCGACTCCGCAATGAAAAATTTGCAAGTCCAAAAATTAAAAAATTTTGCATACTTTTGGGGATCAAATTAATTTTGTAGTCGAAAACTTAAAATGGGTTTATCTCGAAAATAACAACAACAATTTGGATATTCTTTGGCCTGTCGATAGCTCTAGTAAACAGGTTTAAAAATAACTGTTGATTGTGATTAAAAAAATAAAAAATATATGAAAAACACAAACAAGAATTTTTCGAAAAAATCTACAAGGGGCATGGAAAATTGGGCAAAAATTCAAAAATCCTTTGTAACTTCGTCATTTGAAGGACTATCAGGATGTCCTTTGGCATGCATATAGGGACGGATTCATGACGGACGACTGTGAAATCAAAATCCCGAAAATCCTTAAAACAACAGAGTTAGTAGGACTTTTTTGCTGAGAGAAAACATGCTCTTTCTTGGTCATATCCTTGCTGATCCTTATGAGTCCTGTGGCAATCAACTCGTCTCAGCAAGGACTACCAACTGGCCAAAGGGCATTTTGATCGCCCTTTTGGTTCCCGAGATATTCATGATTTTCTCATTTTGTTTCGATTCCTTGCATTTTTTTTCGACTCCGCAACGAAAAATTTGCAAGTCCAAAAATTAAAAAATTTTGCATACTTTTGGGGATCAAATTAATTTTGTAGTCGAAAACTTAAAATGGGTTTATCTCGAAAATAACAACAACAATTTGGATATTCTTTGGCCTGTCGATAGCTCTAGTAAACAGCTTTAAAAATAACTGTTGATTGTGACTAAAAAAATAAAGAATATATGAAAAAAACAAACAAGAATTTTTCGAAAAAATCTACAAGGGGTAGGCATGGAAAATTGGGCAAAAATTCAAAAATCCTTTGTAACTTCGTCATTTGAAGGACTATCAGGATGTCCTTTGGCATGCACATAGGGACGGATTCATGACGGACGACTATGAAATCAAAAGCCCGAAAATCCTTAAAACAACAGAGTTAGTAGGACTTTTTTGCTGAGAGAAAACATGCTCTTTCTTGGTCATATCCTTGCTGATCCTTATGAGTCCTGTGGCAATCAACTCGTCTCAACAAGGACTACCAACTGGCCAAACGGCATTTCGATCGCCCTTTTGGTTCCCGAGATATTCATGATTTTCTCATTTTGTTTCGATTCCTTGCATTTTTTTTTGGACTCCGCAACGAAAAATTTGCAAGTCCAAAAATTAAAAAATTTTGCATACTTTTGGGGATCAAATTAATTTTGTAGTCGAAAACTTAAAATGGGTTTATCTCGAAAATAACAACAACAATTTGGATATTCTTTGGCCTGTCGATAGCTCTAGTAAACAGGTTTAAAAATAACTGTTGATTGTCATTAAAAAAATAAAGAATATATGAAAAAAACAAACAAGAATTTTTCGAAAAAATCTACAAGGGGTAGGCATGGAAAATTGGGCAAAAATTCAAAAATCCTTTGAAACTTCGTCATTTGAAGGACTATCAGGATGTCCTTTGGCATGCATATAGGGACGGATTCATGACGGACGACTATGAAATCAAAAGCCCGAAAACCCTTAAAACAACAGAGTTAGTAGGACTTTTTTGCTGAGAGAAAACATGCTCTTTCTTGGTCATATCCTTGCTGATCCTTATGAGTCCTGTGGCAATCAACTCGTCTCAGCAAGGACTACCAACTGGCCAAAGGGCATTTCGATCGCCCTTTTGGTTCCCGAGATATTCATGATTTTCTCATTTTGTTTCGATTCCTTGCATTTTTTTTCGACTCCGCAATGAAAAATTTGCAAGTCCAAAAATTAAAAAATTTTGCATACTTTTGGGGATCAAATTAATTTTGTAGTCGAAAACTTAAAATGGGTTTATCTCGAAAATAACAACAACAATTTGGATATTCTTTGGCCTGTCGATAGCTCTAGTAAACAGGTTTAAAAATAACTGTTGATTGTGATTAAAAAAATAAAAAATATATGAAAAACACAAACAAGAATTTTTCGAAAAGATCTACAAGGGGCATGGAAAATTGGGCAAAAATTCAAAAATCCTTTGAAACTTCGTCATTTGAAGGACTATCAGGATGTCCTTTGGCATGCATATAGGGACGGATTCATGACGGACGACTATGAAATCAAAAGCCCGAAAACCCTTAAAACAACAGAGTTAGTAGGACTTTTTTGCTGAGAGAAAACATGCTCTTTCTTGGTCATATCCTTGCTGATCCTTATGAGTCCTGTGGCAATCAACTCGTCTCAGCAAGGACTACCAACTGGCCAAAGGGCATTTCGATCGCCCTTTTGGTTCCCGAGATATTCATGATTTTCTCATTTTGTTTCGATTCCTTGCATTTTTTTTCGACTCCGCAATGAAAAATTTGCAAGTCCAAAAATTAAAAAATTTTGCATACTTTTGGGGATCAAATTAATTTTGTAGTCGAAAACTTAAAATGGGTTTATCTCGAAAATAACAACAACAATTTGGATATTCTTTGGCCTGTCGATAGCTCTAGTAAACAGGTTTAAAAATAACTGTTGATTGTGATTAAAAAAATAAAAAATATATGAAAAACACAAACAAGAATTTTTCGAAAAAATCTACAAGGGGCATGGAAAATTGGGCAAAAATTCAAAAATCCTTTGTAACTTCGTCATTTGAAGGACTATCAGGATGTCCTTTGGCATGCATATAGGGACGGATTCATGACGGACGACTGTGAAATCAAAATCCCGAAAATCCTTAAAACAACAGAGTTAGTAGGACTTTTTTGCTGAGAGAAAACATGCTCTTTCTTGGTCATATCCTTGCTGATCCTTATGAGTCCTGTGGCAATCAACTCGTCTCAGCAAGGACTACCAACTGGCCAAAGGGCATTTTGATCGCCCTTTTGGTTCCCGAGATATTCATGATTTTCTCATTTTGTTTCGATTCCTTGCATTTTTTTTCGACTCCGCAACGAAAAATTTGCAAGTCCAAAAATTAAAAAATTTTGCATACTTTTGGGGATCAAATTAATTTTGTAGTCGAAAACTTAAAATGGGTTTATCTCGAAAATATCAACAACAATTTGGATATTCTTTGGCCTGTCGATAGCTCTAGTAAACAGGTTTAAAAATAACTGTTGATTGTCATTAAAAAAATAAAGAATATATGAAAAAAACAAACAAGAATTTTTCGAAAAAATCTACAAGGGGTAGGCATGGAAAATTGGGCAAAAATTCAAAAATCCTTTGTAACTTCGTCATTTGAAGGACTATCAGGATGGCCTTTGGCATGCATATAGGGACGGATTCATGACGGACGACTATGAAATCAAAAGCCCGAAAATCCTTAAAACAACAGAGTTAGTAGGACTTTTTTGCTGAGAGAAAACATGCTCTTTCTTGGTCATATCCTTGCTGATCCTTATGAGTCCTGTGGCAATCAACTCGTCTCAACAAGGACTACCAACTGGCCAAACGGCATTTCGATCGCCTTTTTGGTTCCCGAGATATTCATGATTTTCTCATTTTATTTCGATTCCTTGCATTTTTTTTTGGACTCCGCAACGAAAAATTTGCAAGTCCAAAAATTAAAAAATTTTGCATACTTTTGGGGATCAAATTAATTTTGTAGTCGAAAACTTAAAATGGGTTTATCTCGAAAATAACAACAACAATTTGGATATTCTTTGGCCTGTCGATAGCTCTAGTAAACAGGTTTAAAAATAACTGTTGATTGTCATTAAAAAAATAAAGAATATATGACAAAAACAAACAAGAATTTTTCGAAAAAATCTACAAGGGGTAGGCATGGAAAATTGGGCAAAAATTCAAAAATCCTTTGTAACTTCGTCATTTGAAGGACTATCAGGATGTCCTTTGGCATGCATATAGGAACGGATTCATGACGGACGACTATGAAATCAAAAGCCCGAAAATCCTTAAAACAACAGAGTTAGTAGGACTTTTTTGCTGAGAGAAAACATGCTCTTTCTTGGTCATATCCTTGCTGATCCTTATGAGTACTTAGGCAATCAACTCGTCTCAACAAGGACTACCAACTGGCCAAGGGGCATTTCGATCGCCCTTTTGGTTCCCGAGATATTCATGATTTTCTCATTTTGTTTCGATTCCTTGCATTTTTTTTTGGACTCCGCAACGAAAAATTTGCAAGTCCAAAAATTAAAAAATTTTGCATACTTTTGGGGATCAAAATAATTTTGTAGTCGGAAACTTAAAATGGGTTTATCTCGAAAATAACAACAACAATTTGGATATTCTTTGGCCTGTCGATAGCTCTAGTAAACAGCTTTAAAAATAACTGTTGATTGTGATTAAAAAAATAAAGAATATATGAAAAAAACAAACAAGAATTTTTCGAAAAAATCTACAAGGGGTAGGCATGGAAAATTGGGCAAAAATTCAAAAATCCTTTGTAACTTCGTCATTTGAAGGACTATCAGGATGTCCTTTGGCATGCATATAGGGACGGATTTATGACGGACGACTATGAAATCAAAATCCCGAAAATCCTTAAAACAACAGAGTTAGTAGGACTTTTTTTCTGAGAGAAAACATGCTCTTTCTTGGTCATATCCTTGCTGATCCTTATGAGTACTGTGGCAATCAACTCGTCTCAGCAAGGACTACCAACTGGCCAAAGGGCATTTCGATCGCCCTTTTGGTTCCCGAGATATTCATGATTTTCTCATTTTGTTTCGATTCCTTGCATTTTTTTTCGACTCCGCAATGAAAAATTTGCAAGTCCAAAAATTAAAAAATTTTGCATACTTTTGGGGATCAAATTAATTTTGTAGTCGAAAACTTAAAATGGGTTTATCTCGAAAATAACAACAACAATTTGGATATTCTTTGGCCTGTCGATAGCTCTAGTAAACAGGTTTAAAAATAACTGTTGATTGTCATTAAAAAATAAAGAATATATGACAAAAACAAACAAGAATTTTTCGAAAAAATCTACAAGGGGTAGGCATGGAAAATTGGGCAAAAATTCAAAAATCCTTTGTAACTTCGTCATTTGAAGGACTATCAGGATGTCCTTTGGCATGCATATAGGGACGGATTTATGACGGACGACTATGGAATCAAAAGCCCGAAAATCCTTAAAACAACAGAGTTAGTAGGACTTTTTTCTGAGAGAAAACATGCTCTTTCTTGGTCATATCCTTGCTGATCCTTATGAGTACTGTGGCAATCAACTCGTCTCAGCAAGGACTACCAACTGGCCAAAGGGCATTTCGATCGCCCTTTTGGTTCCCGAGATATTCATGATTTTCTCATTTTGTTTCGATTCCTTGCATTTTTTTTCGACTCCGCAATGAAAAATTTGGAAGTCCAAAAATTAAAAAATTTTGCATACTTTTGGGGATCAAATTAATTTTGTAGTCGAAAACTTAAAATGGGTTTATCTCGAAAATAACAACAACAATTTGGATATTCTTTGGCCTGTCGATAGCTCTAGTAAACAGGTTTAAAAATAACTGTTGATTGTCATTAAAAAAATAAAGAATATATGACAAAAACAAACAAGAATTTTTCGAAAAAATCTACAAGGGGTAGGCATGGAAAATTGGGCAAAAATTCAAAAATCCTTTGTAACTTCGTCATTTGAAGGACTATCAGGATGTCCTTTGGCATGCATATAGGGACGGATTCATGACGGACGACTATGAAATCAAAAGCCCGAAAATCCTTAAAACAACACAGTTAGTAGGACTTTTTTGCTGAGAGAAAACATGCTCTTTCTTGGTCATATCCTTGCTGATCCTTATGAGTCCTGTGGCAATCAACTCGTCTCAACAAGGACTACCAACTGGCCAAAGGGCATTTCGATCGCCCTTTTGGTTCCCGAGATATTCATGATTTTCTCATTTTGTTTCGATTCCTTGCATTTTTTTTTGAACTCCGCAACGAAAAATTTGCAAGTCCAAAAATTAAAAAATTTTGCATACTTTTGGGGATCAAATTAATGTTGTAGTCGAAAACTTAAAATGGGTTTATCTCGAAAATAACAACAACAATTTGGATATTCTTTGGCCTGTCGATAGCTCTAGTAAATGGGTTTAAAAATAACTGTTGATTGTCATTAAAAAAATAAAAAATATATGAAAAACACAAACAAGAATTTTTCGAAAAAATCTACAAGGGGTAGGCATGGAAAATTGGGCAAAAATTCAAAAATCCTTTGTAACTTCGTCATTTGAAGGACTATCAGGATGTCCTTTGGCATGCATATAGGGACGGATTCATGACGGACGACTATGAAATCAAAAGCCCGAAAATCCTTAAAACAACAGAGTTAGTAGGACTTTTTTGCTGAGAGAAAACATGCTCTTTCTTGGTCATATCCTTGCTGATCCTTATGAGTACTAAGGCAATCAACTCGTCTCAACAAGGACTACCAACTGGCCAAGGGGCATTTCGATCGCCCTTTTGGTTCCCGAGATATTCATGATTTTCTCATTTTGTTTCGATTCCTTGCATTTTTTTTCGACTCCGCAATGAAAAATTTGCAAGTCCAAAAATTAAAAAATTTTGCATACTTTTGGGGATCAAATTAATTTTGTAGTCGAAAACTTAAAATGGGTTTATCTCGAAAATAACAACAACAATTTGGATATTCTTTGGCCTGTCGATAGCTCTAGTAAACAGCTTTAAAAATAACTGTTGATTGTGATTAAAAAAAAAAAAAAGTATATATGAAAAAAACAAACAAGAATTTTTCGAAAAAATCTACAAGGGGTAGGCATGGAAAATTGGGCAAAAATTCAAAAATCCTTTGTAACTTCGTCATTTGAAGGACTATCAGGATGTCCTTTGGCATGCATATAGGGACGGATTTATGACGGACGACTATGAAATCAAAAGCCCGAAAATCCTTAAAACAACAGAGTTAGTAGGACTTTTTTTCTGAGAGAAAACATGCTCTTTCTTGGTCATATCCTTGCTGATCCTTATGAGTACTGTGGCAATCAACTCGTCTCAGCAAGGACTACCAACTGGCCAAAGGGCATTTCGATCGCCCTTTTGGTTCCCGAGATATTCATGATTTTCTCATTTTGTTTCGATTCCTTGCATTTTTTTTCGACTCCGCAATGAAAAATTTGCAAGTCCAAAAATTAAAAAATTTTGCATACTTTTGGGGATCAAATTAATTTTGTAGTCGAAAACTTAAAATGGGTTTATCTCGAAAATAACAACAACAATTTGGATATTCTTTGGCCTGTCGATAGCTCTAGTAAACAGGTTTAAAAATAACTGTTGATTGTCATTAAAAAAATAAAGAATATATGACAAAAACAAACAAGAATTTTTCGAAAAAATCTACAAGGGGTAGGCATGGAAAATTGGGCAAAAATTCAAAAATCCTTTGTAACTTCGTCATTTGAAGGACTATCAGGATGTCCTTTGGCATGCATATAGGGACGGATTTATGACGGACGACTATGGAATCAAAAGCCCGAAAATCCTTAAAACAACACAGTTAGTAGGACTTTTTTGCTGAGAGAAAACATGCTCTTTCTTGGTCATATCCTTGCTGATCCTTATGAGTCCTGTGGCAATCAACTCGTCTCAGCAAGGACTACCAACTGGCCAAAGGGCATTTCGATCGCCCTTTTGGTTCCCGAGATATTCATGATTTTCTCATTTTGTTTCGATTCCTTGCATTTTTTTTCGACTCCGCAATGAAAAATTTGCAAGTCCAAAAATTAAAAAATTTTGCATACTTTTGGGGATCAAATTAATTTTGTAGTCGAAAACTTAAAATGGGTTTATCTCGAAAATAACAACAACAATTTGGATATTCTTTGGCCTGTCGATAGCTCTAGTAAACAGGTTTAAAAATAACTGTTGATTGTGATTAAAAAAATAAAAAATATATGAAAAACACAAACAAGAATTTTTCGAAAAAATCTACAAGGGGCATGGAAAATTGGGCAAAAATTCAAAAATCCTTTGTAACTTCGTCATTTGAAGGACTATCAGGATGTCCTTTGGCATGCATATAGGGACGGATTCATGACGGACGACTGTGAAATCAAAATCCCGAAAATCCTTAAAACAACAGAGTTAGTAGGACTTTTTTGCTGAGAGAAAACATGCTCTTTCTTGGTCATATCCTTGCTGATCCTTATGAGTCCTGTGGCAATCAACTCGTCTCAACAAGGACTACCAACTGGCCAAACGGCATTTCGATCGCCCTTTTGGTTCCCGAGATATTCATGATTTTCTCATTTTGTTTCGATTCCTTGCATTTTTTTTTGGACTCCGCAACGAAAAATTTGCAAGTCCAAAAATTAAAAAATTTTGCATACTTTTGGGGATCAAATTAATTTTGTAGTCGAAAACTTAAAATGGGTTTATCTCGAAAATAACAACAACAATTTGGATATTCTTTGGCCTGTCGATAGCTCTAGTAAACAGGTTTAAAAATAACTGTTGATTGTCATTAAAAAAATAAAGAATATATGAAAAAAACAAACAAGAATTTTTCGAAAAAATCTACAAGGGGTAGGCATGGAAAATTGGGCAAAAATTCAAAAATCCTTTGAAACTTCGTCATTTGAAGGACTATCAGGATGTCCTTTGGCATGCATATAGGGACGGATTCATGACGGACGACTATGAAATCAAAAGCCCGAAAACCCTTAAAACAACAGAGTTAGTAGGACTTTTTTGCTGAGAGAAAACATGCTCTTTCTTGGTCATATCCTTGCTGATCCTTATGAGTACTAAGACAATCAACTCGTCTCAACAAGGACTACCAACTGGCCAAACGGCATTTCGATCGCCTTTTTGGTTCCCGAGATATTCATGATTTTCTCATTTTATTTCGATTCCTTGCATTTTTTTTTGGACTCCGCAACGAAAAATTTGCAAGTCCAAAAATTAAAAAATTTTGCATACTTTTGGGGATCAAATTAATTTTGTAGTCGAAAACTTAAAATGGGTTTATCTCGAAAATAACAACAACAATTTGGATATTCTTTGGCCTGTCGATAGCTCTAGTAAACAGGTTTAAAAATAACTGTTGATTGTCATTAAAAAAATAAAGAATATATGACAAAAACAAACAAGAATTTTTCGAAAAAATCTACAAGGGGTAGGCATGGAAAATTGGGCAAAAATTCAAAAATCCTTTGTAACTTCGTCATTTGAAGGACTATCAGGATGTCCTTTGGCATGCATATAGGAACGGATTCATGACGGACGACTATGAAATCAAAAGCCCGAAAATCCTTAAAACAACAGAGTTAGTAGGACTTTTTTGCTGAGAGAAAACATGCTCTTTCTTGGTCATATCCTTGCTGATCCTTATGAGTACTAAGGCAATCAACTCGTCTCAACAAGGACTACCAACTGGCCAAGGGGCATTTCGATCGCCCTTTTGGTTCCCGAGATATTCATGATTTTCTCATTTTGTTTCGATTCCTTGCATTTTTTTTGGACTCCGCAACGAAAAATTTGCAAGTCCAAAAATTAAAAAATTTTGCATACTTTTGGGGATCAAAATAATTTTGTAGTCGGAAACTTAAAATGGGTTTATCTCGAAAATAACAACAACAATTTGGATATTCTTTGGCCTGTCGATAGCTCTAGTAAACAGCTTTAAAAATAACTGTTGATTGTGATTAAAAAAATAAAGAATATATGAAAAAAACAAACAAGAATTTTTCGAAAAAATCTACAAGGGGTAGGCATGGAAAATTGGGCAAAAATTCAAAAATCCTTTGTAACTTCGTCATTTGAAGGACTATCAGGATGTCCTTTGGCATGCATATAGGGACGGATTTATGACGGACGACTATGAAATCAAAATCCCGAAAATCCTTAAAACAACAGAGTTAGTAGGACTTTTTTTCTGAGAGAAAACATGCTCTTTCTTGGTCATATCCTTGCTGATCCTTATGAGTACTGTGGCAATCAACTCGTCTCAGCAAGGACTACCAACTGGCCAAAGGGCATTTCGATCGCCCTTTTGGTTCCCGAGATATTCATGATTTTCTCATTTTGTTTCGATTCCTTGCATTTTTTTTCGACTCCGCAATGAAAAATTTGCAAGTCCAAAAATTAAAAAATTTTGCATACTTTTGGGGATCAAATTAATTTTGTAGTCGAAAACTTAAAATGGGTTTATCTCGAAAATAACAACAACAATTTGGATATTCTTTGGCCTGTCGATAGCTCTAGTAAACAGCTTTAAAAATAACTGTTGATTGTCATTAAAAAAATAAAAAATATATGACAAAAACAAACAAGAATTTTTCGAAAAAATCTACAAGGGGTAGGCATGGAAAATTGGGCAAAAATTCAAAAATCCTTTGTAACTTCGTCATTTGAAGGACTATCAGAATGTCCTTTGGCATGCATATAGGGACGGATTCATGACGGACGACTATGAAATCAAAAGCCCGAAAATCCTTAAAACAACAGAGTTAGTAGGACTTTTTTGCTGAGAGAAAACATGCTCTTTCTTGGTCATATCCTTGCTGATCCTTATGAGTCCTGTGGCAATCAACTCGTCTTAACAAGGACTATCAACTGGCCAAAGGACATTTCGATCGTGCTTTTGGTTCCCGAGATATTCATGATTTCCTAATTTTGTAGCGACTCTTTGAATTTTTTTTCGACTCCGCAACGAAAAATTTGGAAGTCCAAAAATTAAAAAATTTTGCATACTTTTGGGGATCAAATTAATTTTGTAGTCGAAAACTTAAAATGGGTTTATCTCGAAAATAACAACAACAATTTGGATATTCTTTGGCCTGTCGATAGCTCTAGTAAACAGGTTTAAAAATAACTGTTGATTGTCATTAAAAAAATAAAGAATATATGACAAAAACAAACAAGAATTTTTCGAAAAAATCTACAAGGGGTAGGCATGGAAAATTGGGCAAAAATTCAAAAATCCTTTGTAACTTCGTCATTTGAAGGACTATCAGGATGTCCTTTGGCATGCATATAGGGACGGATTCATGACGGACGACTATGAAATCAAAAGCCCGAAAATCCTTAAAACAACACAGTTAGTAGGACTTTTTTGCTGAGAGAAAACATGCTCTTTCTTGGTCATATCCTTGCTGATCCTTATGAGTCCTGTGGCAATCAACTCGTCTCAACAAGGACTACCAACTGGCCAAAGGGCATTTCGATCGCCCTTTTGGTTCCCGAGATATTCATGATTTTCTCATTTTGTTTCGATTCCTTGCATTTTTTTTTGAACTCCGCAACGAAAAATTTGCAAGTCCAAAAATTAAAAAATTTTGCATACTTTTGGGGATCAAATTAATTTTGTAGTCGAAAACTTAAAATGGGTTTATCTCGAAAATAACAACAACAATTTGGATATTCTTTGGCCTGTCGATAGCTCTAGTAAATGGGTTTAAAAATAACTGTTGATTGTCATTAAAAAAATAAAAAATATATGAAAAACACAAACAAGAATTTTTCGAAAAAATCTACAAGGGGTAGGCATGGAAAATTGGGCAAAAATTCAAAAATCCTTTGTAACTTCGTCATTTGAAGGACTATCAGGATGTCCTTTGGCATGCATATAGGGACGGATTCATGACGGACGACTATGAAATCAAAAGCCCGAAAATCCTTAAAACAACAGAGTTAGTAGGACTTTTTTGCTGAGAGAAAACATGCTCTTTCTTGGTCATATCCTTGCTGATCCTTATGAGTACTAAGGCAATCAACTCGTCTCAACAAGGACTACCAACTGGCCAAGGGGCATTTCGAACGCCCTTTTGGTTCCCGAGATATTCATGATTTTCTCATTTTGTTTCGATTCCTTGCATTTTTTTTCGACTCCGCAATGAAAAATTTGCAAGTCCAAAAATTAAAAAATTTTGCATACTTTTGGGGATCAAATTAATTTTGTAGTCGAAAACTTAAAATGGGTTTATCTCGAAAATAACAACAACAATTTGGATATTCTTTGGCCTGTCGATAGCTCTAGTAAACAGCTTTAAAAATAACTGTTGATTGTCAGTAAAAAAATAAAGAATATATGAAAAAAACAAACAAGAATTTTTCGAAAAAATCTACAAGGGGTAGGCATGGAAAATTGGGCAAAAATTCAAAAATCCTTTGTAACTTCGTCATTTGAAGGACTATCAGGATGTCCTTTGGCATGCATATAGGGACGGATTCATGACGGACGACTATGAAATCAAAAGCCCGAAAATCCTTAAAATAACAGAGTTAATAGGACTTTTTTGCTGAGAGAAAACATGCTCTTTCTTGGTCATATCCTTGCTGATCCTTATGAGTCCTGTGGCAATCAACTCGTCTCAACAAGGACTACCAACTGGCCAAAGGGCATTTCGATCGCCCTTTTGGTTCCCGAGATATTCATGATTTTCTCATTTTGTTTCGATTCCTTGCATTTTTTTTTCGACTCCGCAACGAAAAATTTGCAAGTCCAAAAATTAAAAAATTTTGCATACTTTTGGGGATCAAATTAATTTTGTAGTCGAAAACTTAAAATGGGTTTATCTCGAAAATAACAACAACAATCTGGATATTCTTTGGCCTGTCGATAGCTCTAGTAAACAGCTTTAAAAATAACTGTTGATTGTCATTAAAAAAATAAAAAATATATGACAAAAACAAACAAGAATTTTTCGAAAAAATCTACAAGGGGTAGGCATGGAAAATTGGGCAAAAATTCAAAAATCCTTTGTAACTTCGTCATTTGAAGGACTATCAGAATGTCCTTTGGCATGCATATAGGGACGGATTCATGACGGACGACTATGAAATCAAAAGCCCGAAAATCCTTAAAACAACAGAGTTAGTAGGACTTTTTTGCTGAGAGAAAACATGCTCTTTCTTGGTCATATCCCTGCTGATCCTTATGAGTCCTGTGGCAATCAACTCGTCTCAACAAGGACTACCAACTGGCCAAAGGGCATTTCGATCGCCCTTTTGGTTCCCGAGATATTCATGATTTTCTCATTTTGTTTCGATTCCTTGCATTTTTTTTTCGACTCCGCAACGAAAAATTTGCAAGTCCAAAAATTAAAAAATTTTGCATACTTTTGGGGATCAAATTAATTTTGTAGTCGAAAACTTAAAATGGGTTTATCTCGAAAATAACAACAACAATCTGGATATTCTTTGGCCTGTCGATAGCTCTAGTAAACAGCTTTAAAAATAACTGTTGATTGTCATTAAAAAAATAAAAAATATATGACAAAAACAAACAAGAATTTTTCGAAAAAATCTACAAGGGGTAGGCATGGAAAATTGGGCAAAAATTCAAAAATCCTTTGTAACTTCGTCATTTGAAGGACTATCAGAATGTCCTTTGGCATGCATATAGGGACGGATTCATGACGGACGACTATGAAATCAAAAGCCCGAAAATCCTTAAAACAACAGAGTTAGTAGGACTTTTTTGCTGAGAGAAAACATGCTCTTTCTTGGTCATATCCCTGCTGATCCTTATGAGTCCTGTGGCAATCAACTCGTCTCAACAAGGACTACCAACTGGCCAAAGGGCATTTCGATCGCCCTTTTGGTTCCCGAGATATTCATGATTTTCTCATTTTGTTTCGATTCCTTGCATTTTTTTTTCGACTCCGCAACGAAAAATTTGCAAGTCCAAAAATTAAAAAATTTTGCATACTTTTGGGGATCAAATTAATTTTGTAGTCGAAAACTTAAAATGGGTTTATCTCGAAAATAACAACAACAATTTGGATATTCTTTGGCCTGTCGATAGCTCTAGTAAACAGCTTTAAAAATAACTGTTGATTGTCATTAAAAAAATAAAAAATATATGACAAAAACAAACAAGAATTTTTCGAAAAAATCTACAAGGGGTAGGCATGGAAAATTGGGCAAAAATTCAAAAATCCTTTGTAACTTCGTCATTTGAAGGACTATCAGAATGTCCTTTGGCATGCATATAGGGACGGATTCATGACGGACGACTATGAAATCAAAAGCCCGAAAATCCTTAAAACAACAGAGTTAGTAGGACTTTTTTGCTGAGAGAAAACATGCTCTTTCTTGGTCATATCCCTGCTGATCCTTATGAGTCCTGTGGCAATCAACTCGTCTCAGGAAGGACTACCAACTGGCCAAAGGGCATTTCGATCGCCCTTTTGGTTCCCGAGATATTCATGATTTTCACATTTTGTTTCGATTCCTTGCATTTTTTTTTCGACTCCGCAACGAAAAATTTGCAAGTCCAAAAATTAAAAAATTTTGCATACTTTTGGGGATCAAATTAATTTTGTAGTCGAAAACTTAAAATGGGTTTATCTCGAAAATAACAACAACAATTTGGATATTCTTTGGCCTGTCGATAGCTCTAGTAAACAGCTTTAAAAATAACTGTTGATTGTCATTAAAAAAATAAAAAATATATGACAAAAACAAACAAGAATTTTTCGAAAAAATCTACAAGGGGTAGGCATGGAAAATTGGGCAAAAATTCAAAAATCCTTTGTAACTTCGTCATTTGAAGGACTATCAGGATGTCCTTTGGCATGCATATAGGGACGGATTTATGACGGACGACTATGGAATCAAAAGCCCGAAAATCCTTAAAACAACAGAGTTAGTAGGACTTTTTTGCTGAGAGAAAACATGCTCTTTCTTGGTCATATCCTTGCTGATCCTTATGAGTCCTGTGGCAATCAACTCGTCTCAGGAAGGACTACCAACTGGCCAAAGGGAATTTCGATCGCCCTTTTGGTTCCCGAGATATTCATGATTTTCTCATTTTGTTTCGATTCCTTGCATTTTTTTTCGACTCAGCAACGAAAAATTTGCAAGTCCAAATATTAAAAAAATTTGCATACTTTTGGGGATCAAATTAATTTTGTAGTCGAAAACTTAAAATGGGTTTATCTCGAAAATAACAACAACAATTTGGATATTCTTTGGCCTGTCGATAGCTCTAGTAAATGGGTTTAAAAATAACTGTTGATTGTCATTAAAAAAATAAAAAATATATGAAAAACACAAACAAGAATTTTTCGAAAAAATCTACAAGGGGTAGGCATGGAAAATTGGGCAAAAATTCAAAAATCCTTTGTAACTTCGTCATTTGAAGGACTATCAGGATGTCCTTTGGCATGCATATAGGGACGGATTCATGACGGACGACTATGAAATCAAAAGCCCGAAAATCCTTAAAACAACAGAGTTACTAGGACTTTTTTTGCTGAGAGAAAACATGCTCTTTCTTGGTCATATCCTTGCTGATCCTTATGAGTCCTGTGGCAATCAACTCGTCTCAACAAGGACTACCAACTGGCCAAAGGGCATTTCGATCGCCCTTTTGGTTCTCGAGATATTCATGATTTTCTCATTTTGTTTCGATTCCTTGCATTTTTTTTCGACTCCGCAACGAAAAATTTGGAAGTCCAAAAATTAAAAAAATTTGCATACTTTTGGGGATCAAATTAATTTTGTATTCAAAATCTTAAAATGGGTTTATCTCGAAAATAACAACAACAATTTGGATATTCTTTGGCCTGTCGATAGCTCTAGTAAACAGCTTTAAAAATAACTGTTGATTGTCATTAAAAAAATAAAGAATATATGAAAAAAACAAACAAGAATTTTTCGAAAAAATCTACAAGGGGTAGGCATGGAAAATTGGGCAAAAATTCAAAAATCCTTTGTAACTTCGTCATTTGAAGGACTATCAGGACGGATTCATGACGGACGACTATGAAATCAAAATCCCGAAAATCCTTAAAACAACAGAGTTAGTAGGACTTTTTTGCTGAGAGAAAACATGCTCTTTCTTGGTCATATCCTTGCTGATCCTTATGAGTCCTGTGGCAATCAACTCGTCTCAGCAAGGACTACCAACTGGCCAAAGGGCATTTCGATCGCCCTTTTGGTTCCCGAGATATTCATGATTTTCTCATTTTGTTTCGATTCCTTGCATTTTTTTTCGACTCCGCAACGAAAAATTTGGAAGTCCAAAAATTAAAAAATTTTGCATACTTTTGGGGATCAAATTAATTTTGTAGTCGAAAACTTAAAATGGGTTTATCTCGAAAATAACAACAACAATTTGGATATTCTTTGGCCTGTCGATAGCTCTTGTAAATGGGTTTATAAATAACTGTTGATTGTCATTAAAAAAATAAAAAATATATGAAAAACACAAACAAGAATTTTTCGAAAAAATCTACAAGGGGTAGGCATGGAAAATTGGGAAAAAATTCAAAAATCCTTTGTAACTTCGTCATTTGAAGGACTATCAGGATGTCCTTTGGCATGCATATAGGGACGGATTCATGACGGACGACTATGAAATCAAAAGCCCGAAAATCCTTAAAACAACAGAGTTAGTAGGACTTTTTTGCTGAGAGAAAACATGCTCTTTCTTGGTCATATCCTTGCTGATCCTTATGAGTCCTGTGGCAATCAACTCGTCTCAGCAAGGACTACCAACTGGCCAAAGGGCATTTCGATCGCCCTTTTGGCTCCCGAGATATTCATGATTTTCTCATTTTGTTTCGATTCCTTGCATTTTTTTTCGACTCCGCAACGAAAAATTTGCAAGTCCAAAAATTAAAAAAATTTGCATACTTTTGGGGATCAAATTAATTTTGTAGTCGAAAACTGAAAATGGGTTTATCTCGAAAATAACAACAACAATTTGGATATTCTTTGGCCTGTCGATAGCTCTAGTAAACAGGTTTAAAACTAACTGTTGATTGTCATTAAAAAAATAAAGAATATATGAAAAAAACAAACAAGAATTTTTCGAAAAAATCTACAAGGGGTAGGCATGGAAAATTGGGCAAAAATTCAAAAATCCTTTGTAACTTCGTCATTTGAAGGACTATCAGGATGTCCTTTGGCATGCATATAAGGACGGATTCATGACGGACGACTATGAAATCAAAAGCCCGAAAATCCTTAAAACAACAGAGTTAGTAGGACTTTTTTGCTGAGAGAAAACATGCTCTTTCTTGGTCATATCCTTGCTAATGCTTATGAGTCCTGTGGCAATCAACTCGTCTCAACAAGAACTACTAACTGGCCAAAGGGCATTTCGATCGCCCTTTTGGTTCCCGAGATATTCATGATTTTCTCATTTTGTTTCGATTCCTTGCATTTTTTTTTCGACTCCGCAACGAAAAATTTGCAAGTCCAAAAATTAAAAAAATTTGCATACTTTTGGGGATCAAAATAATTTTGTAGTCGAAAACTTAAAATGGGTTTATCTCGAAAATAACAACAACAATTTGGATATTCTCAGGCCTGTCGATAGCTCTAGTAAACAGCTTTAAAAATAACTATTGATTGTCATTAAAAAAATAAAGAATATATGAAAAAAACAAACAAGAATTTTTCGAAAAAATCTACAAGGGGTAGGAAAATTGGGCAAAAATTCAAAAATCCTTTGTAACTTCGTCATTTGAAGGACTATCAGGATGTCCTTTGGCATGCATATAGGGACGGATTCATGACGGACGACTATGAAATCAAAAGCCCGAAAATCCTTAAAACAACAGAGTTAGTAGGACTTTTTTGCTGAGAGAAAACATGCTCTTTCTTGGTCATATCCTTGCTGATCCTTATGAGTCCTGTGGCAATCAACTCGTCTCAGCAAGGACTACCAACTGGCCAAAGGGCATTTCGATCGCCCTTTTGGCTCCCGAGATATTCATGATTTTCTCATTTTGTTTCGATTCCTTGCATTTTTTTTCGACTCCGCAACGAAAAATTTGCAAGTCCAAAAATTCAAAAATTTTGCATACTTTTGGGGATCAAATTAATTTTGTAGTCGAAAACTTAAAATGGGTTTATCTCGAAAATAACAACAACAATTTGGATATTCTCAGGCCTGTCGATAGCTCTAGTAAACAGCTTTAAAAATAACTATTGATTGTCAATAAAAAAATAAAGAATATATGAAAAAAACAAACAAGAATTTTTCGAAAAAATCTACAAGGGGTAGGCATGGAAAATTGGGCAAAAATTCAAAAATCCTTTGTAACTTCGTCATTTGAAGGACTATCAGGATGTCCTTTGGCATGCATATAGGGACGGATTCATGACGGACGACTATGAAATCAAAAGCCCGAAAATCCTTAAAACAACAGAGTTAGTAGGACTTTTTTGCTGAGAGAAAACATGCTCTTTCTTGGTCATATCCTTGCTGATCCTTATGAGTCCTGTGGCAATCAACTCGTCTCAGGAAGGACTACCAACTGGCCAAAGGGCATTTCGATCGCCCTTTTGGCTCCCGTGATATTCATGATTTTCTCATTTTGTTTCGATTCCTTGCATTTTTTTTCGACTCCGCAACGAAAAATTTGCAAGTCCAAAAATTAAAAAAATTTGCATACTTTTGGGGATCAAATTAATTTTGTAGTCGAAAACTTAAAATGGGTTTATCTCGAAAATAACAACAACAATCTGGATATTCTTTGGCCTGTCGATAGCTCTAGTAAACAGGTTTAAAACTAACTGTTGATTGTCATTAAAAAAATAAAGAATATATGAAAAAAACAAACAAGAATTTTTCGAAAAAATCTACAAGGGGTAGGCATGGAAAATTGGGCAAAAATTCAAAAATCCTTTGTAACTTCGTCATTTGAAGGACTATCAGGATGTCCTTTGGCATGCATATAGGGACGGATTCATGACGGACGACTATGAAATCAAAAGCCCGAAAATCCTTAAAACAACAGAGTTAGTAGGACTTTTTTGCTGAGAGAAAACATGCTCTTTCTTGGTCATATCCTTGCTGATCCTTATGAGTCCTGTGGCAATCAACTCGTCTCAGGAAGGACTACCAACTGGCCAAAGGGCATTTCGATCGCCCTTTTGGTTCTCGAGATATTCATGATTTTCTCATTTTGTTTCGATTCCTTGCATTTTTTTTCGACTCCGCAACGAAAAATTTGGAAGTCCAAAAATTAAAAAAATTTGCATACTTTTGGGGATCAAATTAATTTTGTATTCAAAATCTTAAAATGGGTTTATCTCGAAAATAACAACAACAATTTGGATATTCTTTGGCCTGTCGATAGCTCTAGTAAACAGCTTTAAAAATAACTGTTGATTGTCATTAAAAAAATAAAGAATATATGAAAAAAACAAACAAGAATTTTTCGAAAAAATCTACAAGGGGTAGGCATGGAAAATTGGGCAAAAATTCAAAAATCCTTTGTAACTTCGTCATTTGAAGGACTATCAGGACGGATTCATGACGGACGACTATGAAATCAAAAGCCCGAAAATCCTTAAAACAACAGAGTTAGTAGGACTTTTTTGCTGAGAGAAAACATGCTCTTTCTTGGTCATATCCTTGCTGATCCTTATGAGTCCTGTGGCAATCAACTCGTCTCAGCAAGGACTACCAACTGGCCAAAGGGCATTTCGATCGCCCTTTTGGTTCCCGAGATATTCATGATTTTCTCATTTTGTTTCGATTCCTTGCATTTTTTTTCGACTCCGCAACGAAAAATTTGGAAGTCCAAAAATTAAAAAATTTTGCATACTTTTGGGGATCAAATTAATTTTGTAGTCGAAAACTTAAAATGGGTTTATCTCGAAAATAACAACAACAATTTGGATATTCTTTGGCCTGTCGATAGCTCTTGTAAATGGGTTTATAAATAACTGTTGATTGTCATTAAAAAAATAAAAAATATATGAAAAACACAAACAAGAATTTTTCGAAAAAATCTACAAGGGGTAGGCATGGAAAATTGGGAAAAAATTCAAAAATCCTTTGTAACTTCGTCATTTGAAGGACTATCAGGATGTCCTTTGGCATGCATATAGGGACGGATTCATGACGGACGACTATGAAATCAAAAGCCCGAAAATCCTTAAAACAACAGAGTTAGTAGGACTTTTTTGCTGAGAGAAAACATGCTCTTTCTTGGTCATATCCTTGCTGATCCTTATGAGTCCTGTGGCAATCAACTCGTCTCAGCAAGGACTACCAACTGGCCAAAGGGCATTTCGATCGCCCTTTTGGCTCCCGAGATATTCATGATTTTCTCATTTTGTTTCGATTCCTTGCATTTTTTTTCGACTCCGCAACGAAAAATTTGCAAGTCCAAAAATTAAAAAAATTTGCATACTTTTGGGGATCAAATTAATTTTGTAGTCGAAAACTGAAAATGGGTTTATCTCGAAAATAACAACAACAATTTGGATATTCTTTGGCCTGTCGATAGCTCTAGTAAACAGGTTTAAAAATAACTGTTGATTGTCATTAAAAAAATAAAGAATATATGAAAAAAACAAACAAGAATTTTTCGAAAAAATCTACAAGGGGTAGGCATGGAAAATTGGGCAAAAATTCAAAAATCCTTTGTAACTTCGTCATTTGAAGGACTATCAGGATGTCCTTTGGCATGCATATAAGGACGGATTCATGACGGACGACTATGAAATCAAAAGCCCGAAAATCCTTAAAACAACAGAGTTAGTAGGACTTTTTTGCTGAGAGAAAACATGCTCTTTCTTGGTCATATCCTTGCTAATGCTTATGAGTCCTGTGGCAATCAACTCGTCTCAACAAGAACTACTAACTGGCCAAAGGGCATTTCGATCGCCCTTTTGGTTCCCGAGATATTCACGATTTTCTCATTTTGTTTCGATTCCTTGCATTTTTTTTTCGACTCCGCAACGAAAAATTTGCAAGTCCAAAAATTAAAAAAATTTGCATACTTTTGGGGATCAAAATAATTTTGTAGTCGAAAACTTAAAATGGGTTTATCTCGAAAATAACAACAACAATTTGGATATTCTCAGGCCTGTCGATAGCTCTAGTAAACAGCTTTAAAAATAACTATTGATTGTCATTAAAAAAATAAAGAATATATGAAAAAAACAAACAAGAATTTTTCGAAAAAATCTACAAGGGGTAGGAAAATTGGGCAAAAATTCAAAAATCCTTTGTAACTTCGTCATTTGAAGGACTATCAGGATGTCCTTTGGCATGCATATAGGGACGGATTCATGACGGACGACTATGAAATCAAAAGCCCGAAAATCCTTAAAACAACAGAGTTAGTAGGACTTTTTTGCTGAGAGAAAACATGCTCTTTCTTGGTCATATCCTTGCTGATCCTTATGAGTCCTGTGGCAATCAACTCGTCTCAGCAAGGACTACCAACTGGCCAAAGGGCATTTCGATCGCCCTTTTGGCTCCCGAGATATTCATGATTTTCTCATTTTGTTTCGATTCCTTGCATTTTTTTTCGACTCCGCAACGAAAAATTTGCAAGTCCAAAAATTCAAAAATTTTGCATACTTTTGGGGATCAAATTAATTTTGTAGTCGAAAACTTAAAATGGGTTTATCTCGAAAATAACAACAACAATTTGGATATTCTCAGGCCTGTCGATAGCTCTAGTAAACAGCTTTAAAAATAACTATTGATTGTCAATAAAAAAATAAAGAATATATGAAAAAACAAACAAGAATTTTTCGAAAAAATCTACAAGGGGTAGGCATGGAAAATTGGGCAAAAATTCAAAAATCCTTTGTAACTTCGTCATTTGAAGGACTATCAGGATGTCCTTTGGCATGCATATAGGGACGGATTCATGACGGACGACTATGAAATCAAAAGCCCGAAAATCCTTAAAACAACAGAGTTAGTAGGACTTTTTTGCTGAGAGAAAACATGCTCTTTCTTGGTCATATCCTTGCTGATCCTTATGAGTCCTGTGGCAATCAACTCGTCTCAGGAAGGACTACCAACTGGCCAAAGGGCATTTCGATCGCCCTTTTGGCTCCCGTGATATTCATGATTTTCTCATTTTGTTTCGATTCCTTGCATTTTTTTTCGACTCCGCAACGAAAAATTTGCAAGTCCAAAAATTAAAAAAATTTGCATACTTTTGGGGATCAAATTAATTTTGTAGTCGAAAACTTAAAATGGGTTTATCTCGAAAATAACAACAACAATCTGGATATTCTTTGGCCTGTCGATAGCTCTAGTAAACAGGTTTAAAAATAACTGTTGATTGTCATTAAAAAATAAAGAATATATGAAAAAAACAAACAAGAATTTTTCGAAAAAATCTACAAGGGGTAGGCATGGAAAATTGGGCAAAAATTCAAAAATCCTTTGTAACTTCGTCATTTGAAGGACTATCAGGATGTCCTTTGGCATGCATATAGGGACGGATTCATGACGGACGACTATGAAATCAAAAGCCCGAAAATCCTTAAAACAACAGAGTTAGTAGGACTTTTTTGCTGAGAGAAAACATGCTCTTTCTTGGTCATATCCTTGCTGATCCTTATGAGTCCTGTGGCAATCAACTCGTCTCAGGAAGGACTACCAACTGGCCAAAGGGCATTTCGATCGCCCTTTTGGCTCCCGAGATATTCATGATTTTCTCATTTTGTTTCGATTCCTTGCATTTTTTTTCGACTCCGCAACGAAAAATTTGCAAGTCCGAAAATTAAAAAAATTTGCATACTTTTGGGGATCAAATTAATTTTGTAGTCGAAAACTTAAAATGGGTTTATCTCGAAAATAACAACAACAATTTGGATATTCTTTGGCCTGTCGATAGCTCTAGTAAACAGCTTTTAAAATAACTATTGATTGTCATTAAAAAAATAAAGAATATATGAAAAAAACAAACAAGAATTTTTCGAAAAAATCTACAAGGGGTAGGCATGGAAAATTGGGCAAAAATTCAAAAATCCTTTGTAACTTCGTCATTTGAAGGACTATCAGGATGTCCTTTGGCATGCATATAGGGACGGATTCATGACGGACGACTATGAAATCAAAAGCCCGAAAATCCTTAAAACAACAGAGTTAGTAGGACTTTTTTGCTGAGAGAAAACATGCTCTTTCTTGGTCATATCCTTGCTGATCCTTATGAGTCCTGTGGCAATCAACTCGTCTCAGCAAGGACTACCAACTGGCCAAAGGGCATTTCGATCGCCCTTTTGGTTCCCGAGATATTCATGATTTTCTCATTTTGTTTCGATTCCTTGCATTTTTTTTCGACTCAGCAACGAAAAATTTGCAAGTCCAAATATTAAAAAATTTTGCATACTTTTGGGGATCAAAATAATTTTGTAGTCGAAAACTTAAAATGGGTTTATCTCGAATATAACAACAACAATTTGGATATTCTTTGGCCTGTCGATAGCTCTAGTAAACAGGTTTAAAAATAACTGTTGATTGTCATTAAAAAATAAAGAATATATGAAAAAAACAAACAAGAATTTTTCGAAAAAATCTACAAGGGGTAGGCATGGAAAATTGGGCAAAAATTCAAAAATCCTTTGTAACTTCGTCATTTGAAGGACTATCAGGATGTCCTTTGGCATGCATATAGGGACGGATTCATGACGGACGACTATGAAATCAAAAGCCCGAAAATCCTTAAAACAACAGAGTTAGTAGGACTTTTTTGCTGAGAGAAAACATGCTCTTTCTTGGTCATATCCTTGCTGATCCTTATGAGTCCTGTGGCAATCAACTCGTCTCAGCAAGGACTACCAACTGGCCAAAGGGCATTTCGATCGCCCTTTTGGCTCCCGAGATATTCATGATTTTCTCATTTTGTTTCGATTCCTTGCATTTTTTTTCGACTCCGCAACGAAAAATTTGCAAGTCCAAAAATTCAAAAATTTTGCATACTTTTGGGGATCAAATTAATTTTGTAGTCGAAAACTTAAAATGGGTTTATCTCGAAAATAACAACAACAATTTGGATATTCTTTGCCCTGTCGAAAGCTCTAGTAAACAGGTTTAAAAATAACTGTTGATTGTCATTAAAAAAATAAAGAATATATGAAAAAAACAAACAAGAATTTTTCGAAAAAATCTACAAGGGGTAGGCATGGAAAATTGGGCAAAAATTCAAAAATCCTTTGTAACTTCGTCATTTGAAGGACTATCAGGATGTCCTTTGGCATGCATATAGGGACGGATTCATGACGGACGACTATGAAATCAAAAGCCCGAAAATCCTTAAAACAACATAGTTAGTAGGACTTTTTTGCTGAGAGAAAACATGCTCTTTCTTGGTCATATCCTTGCTAATGCTTATGAGTCCTGTGGCAATCAACTCGTCTCAACAAGAACTACTAACTGGCCAAAGGGCATTTCGATCGCCCTTTTGGTTCCCGAGATATTCACGATTTTCTCATTTTGTTTCGATTCCTTGCATTTTTTTTTCGACTCCGCAACGAAAAATTTGCAAGTCCAAAAATTAAAAAAATTTGCATACTTTTGGGGATCAAAATAATTTTGTAGTCGAAAACTTAAAATGGGTTTATCTCGAAAATAACAACAACAATTTGGATATTCTCAGGCCTGTCGATAGCTCTAGTAAACAGCTTTAAAAATAACTATTGATTGTCATTAAAAAAATAAAGAATATATGAAAAAAACAAACAAGAATTTTTCGAAAAAATCTACAAGGGGTAGGAAAATTGGGCAAAAATTCAAAAATCCTTTGTAACTTCGTCATTTGAAGGACTATCAGGATGTCCTTTGGCATGCATATAGGGACGGATTCATGACGGACGACTATGAAATCAAAAGCCCGAAAATCCTTAAAACAACAGAGTTAGTAGGACTTTTTTGCTGAGAGAAAACATGCTCTTTCTTGGTCATATCCTTGCTGATCCTTATGAGTCCTGTGGCAATCAACTCGTCTCAGCAAGGACTACCAACTGGCCAAAGGGCATTTCGATCGCCCTTTTGGCTCCCGAGATATTCATGATTTTCTCATTTTGTTTCGATTCCTTGCATTTTTTTTCGACTCCGCAACGAAAAATTTGCAAGTCCAAAAATTAAAAAAATTTGCATACTTTTGGGGATCAAATTAATTTTGTAGTCGAAAACTGAAAATGGGTTTATCTCGAAAATAACAACAACAATTTGGATATTCTTTGGCCTGTCGATAGCTCTAGTAAACAGGTTTAAAACTAACTGTTGATTGTCATTAAAAAAATAAAGAATATATGAAAAAAACAAACAAGAATTTTTCGAAAAAATCTACAAGGGGTAGGCATGGAAAATTGGGCAAAAATTCAAAAATCCTTTGTAACTTCGTCATTTGAAGGACTATCAGGATGTCCTTTGGCATGCATATAAGGACGGATTCATGACGGACGACTATGAAATCAAAAGCCCGAAAATCCTTAAAACAACAGAGTTAGTAGGACTTTTTTGCTGAGAGAAAACATGCTCTTTCTTGGTCATATCCTTGCTGATCCTTATGAGTCCTGTGGCAATCAACTCGTCTCAGCAAGGACTACCAACTGGCCAAAGGGCATTTCGATCGCCCTTTTGGCTCCCGAGATATTCATGATTTTCTCATTTTGTTTCGATTCCTTGCATTTTTTTTCGACTCCGCAACGAAAAATTTGCAAGTCCAAAAATTAAAAAAATTTGCATACTTTTGGGGATCAAATTAATTTTGTAGTCGAAAACTGAAAATGGGTTTATCTCGAAAATAACAACAACAATTTGGATATTCTTTGGCCTGTCGATAGCTCTAGTAAACAGGTTTAAAACTAACTGTTGATTGTCATTAAAAAAATAAAGAATATATGAAAAAAACAAACAAGAATTTTTCGAAAAAATCTACAAGGGGTAGGCATGGAAAATTGGGCAAAAATTCAAAAATCCTTTGTAACTTCGTCATTTGAAGGACTATCAGGATGTCCTTTGGCATGCATATAAGGACGGATTCATGACGGACGACTATGAAATCAAAAGCCCGAAAATCCTTAAAACAACAGAGTTAGTAGGACTTTTTTGCTGAGAGAAAACATGCTCTTTCTTGGTCATATCCTTGCTGATCCTTATGAGTCCTGTGGCAATCAACTCGTCTCAGCAAGGACTACCAACTGGCCAAAGGGCATTTCGATCGCCCTTTTGGTTCCCGAGATATTCATGATTTTCTCATTTTGTTTCGATTCCTTGCATTTTTTTTCGACTCAGCAACGAAAAATTTGCAAGTCCAAAAATTAAAAAATTTTGCATACTTTTGGGGATCAAATTAATTTTGTAGTCGAAAATTTAAAATGGGTTTATCTCGAAAATAACAAAAACAATTTGGATATTCTCAGGCCTGTCGATAGCTCTAGTAAACAGGTTTAAAAATAACTGTTGATTGTCATTAATAAAATAAAGAATATATGAAAAAAACAAACAAGAATTTTTCGAAAAAATCTACAAGGGGTAGGCATGGAAAATTGGGCAAAAATTCAAAAATCCTTTGTAACTTCGTCATTTGAGGGACTATCAGGATGTCCTTTGGCATGCATATAGGGACGGATTCATGACGGACGACTATGAAATCAAAATCCCGGAAATCCTTAAAACAACAGAGTTAGTAGGACTTTTTTGCTGAGAGAAAACATGCTCTTTCTTGGTCATATCCTTGCTGATCCTTATGAGTCCTGTGGCAATCAACTCGTCTCAGCAAGGACTACCAACTGGCCAAAGGGCATTTCGATCGCCCTTTTGGTTCCCGAGATATTCATGATTTTCTCATTTTGTTTCGATTCCTTGCATTTTTTTTCGACTCCGCAACGAAAAATTTGCAAGTCCAAAAATTCAAAAATTTTGCATACTTTTGGGGATCAAATTAATTTTGTAGTCGAAAACTTAAAATGGGTTTATCTCGAAAATAACAACAACAATTTGGATATTCTCAGGCCTGTCGATAGCTCTAGTAAACAGGTTTAAAAATAACTGTTGATTGTCATTAATAAAATAAAGAATATATGAAAAAAACAAACAAGAATTTTTCGAAAAAATCTACAAGGGGTAGGCATGGAAAATTGGGCAAAAATTCAAAAATCCTTTGTAACTTCGTCATTTGAAGGACTATCAGGATGTCCTTTGGCATGCATATAGGGACGGATTCATGACGGACGACTATGAAATCAAAAGCCCGAACATCCTTAAAACAACAGAGTTAGTAGGACTTTTTTGCTGAGAGAAAACATGCTCTTTCTTGGTCATATCCTTGCTGATCCTTATGAGTCCTGTGGCAATCAACTCGTCTCAGCAAGGACTACCAACTGGCCAAAGGGCATTTCGATCGCCTTTTTGGCTCCCGAGATATTCATGATTTTCTCATTTTGTTTCGATTCCTTGCATTTTTTTTCGACTCCGCAACGAAAAATTTGCAAGTCCAAAAATTCAAAAATTTTGCATACTTTTGGGGATCAAATTAATTTTGTAGTCGAAAACTTAAAATGGGTTTATCTCGAAAATAACAACAACAATTTAAATATTCTTTGGCCTGTCGATAGCTCTAGTAAACAGCTTTAAAAATAACTATTGATTGTCATTAAAAAAATAAAGAATATATGAAAAAAACAAACAAGAATTTTTCGAAAAAATCTACAAGGAGTAGGCATGGAAAATTGGGCAAAAATTCAAAAATCCTTTGTAACTTCGTCATTTGAGGGACTATCAGGATGTCCTTTGGCATGCATATAGGGACGGATTCATGACGGACGACTATGAAATCAAAATCCCGGAAATCTTTAAAACAACAGAGTTAGTAGGACTTTTTTGCTGAGAGAAAACATGCTCTTTCTTGGTCATATCCTTGCTGATCCTTATGAGTCCTGTGGCAATCAACTCGTCTCAGCAAGGACTACCAACTGGCCAAAGGGCATTTCGATCGCCCTTTTGGTCCCCGAGATATTCATGATTTTCTCATTTTGTTTCGATTCCTTGCATTTTTTTTCGACTCCGCAACGAAAAATTTGCAAGTCCAAAAATTCAAAAATTTTGCATACTTTTGGGGATCAAATTAATTTTGTAGTCGAAAACTTAAAATGGGTTTATCTCGAAAATAACAACAACAATTTGGATATTCTCAGGCCTGTCGATAGCTCTAGTAAACAGGTTTAAAAATAACTGTTGATTGTCATTAAAAAAATAAAGAATATATGAAAAAAACAAACAAGAATTTTTCGAAAAAATCTACAAGGGGTAGGCATGGAAAATTGGGCAAAAATTCAAAAATCCTTTGTAACTTCGTCATTTGAAGGACTATCAGGATGTCCTTTGGCATGCATATAGGGACGGATTCATGACGGACGACTATGAAATCAAAAGCCCGAAAATCCTTAAAACAACAGAGTTAGTAGGACTTTTTTGCTGAGAGAAAACATGCTCTTTCTTGGTCATATCCTTGCTGATCCTTATGAGTCCTGTGGCAATCAACTCGTCTCAACAAGGACTACCAACTGGCCAAAGGGCATTTCGATCGCCCTTTTGGTTCCCGAGATATTCATGATTTTCTCATTTTGTTTCGATTCCTTGCATTTTTTTTCGACTCCGCAACGAAAAATTTGCAAGTCCGAAAATTAAAAAAATTTGCATACTTTTGGGGATCAAATTAATTTTGTAGTCGAAAACTTAAAATGGGTTTATCTCGAAAATAACAACAACAATTTGGATATTCTCAGGCCTGTCGATAGCTCTAGTAAACAGGTTTAAAAATAACTGTTAATTGTCATTAATAAAATAAAGAATATATGAAAAAAACAAACAAGAATTTTTCGAAAAAATCTACAAGGGGTAGGCATGGAAAATTGGGCAAAAATTCAAAAATCCTTTGTAACTTCGTCATTTGAAGGACTATCAGGATGTCCTTTGGCATGCATATAGGGACGGATTCATGACGGACGACTATGAAATCAAAAGCCCGAAAATCCTTAAAACAACAGAGTTAGTAGGACTTTTTTGCTGAGAGAAAACATGCTCTTTCTTGGTCATATCCTTGCTGATCCTTATGAGTCCTGTGGCAATCAACTCGTCTCAACAAGGACTACCAACTGGCCAAAGGGCATTTCGATCGCCCTTTTGGTTCCCGAGATATTCATGATTTTCTCATTTTGTTTCGATTCCTTGCATTTTTTTTCGACTCCGCAACGAAAAATTTGCAAGTCCGAAAATTAAAAAAATTTGCATACTTTTGGGGATCAAATTAATTTTGTAGTCGAAAACTTAAAATGGGTTTATCTCGAAAATAACAACAACAATTTGGATATTCTCAGGCCTGTCGATAGCTCTAGTAAACAGGTTTAAAAATAACTGTTGATTGTCATTAATAAAATAAAGAATATATGAAAAAAACAAACAAGAATTTTTCGAAAAAATCTACAAGGGGTAGGCATGGAAAATTGGGCAAAAATTCAAAAATCCTTTGTAACTTCGTCATTTGAAGGACTATCAGGATGTCCTTTGGCATGCATATAGGGACGGATTCATGACGGACGACTATGAAATCAAAAGCCCGAAAATCCTTAAAACAACAGAGTTAGTAGGACTTTTTTGCTGAGAGAAAACATGCTCTTTCTTGGTCATATCCTTGCTGATCCTTATGAGTCCTGTGGCAATCAACTCGTCTCAGCAAGGACTACCAACTGGCCAAAGGGCATTTCGATCGCCCTTTTGGTTCCCGAGATATTCATGATTTTCTCATTTTGTTTCGATTCCTTGCATTTTTTTCGACTCCGCAACGAAAAATTTGCAAGTCCAAAAATTAAAAAATTTTGCATACTTTTGGAGATCAATTTAATTTTGTAGTCGAAAACTTAAAATGGGTTTATCTCGAAAATAACAACAACAATTTGGATATTCTTTGGCCTGTCGATAGCTCTAGTAAACAGCTTTAAAAATAACTATTGATTGTCATTAAAAAAATAAAGAATATATGAAAAAAACAAACAAGAATTTTTCGAAAAAATCTACAAGGGGTAGGCATGGAAAATTGGGCATCTCATGGCTGCCCAGAACAAGTCCATCGCCTGGTCAACCTCATCACGCAGGGACTCGAGCATAAGCTCCACACCGTTGGCGTCTTCCTTGACGTAAAAAAAGCCTTCGATAAAGTGTGGCACGATGGCTTGCTGTACAAAATGAAGAATCTTCTCCCAGCACCCTACTTCGCCATACTGAGCTCCTTTATCGCTGATCGGACGTTTGAAGTAGCAGTCAGAGACTCACGCTCCAGCTTGGCAGAGATTCACGCAGGAGTGCCTCAAGGAAGTGTACTTGGTCCATTCCTCTACACTCTTTTCACAAGTGACATGCCAGCGCCGTTGCCCGTCATATTTCCCGAAGGTATGTCACCTGCCTATCTGCTGCTGGCCACTTACGCAGATGACACGGCCATGCTTGCGTCCCACTCATGTCAACAGACAGCAGCTGCGGCAGTTCAAGACTGGCTGTATGCGATGGAGCGATGGACCAAGCAATGGAACATTGCAATTAATACGAGTAAGTCGGCATGCGTGACATTTTCACTCAGGCGTTTGATCGGCATAGATCTGACCTTCGATGGTGGCAACATCGAAAACGTCACTTCGCATTGCTACCTGGTGTCCACTTAGACCGCCGGCTGATATGGAATACCCACATCACAGCCATCAAATCAAAATGCCTTCGCAAGCTGCAGAAGATGGACTGGCTCTTGAAGTCCAGAAGTTTCCAGCTGTCGACGAAGGCTCTTTTGCTCAAAGCGATCCTTACGCCAACTTGGACTTATGGTATCCAAGTTTGGGGCACAGCTTCAAGGCACCAGCTGAACAGGCTTAGGGTGGTGCAGGCTCGTGCTGCTCGGCGGGCAACCGGAATTCCCTGGTATGTTACCAACCGGGCAATCGAAGCTGATCTTCGCCTTATTCCGGTGGGCGATCAAATCAACCAGCATAGCAGCCGATATAGCGACAGGCTCATGGCGCACCCAAACCCACTGGCTAGCAGGCTTGTCAACACGCAACCTCTTCGAAGACTGAAGAGACTACACCCCAGTGACCTCGCTTCCCGGGTCATCCACTAAACCCACTCTTTGTAAATTTTGTAAATTTTGTAAATAATTGTAAATAATTGTATTTAGTTTAAATAGTAACATCCACTATATGTACATATGCCCTCGTCTACATCCGTCCGGTTATGTTCAAATGGCATTGAACGATTCCGGCGAAAATAAAATTATTAAAAAAAAAAGCTACTCATTTTTTCTTATAATTTTATTGTTTAGTAAAGACTTAACCATAAATAAATAAATTCATCCATATGTTATGTACGCTACTGCTTTAATTTTTTCAAAACGTTTGTTTCTATTGCTAAGGTATTGTTGATATTATTTATTTATATTCTTGATATTATTTTTTTATATTGTTGATATTATTTATTTATATTCTTTCTAAAGACCATTAACTATGGCACTAGTCCCTACAAAAATTTTAGTTATACGAATTAAGTTAAATTGTGTATTTCCATAGCTCTAATTTTCCATAACTCTTTCTTTAAGGTGAACAGCGAATAATTATTTGTTAACACTTTGCTTGCTTAACCAAAATAAAATTTGTCGGTGTAAATATTAGGAAATTTTTAACAAAGAAATTAAAAGTTCCTAAAAATTTTTTTGTATTTAAAAAAAACTTTTTGTTCTTAAAAATCAATTTAAAAATACTCATTATTAACATTTTGCTAATACTAAACAGCTAATGAATATATTTGTAGTTCTTGCAAAAATATTTTTAATAAATAGTAAAATATGTTTAACAAAAATGCCCCCATTAAAAAGATATTTTCATATGGAAAATAACAACGATAATTATTATGATCACACAATTTTAAGCAAACAAAAAAGCAATTGTCAAAGCAAAAACTAAACTAAAAAGCATGTTTAATAGTTTTCTACCGGCAATAAACTGTTAAAAATATTTTTGTATTGAATATTGTTTACTTCTATATACTATATTAATGAAGAAATGATCCAAAGTATTTGACGTATTTTTGAAATAATTATTTTCTAGCAAATATTAATGAATTTGGCCAGACAAACTGCCTAATCGATTTAATTCACAGACGCAAGAGCAATTGTTAAAGCAAAAACTAAACTAAAAAGTATGATAAATAATTTTCTACTGGCAATAAACTGTTAAAAATATTTTTGTATTGAAAATTGTTTACTACTATATATTTGACATATTTTTGAAATAATTATTTTCTAGCAAATATTAATGAATTTGTCCAGACAAACTGCTTAATCGATTTAAGTCACAGACTCGCGAGCAATTGTTAAAGCAAAAACTAAACTAAAAAGTATGATAAATAATTTTCTACTGGCAATAAACTGTTAAAAATATTTTTGTATTGAATTTGAATATATTATTATTAATTATTATATTAATGAAGAAATGATCCAAAATATTTGACGAATTTTTCAAATAATTATTTTCTAGTATTATATATTATTATTTTCCAGACAAACTGTTTAATCGATTTAATTCAGAGACTCGCGAGAGCGCTGCAAATCGTTCGCAATCTTGTGTGGCATGCCACATGGCTGCGCCACAACCCTAGCAGCCAGTCAACTCAAAGGTAAACAAAGTGCGAGCACTTGCCCCTCCCTCCGCCCGCCCCTCTTGCACCCTCTCGTACACTCGATGCAAAGTGACAGGCGAATGTTTGTGGCACTTAAGCAGCGTTCACTTTAGACGCTCCCCAGGGAGCTTTTAGCCGTTAGCTGCCTTAGCTTAAGACGCACATTATCAACATCAACAACTGGCATAACAATGAGATTAGCTTTATTATCAGCGCGCCATAGAGAGAGAGAGAGATAAAGAGAGAGTGGGAGTGAGGGAGAGAGCCAAATTGCTTGGAGAAGTGTCTCAAAGGGGCCAAAGCTAAAACGGTCATGAATTTGAATTCCCTTTTCTGGCGGCGCCTTATCATGCTTATCAGCTATTTTGCTGAGTCGCGGGCATCCGTATATATCTGTACTATATACTCGTAGTATAATGGCACGGATTAGTCATCATGCAGGTGCCTATTGGCTGGCTGGCTGGCTGCCTGGCTGGTTGTTATCTTATCTGAGCAATCCGGCTGCCAACTTGGACATTAAGTATACGCAATCTTTGCTCGCATTGCTGCCTCATCAGTCAACCCCGCGAGTTGGTCTCAAAACCTCAAACACTAAGTATTATTAACCATTAATTAAGTGCCGACAATGCATTAGACGCACAACGAATCGCAAACGAATTCAGGTTAAATCGAGTAAATAAAACATGTCGAATCTATGGGGCAAATGTGTGATCCAGTTCTTTAAATACGCCCCCAGCTATGTGGGTAAGTCGAATGTCAATGATATAACAAAATAGCAGTTAATTAAATAATTAGTTAATTATCTCTGTTCTCTGATTTGTTGCAGTTTGCTTGTGCTTTCTGCCCGCTGGCTTCATCTTTGGCTATACGATTTGTGCCTTCATTGCTGAGCGACAGCTGGAGGCCAATCTCATTGACTATGGACCATTGATCTTGGGCGGCAGCTTGGCCCTGGTCGCCGCTCTCTGCTTCCTTTTGCTCAAATATCTGAAGAAATGCATCGTCTACTGGCAGCCACTGTTGCTCATCGGCACCGGAGTCTTCAATCTGATTGCCAGCTGCTTCTACTTTGCCGATGGATTTGGTAAGAAGCGAGTAATGACATTTAGACAGGCGCGATGGTTTTAGAGAAATATCAAGCAATTCTTCTTTCTTCATTATCATCTCCATTAATAATTTTAACAATAATTGGAAGGGCATAAAGCCACTATTGACCTTATAAAGTATATACATATATTCTTGATCAGTGCCAACTTTCGACTTGCTTTCAATTTAAGCCTAGCGCGAAAGCAAATCTTCTCTTTAATAAGACGATTTACTTTAAATACTATTTGAAAACTGAATGAATTATATCTTATATATATATATATTTATTATAAATAATAGTTTGCCTTTCAAAGCCGCTTTTCACTTCAATGTCTTAGTACTATTTTAATTGCACTTAGCTTAGAATACTTTCCACTTTTCTATTGTATTGTTTTTCATTGAAAACCCTCACTATTCTCAGACAAGGAGACATATATTTATAAACTTTTCATTTACAATCGAACTATAGATAATTGCGGCGCCCATGCAATTATTAATAGCAATAAACTAATGAGTGCATTTTTCTTACTCATCGCAGTTTTGCAATGCAATTTGTTGCGAAATCTCTGCTTAATGTAATATATATCTATGTATATATATATATACATATATAGTATTTAAAAGCTTTTCTTTTCACACCGCGCTTCCGACATCACATTCGATTAATCCGGCTTGAAATTAGACAACAAAATGCAGCAAGTTCAATCTAGAATATTACTAATCTTAAATTATATATATGTAAATACAACAAATCCGAAGAAAGCTTAAAGCGCTCGAGCTTAAAGCTTTCAACTGCAGCAGATAAGAATGTTATGAATGAATGACATGCACTTAATCTGAGCTATAAAAACTGCCCTATCTATATCGCTTCTTTCCGTCTATCTCTCGCTCGCTCTCCATCTGAACAGATCATGTGGGCGCCTATATGTCGTATGTGGCGCACAGTCTGACCTTCGTGGCCGGCTATGGATTCCTGCTGACGATCAGCTCGGCGCACAGTCGGGCTCTGCTGCTCTCCGGCTGCTGCAGCTGCTATCTGATGGGCATTGCATCGGCTGTGAGTTTGATTGGCGCCTCCTATGTGGACAATCTGAAGCAATACGCTGGACAACCGACGGTGACGCCGGAGCAGCTCATCGATGGCATCTATGTGAACTTTGCGGCCACATATCTGTCCATTTCGGCCGTTATGCTGGCCGTCGTCATTGGCCACAAGGTGTTGCATGTGCTGGGCACGGTGGATGTGAACAATAGTCTGGACAACGATTTGCGCATCGCGAATGCCAATGGCAGCATCTTTGAGCCACGTGCCGAGGTCATCAAGCGGCTGCAGTTCTTCTATGTGACCAAGAACCAGCAGTGGCATGTGACGCTGTTGCTGCTCTTCACCGAGGCCATTCAGTATGCGCTGTTCATCTATTTGGTCTTCTGGTTTGCGCTCAACGACGCCATCCGGCTGAGCGACTTGGCCCATGTGGACGCCATGTTCTGGGTGATCTTTGCGGGTAGCGTTCTGGCCCTCATTTGTCTGCGCTTCATTTCGGCCAAGGTGCAGTTTGTGAGCACCCAACTGTTGATGCTGCTGATCACGGTGCTGGGCATGATCATCTATGGCACGACGGGCTCCAAAGTCACCTTCTGGTTCCTGCTGCTGCTCTTCGGCCTCGCCTATTCCAGCCAGCAGATCGTGCTGCTCGAGGTGACGCATCTGCGCTTCACCGAGTGCATCATCTTCGCCTCCTACACCCTCAAGTTGGTCAGCACCAGCGTGGTGTATTATTATTTTGTGGCCAATACGCGCAACTCGTATTTCTATGCCCAGGATGCGAATACGCTGATGGCCCAGGGATTTGTGTTCATGATCATCACGGCCCTCGTGGCGTTGGTGGTGGGCATGAAGGTGCCGCGCACGCATCGCGTCAAGTTGCTGGACATCCAGTACGAGGTTTACGGCATTATCTTCATGAAGCACCAGATTGAGCAGCTCAATGTGCGCTGGCTCAACGACGGCACCATTCCGACCATCAGCCAGTGATCGGCTTTATTCCGAGTTGTTAATTGTTGATTTTATAGTTAAGTCATAAGTATACCTCATTTAAGGGCCTCCGTCAGGGATGTGTCCAATTTCTAGTTACGTTTTTTTTCTCTTCAAGCATACCCCGTTTACGGGCCTCAACTGAGTTCTATGCTTGCAGAAGTCGCCACTAACTTTACTGCTAAATACAGTGTGGTCGTTTTCTAGTTAAGTTATTTGTTTCTCTTTTAAGGGCCACAACTGCTAGGCCTTCAAGTGAAGCAAAAGAGAGTTGTCTGTTTTCTATGCTTATTTTTATGTTTCGTTTAGAAGTGAGCAGCAGTTGCCACTAAGTGCATTTCAGCTGCTGAATACAGTGTGGCCCCTAGGCGCAAAGTGACCGAAAAGCGAGCTGTAGCGGTGAATTAAAACTAGTTTTGTAAAGTTTAATGCACACGATGCATTCCGTTACTAAATGCAGGGTGGCCGCTAAATGGAATCGACGAGGAGCGGCCCTTAGACTAGCAATTGCTAGCGACGAATACAGACGATCTGCACGGCCGCCGTGGAGTCCCGACAAAAGTGGCTGGCACACGCCGAGACGTTGGCGCACGGCGTCACTTGATAATGATGCTCCTCTACAATGAATCATCGCATTAGAAATAATCAGCGTTTTAAATGCAATTGAATTTGGGGGACTCACCCAGCTTGACCATGAACTGGTGCAGCGTGTCCACGTTGCGCACCGTGCTGGCCAGCAGCAGTTGACAGCCATTCTTGGCCAGCTCGAAGATGTAGTCAAGGGCCTGGAGCAGCCACTCGAACTGCGTCTCATCGTAGACGACATCCGCAGCGAGCAGCAGATCGGGTATCGCATACTTGGACCACTCAAACTGCGCCACCTGATTCCATTGCATGGCAGCGCATTGTGGCGATGCTTCCACATCAGCTGGATCCTTGAAGTTCAGTGCAATGTTGTTGTGCATCAGTTGGACGCAGGCAGCGCTGCCATCCGTGAGCAGCACTTGACCCACCTCCAACTGCAGCGATCGCTGCTTCAACAGGATGCCCAAGAGACCGGCGCCGGCACCCAACTCGACCACATGCTTGCCACGCACAAGCTCGGAATGCTGCAGCAGATAATCGGCCAGGGCTAAGGCTGCCTCCCAGGTGCAGAGACCTGTGGTGCCCTCGCTGACAAAGCTGTTGGACTCGCGCAGCGTGATGTGCTCCCCGGGCTGCACCACATAATGCTTGTAGGCGTAGCTGGACGTGGAGGGAGGGGCGGCTTCATCTTGGAGACTCGTCTTGGCCAGCTGGCCGCACATGCTGTCGAAGATGTCGTCGTGCAGCTCCTCGTGATCCTTGAGCACCTGCAGCAGACGCTTCACGAACGCCTCCTGGTAGCTGCGTCGCACCGGATACCGTTGATTCAACGGATGTCGGCAAGTGGCCGCAATCAGAGCACGTTGCTCCTCCAGCTCCAATGGCAATTGCAGCGTCTACCCCAAATCATATGTACTATGTTAGTTAATCAGTTTATCGCACAATTGTTATTGTTGTTTACACTTACCGACCAGGCCATTTTGTTGATCGGATAGCAGCAGAGAAATTGCTGATGCAGTTTCCCATACTTGTTGCTGTTGTCGTCCATGGCGAGCGCTTTGCTGTGAATGAAAGTCACAAACTGCTTTTGGGTGGAAGGGCAGCGATCGGTCTGGCAACGCTGCGCTGCCACTTCCAGCGACAGCTGGCAACGCAGCTGCTCGATCAGCTGTTTTTGTTTGTTTTCTTTTCAAAATGGTACATTTTGCATTACTTATATAATTTCAGAATTTTAATTTGTATTAAAGTTTTTGTCGATTTTCATCTTAGCTATGGTTGTTCATTTTGTATGTATGTAAAACTTCAGAGAGAGGTCACCTCATTATAATTCAGCTTCGTATTATTTTAGTACACTTGCGCAAAAATATTAGTACACGAAGTTTCTCGAATTTTTCATTAGTACACGAAGTTTTTCATATTACACTATTTTTATCAAAAATAGCATTGTCTAAAACTAATCAAATTGATTTGAATAATTTTTGCATATATTATACATAAATACATATATTTATTCTGTAATTACTACATTAATATTTGTTTATCACATATGTAAAAATGTAGAAATGCATGTTGGTAAAATTAGCAAACCCATGTTAAATTTCATAATATCACTAAATTTTGATAACAAAAATATGATCTAAAGCTATTAATATAGATTTGTATATATTATATATTTTCTCCACACATATTTCCTGATTACATAAATATGTTGAAAAATATATATGTACATATGTATGTATTTGAATTTGTAAAATTACTGTTTTAATTTCATAAAATCACACTGTTCTGATAAAAACAAATCTTATCCAATTAGATTTTATTTTAGCTTAATTACCTGCTTATCTATCCACTTACTACGTATACTATGTTTACTTTCTGGGCTGCAACCGATGATGTGATAGGCATGTGTGAAATCCGTGACAACATCTGGCACAAACCCAGCTCAACGAGTTCCATTAGCGATTAAAGTTTATACAAGATAAGAAATAGTAATTTGTTTACGTACAATTTTGAATGAAGCGACTGTACTTCACAAATCGATGAACAAATAACGATTCAACGGCCTTTCAAAAGCGGAGTTATTCTTGCTGTTGCATGGTGTAATCCCACAGATGGCGCTAGCTAACCTTTAATAACTGCAACTGGCGTCCCACAAAAAGCTTTGCCCAAAACGCACACCGAACAATCTCCCATAGCACTAACACACACACACATGCACATTCACACGTATAGGCGCTTGATACGTCGCAGCAACGATTGACGTTTTGCGATGACTGTACCCACCCAAACTTGTAAGAGATTCTAATAAAAAGTCAAATTTCGTTTTTTTTTTTTTTGGTTTTTTCTCTAGAAAAAACCGTTTAATTTTTTTATTTTTGAGGGATTTTTGTCTGCATGTTCTATTGAAGATGGATTTCTTGTTATTTAAAACAGCAAATTAATTATTTTGTTTTTTTTTTTTGTGTTTTTGTTCTTTTTTGTTGTTGTTTGTGTTGAATGCAACAAAACGATGCAACCTCTTGGGATTTGCAATCTCTGTACTTTTGGTTTACATTGGTGCACATTTTGCAATATTGGAGGGGTTATTTGTCAGTTAATAGATCGTATGAATTACTTGTATTACATTTATATATTGGATAGATACAGAAGATCTCATTTCTTAAAGAGAATGATTTTACAAGTTATTCATTAAGATGCTTTTAATTCTGTTCTCAAATGGTTTGCATTCTATTGATTTTGTTTTGTTGTCTATATATAGTAAATATTGATTGATTTTTGTGTTGTGGTTATCTTCTTGTCTAAACGTATAAAATGCATTTAAATCTAAAACTTATTTAATCAACTACCTCGCCCCTAATAGGGGTCAATCCAAAGGTTTTGTTTTTCCATATCTTTCGTCGTTATATTTATATATATATATAGTATTATATGTTAAGTTGTGTGTGTATTTACTCAAAAATTATGTTATATTAAGTGGAAAAAAAAAGATATTTAAAAATAGTAATAGTAATCATAATCATAATAATAATAATATATATATATAGATATATATAGATGCAGCTTTTCATTTCTTTTACTGTGTGTACTCTTTTCTGATGTGTTGTTGTTGCTTTGTTTGTTGGCCAACTTGGGGGAGATGTTAATCCCACTGGCCTGGCCGCCCGCTGATGGCGTTGCCTCTTGTGGCAAGTTGACAGCGCTGCACGCACTCGCCCAAAATGTCAGTTGGCGGCACGTGATGCCGCACAGTGGCTTCTTTCGGTCTTTTTACCACTGTGTCGCACACAAACTAGAGCACAGCGCTTCTATCTAATTGCAACAACGCGTTGCACGTGGCACGCACGGTTGCGTCGTTGTTGAACACGAGCCATCAAAGTGCAATGCAAGCAGCGGGCGACGCACAAACTTATGAACTAATATACATATTTATAATAGCAATAATAATAATAATGATAAAAATTACAGTTATTAATTATAATATTCATATATAGATTATGGTTTTGCTTTCGCGCATACATCCATATGTATATGTCTAGATATATACACAAACATAGCTACACACATATAACCAGCATACATATATGCAGATGGATTTATATAACAAAGCATTAGTGTCCAGTTTTTTGTTTTACTCGTGTTCAGTTATACAATTACATGAATATATATGACTACATTATATGGGTGTAAACAGATTTATGGGTATATTTAGTCACACACACACAAAAAATACAGCACTCGCGTAAGTTTATAATGAAATCAAGTTTAAATTGACAAATATTGTTAAATTGTTGTTGCATTTCGTCTTCATTGTTATGCTGATGTGGTTGGAGTTGAAGTTGTTGACCATTTGATACAGCCCACCAACTTCCATAATATATGAATGTGATTTCTTTTGTTTGTGTTGTGTTTGTAATTGTTGTTGTAATTTGATTTTTAACGATATCTCCTTAAGCACGCTCGCCACGAATGCGACGCGCCAACTGAATATCCTTGGGCATAATGGTCACACGCTTGGCGTGAATGGCGCACAAGTTGGTGTCCTCAAACAAGCCGACCAAATAGGCCTCAGATGCTTCCTGTAACACACAAAAAACAAAACCATTGTTACCACAAGATAAAGAGCTTATGATTTAGAACTATTGACAACTCATAACTATAAGAACTTATTGATATGACAATTTATATTTTAAAAAAGTTGTTCTTTAACTGTGTGTTTCATTTTTATAATGCTTTCTAGCATACAGTAGGAACACACAATTAAATATATACAGATTTAACTAAGTTGGTTCCCGTTTTGTGAATAAAATAAAATAAAATAGTTTTGCGGAACGTCAACTCACCTGAAGGGCGCCAATGGCGGCCGACTGGAAACGCAAATCGGTCTTGAAATCCTGAGCGATTTCACGCACCAAACGCTGGAAGGGCAGCTTGCGGATGAGCAACTCGGTCGACTTCTGGTAGCGACGGATCTCACGCAGAGCGACGGTGCCAGGACGATAGCGATGGGGCTTCTTAACGCCACCGGTCGAGGGTGCCGATTTACGGGCAGCCTTGGTGGCCAGCTGCTTACGTGGAGCCTTTCCTCCAGTGGATTTACGAGCGGTCTGCTTGGTACGAGCCATTTTTCAGAGCTGCAAGAGATGGATTTGATTTCGATATTGTTGATGATTAAGCCGACTAAAGAGGAGCAAGTTTGTTGAAAGCGACGCACAGCGCCGCAGCGCTGGCGTGCAACTGATGTGAGTGTGGCAACTGTGGCTCTAAAGAAAGCAGAATCGTGCAACAAACAGAGCGCGAGCGAGGGTTGAAATCTTGAAGTCTCAGCTTCGACTTCGACGTCGACTTTAAAGCAGCTGCAGAAATTTTCCTTTTGTTGTTCGTGCGTTTTTCCATAGCTCTATTTCTGGGAACACTTCAACAGCTTCCACTTCACTTGCGACGCGTCGCCGCCGCTGCCGCCGTTGCAAGCAGCTAGCAGCCCACAGCTTCGAGTGCCCACTTCAACCATTGTGTGAGTGCATAAACTTTTTTTTTCTTTTTCATTTTTTTTTTGTTTTTTGAAATTCTGTGTGCCGTGAATCGCAGTTTTTTCCATTTTTTTTAACTGCTGTTGCCTTTCTTTCGTTTTTTGTGTTGCGCCACTTGAGCATCGTGAATTTGTATACCCAGTGTCCAAAGAAACTGGGCAAAACCGGGTATTATAGTTCTGTGCAAATGTATGTGACAGGCAGGAGGAGCTAACTCAAACCCTATAAGATTATTTATATTCTTCCCCAACAGTCGAATTGAGTGGATATGCGTGATATCATTAAGCAGATCAAGTAAAGTTACCTTCGCCCACATATCACGATATCTAGAACTTGCCAAAATTTGTTAAGGTAAATTTATCTCAATTGTATTTCATGTGCTCAAAGAATAATGAATTAATAAAACGAGCGAATTTATAAAGCTCATGAAATAATTATTGTAGCTTGAAAAGTTCTTAGTGAAATGATATGTAGTAAACTATCTATAATCAATGCTCCTTAAGATTTTGGTCATTGCATACCTTGTATACATTCAAACTAATGGACATAGGGTATCTCATATTCGAGTACTCTCGCATATACTGTTTTTAGTTTTGTAACCCCGCTGAATCAACCACGTTGAAGTAATGAGTTGTAGTTTTTTAGTTTTAGATCAACTCATCTACACACACACACACACATTGGAAATTAAGCAGACGCTGCAGAAGGAAAAGAAGAACAAGAAAACGGTTAAAGCGGCGAGCGCCACTCGAGCAAACACAAACAAAAGCAAAGTCGCTAAACACACACACACACATATGCATGTGAAAGCAAAGCTTTTGCAGTGGAACAAAAGCTTGCAGCAGCCTTGATTTTATCGATAAATGTGTCGAAACAATTTATCGGTCAATTTGCATTGCAAGGTAAAACTTAAGCGTCGATAACAACATGCAAATACGCATTAACTCAAGCGGTCACATGATAGACCAAAAACTAAAATATAAAATAAGAAAACTGGTTAAGCCAAAAAGATGACAATTGTTGTTGAGTAATAAATGACAGATTTACTGATCACCACTACAAATACGTATACAGATATTAAGAGTCAATTGTTGCCTTTTCTGCATTTGCACATTGTCTTTCTCATATCAATATTTTTATAGACCGTTCGTTTGTGAAGAAAAACAAACGAAAAAATGTCTTGGCGCTCCATTGAAATGCCGCTTGTGCAAGCAGGCTGGCAATAGAGCGCACACAAAGCACAAACATTGCGGCAACGCCAATAGATAATTAGAGTGACAGAGAGGTGTGTAGTAATGAGAGCGAGCGAACGAACGAGCGAAAGGTGTCCACACAAAAAAATTGCGTCGTTCGCATTTAACGCGCGCAGCTGTGCGTGCATGTGTGTATGTGTGTGCGTGTTTTGTATTGAACAGCTGCACCACCAACAACAACATGCTGTCATTTGTGTGTGTATGTGTGTGCCATGTACCAAATTATGGGGAAAGAGCAACCGAAAACTGCAGCGACCAAATAGAGAAGGAACTAGAAGCACACACACACGTACACTATCATACAAAATTGCTGCGCATGTGTCATTGCCAATGTGTGTGTACGTGACTGTGCGTGTGTGTGTATACTGGCGCTCAACCCACGCACACAATGGCACAAAACGAAAATAACAATAAATTCTGCTGCCTAGAATCAGAATATGATCCACTGTCATATAATTATTATAATTGTTGAAAAACAAAAGCACTTTTAATTCGCGCGCTTTTTTAGCGTTGATGTTTTCAGTTGCAATTTGTGGCCAACAAAATTTACAATTGTTAAAAATATTAACTTCGACTTGTCGTCTTTGCACCGCCGCCATTTTGAAAACACAACAACAACCACACACTAAAGTGTGACCATGCATCCGACGTGCAAACGAAGTCACCATCGTGTTGTTGTTGTCGTCACCACCGTCGTGTTGTTGCTGTTGTTGTGTGTGTATCCATTAAAAAAAAGCTATGCACGGAAAGTGGCGC
This sequence comes from Drosophila formosana, assembly GCA_035045625.1. Classification (NCBI taxonomy): domain Eukaryota; kingdom Metazoa; phylum Arthropoda; class Insecta; order Diptera; family Drosophilidae; genus Drosophila; species Drosophila formosana. Next base: position 667,616 of record JAWNOW010000144.1, on the reverse strand, counting down.
TCCGCTGGACGGCCGGCGGAGCCCCTTGGCACAATCACAAAACAAAAACAATTGGCGCCACTTTCACCACTAATTGCACATCTTCCAAAATTAATTTATTAAATCATTAATATTAGCATAAAAAAAAACACTCACCGTGACGAAAAGTCAAAATTTAATTCACTTTTATAAAATTTTCACAGAGACACGGAACTGCTTCTCACGAGAAACGATTTCACAATGATGCAGTGTTCACTTCTGCTGCAGAATCATCGATAGCGCAATCGATGTATCGATTGGAATGCACTTTTCAACCATCGATTTCTCATAACAAAAACCGATACAAATTTTAAAAATTCTTATATGCTATACTTTTAAAATAAATTCAAAACGCTTAATTTATTTTAATTTTATTTTTTAGCAACTGCGTCGGGTTGTAACCGAAAGTAATAGATTAAAAAATATGAGTTAACTTTTTGACGATGTATATCTTTTACCGGGCTGTTAACATAACATTCAGTGCTGCCCATGCAAACTAAAATATTTTATATGGTGCCATTTCGAGCATAACATTACTTTGCCCAATATGAATAAAGCTGATATAAGCATAGATCGATATTGTTCTAGAGAAATAAAATTGCAAATACAGTTTGAAGAAATTTTTTGTTTTGTTCGAACAAATTAGAAATGCTTCTATGTATGTTCTATGGAACTTGCACGACAATCGATAATAATGTGCTGAAAATGTAGAATCAAGTTTACTAAATTTATTTGCATGCCTACAATATAAGGCAGCACTGGGACTTGAATTTCAAATTTGAACAGATATTATTTGTTAGAAGACAAAAAATGTTCTAAATTGGTTCTATGAACTCAGCTTATTGAAATAACGCGCGTATCTAAAATTGCGCATATTTTAAATGGAAGTGTAACCAGGTATTTGGTATTTTCGTATATTTCTGCGCCGTTAAAACGTTCATTTTGAAAATGCTGGCTGTGGTCACACCGCGCCGCTGGTGCTCAATAAAACAGCTTTAAGGAAGCGCTTAATTTTCGGTTACAGTTACCGCGGTTCGGTTGTGCGTTCTATTTTGTTGCTCAACTCAAAAGGTATTTGTTCGAAAATAAAGTGCAACGGATGTGCATAGTTATACACTTGTTTTTTTATGGTTTTTTTTTTTGTTTTAGTGTGTCAAATTGAGTCAACTAAAGTGTTAAATTGTGTGAGTGTGTGTGTGTGTGTGATGGTCGCGCGGGCCGAGCTCATTTGTTATGCTATTTGTGTAGGTCAAGGTGAAGCCGACATCGCAGAAGCAGCGGCAAAACAACGGCCCGCCGCAGTGCCGTTAGATTAGTGCTGCTGCTGTTGCCGTTTCTTTTGCTCTTCCTGTGCTCTGCATGCAGTTTTGGTCTCATTGAATCACATGCATATGGTAAGGAAAGAAAGAAACGGTGTCAGCAGGACGCGTGCATGTGCCTGTGTATGTGTGTGTGTGTTTGTGTGAATGCAAAATACAGATGCAGTATTTTTTTTTGCAATCTATTTTACTTTGCCCTCTTTCACTTGCGTTTTCGCACACAACAACAACAACACCACACCTATACAGTTATAACATAATAAAAATACCTTTTTGGGTTTATCTCGCTTGGCTGGTGATAAGCGCCTAGAATCAACAGTAAACAATTAACTATTGCCGCACCATTAACAACAACGACAACAAAAACAGCAATAGCATAAATTTCGGACAGTAAAAAATAAATACAATAAATAATAAACTACAATCACTTAAATCAAAGGCAGACAAAACGGCGTTTCTACCGCAGCGTCGTTTATTCAGCGGCGGCGGCGTCGGCGTCTTGGGCGGCAGCGGCCCAATGAAACAACAACAGCCGTCGCCGCCCCCGCTGCCGCAGTCGCAGCCGCCGTCGCTGTCGCAAGCCGCAGCAGCTGAGGGCAGCGTTGTGGCCAATGCGATCAGCAGTCTCAACAACAACAACAACGTTGATGCAGCAACAAAAACACGGCCTCCGCTTTATCCCAAACGTAAGTAAAAAGCTTTTCTATTTATTCACTTCGGCGAGTAATGACTATACTCGATAATTTATGAGGGCATCATTAATGAAAGCAAACCGATATCGATTTCGATTGTTATCGAAACTGGTCAATGAGAATTTGAAGATAAAATATTTGCCATTGGGTCTGTTTGGGAGTTCCTCCTGATTACAGTCATTTTCATAATTTAATATAACGGACTTTAAGGTTTCATTGTTTTCTAATTAAAATCAAAAATCAACTTTATTTGTATCTTGACTCCTTCCGTTTACATAAATAAATAAATAAACAAAACGCATGTATGAGTGTTGCGAGTGTATCTAATTGAATCAAATGAATTAAACACTTGAATAAATCTTAATTGCTATGAATCAGAACTTTATGGCAGTCTTTTTTAATTGTGTCATTCGAATGAAAAGCTTAATAGACAACTATAGTTTTTAATGTGATTTTTACAGCTGTTTTAATAGACGTGAAATTGTGTTGGGGGATTAATTATACGACTTCAAAAACATAAGCATATTCAATACTGATTCATGAATATGAAACACAACTAAATGGTCATATTTAATGGAGTTGGTTTGATGGAACGTTTTAACAACAACTATAGAGCTTTTAATTGTATTCTGCTCACGTTGTTTTAGGAGTAGAAATTTTTTTTATAAGGATTAACTATATTTCCAAACCAGCATTTCTATTTGAAAGTTTTACATTTATTTTCATTGCGATTTTTAATTAGATCAATTTCGCCGTTTAAGTCACTGATTTCTGTTTGCAATCCCTTTATTTGTATGAAAAAATATATGTAGTTAATTCGATATATTTATAAAGTTATACATTGTGCACTTTTGAACAAGTAATCATTTGAAAATAAATACTTGGTTATGGGGGGTTCCTCATCCTCTTACAAGGTTATGGAATATATAAAAAAAATATAGGCTTAAACTTACTCAGAAACCGCAATGTAATTATTTATTTACATACATGTGAGCAGCAAAAATACAAAATTAGGAATATTTATGGTTTACATTTGAATTATTTATGAGCGAAAAAAAGAAACTAAAAATTATGATTTGTGATTTTTATATTATTATGATCTAAAATGTATTAAATTATATTTGTATAATGTAACTTATAATATTCTGGCCTGGGCCTGCCTTTAAAAGCATGTGAAATGCTATTTTAAATTTAAAACAATTTCTATTCTACATATTTTTGCTAGTTCTATATAGCAATGATAATGATTTGGGGTCTAACACTTTAAAAGCTGCTGTTGTAACTGCGATTTGTGAGTCGCTCAAGTAATTGTAACGAGGTCAGCTCTATGTAAGGAGCTTGTTCATTTTGGCTGTAAGCGAGACGAGCTTGGACAGCTTGTTGTCGACGGCTTGTTATGTAAAAATGCTCGGTTGGTGGCAGGCATATGATTACTTTTAGAGCGCAGTGTAGTCCAAAAAAGCAATTGAAAGCTGCATAGTTCTTAATAGAGTTTTTGTAGTTGGGCTATTGTTGCCTTCTTTCTGCTGCTGTTGTTGCCTTTCTTCGTTTCTTTTCCCTTCCTTTCATTTCTTTGAGCTGTTCTCATTTTGGCTCAACAACAACATCGCAACATTTTGCGGTCTCAGCCGCTTTCGCTCCGGGTTCGAATGCGTTGCGGTTTATGTTTGCCTGTCCATTTTTGGTGGGTGGAGCAGGCCGCATGCGGCATGCCGCATGCCACACTCCCCTCTCCACTCTCCCCTCTCCGCTCAACAGCTCGCCTGCATTTTGTGTGCACACCGAAGAGAGGGCCAAGAAGACAAAGTGACCGCAGCTAACAGTAGTTGACACATGTTGTTAGCATTCGCTTCGCATCTCTTCCCTTCTCTTGGCCTGGCTTTAAAGGGGCTGCCAGGTCGACGAGGGCATTTGATATGCTTTGGGGGCAATGTCGAAGCAAGCGACATCAATTACAAATAGTATAAATGATAAGATAAGCAACGTTTACAGACTTGCGCTGCCAATACTACTATATGTATATGTATGTACATATATAGTACAGCTATAGACAACAAATTAGAACGGTTCATATATTTATAGGCATTTTGTTGCCTGTATCCATTGAATAGTATTTAATTTTTATAGTTTAAAAACAATAAATATACAATATATGTATATGTATGTATGTTTATTTAAATAAATTATAAAACAAGAAACGTGGTCTTCATTTTAAATACAAATTTAAATTGTATAATTATTTTATAATTTGAACTATAAGAAATAGTTCTTTTAGCTTTAAGTTATTCAAAATAATAACTACCACCAATCTAATGAACAAAATTGCACGTCAAGATTTTCTAGAAAACTAAAATTTCTAGGAGCCTTTAAAATATAAATATTCATATTTTGTATGAATTTTTATATTTCTTTTCAATTTTTGAGAAATTTACTTAAGGTTCATCAACAAAATAATTACCACAATTAACACAAATATTATATTTATTGTCTTTTTCGTTATATTTTTCTTTGATACAATTAATTTGATCACAACAATTAAAGAGAAAACTAATCTTTAATTTGATAACATGTCCATAATTAAAGTGGAAAATGTGCACGCGATGTCATTTCAAAAACATATAATTAGTGTGATCAAACTGATTAACGTAGAGAAAATAGCTCAGAAGTGAAAAAGAAAAAATGTCAAAACTCGTAATAAAAAACCAACGTCTTTCTAATCAGTTGTCAATAACTGTATTGTATTGGTATTGTGGGTATGATCTAACACAATCGCATGAGTCGTCGTACCTAAGTTACTCATGCTTCTGACTGTGTAAACATTGCTTAAAATATGCATTTGTATTTAGTACGTAGACACTAACTAACTGTTCTCGTTGTGCAAGTTGCCTTTTCCCCATATCTCTGTTAATTTTTTGCGCTCTGTTTAAGATAGATCGCATTTATCAAGTTAGAGCCTTGAGTTTTGGGCATGTCTAAAACATAACCCAATATCCAGAATTACTCAGAATTCATTTATATAAAAGCGAGTTGTTTGAGCTGAGGTGTATAATAAATTTGATCAAATAAATATATACATTTAAAATATAAATTATTTGATGAGACATTATATAATAAATTTTACACGGGTTAAAAAATAAATATAAAATATAAATATATACATCTAAAATAAAATAATATATAAATGTAAACTATTTGATGAGACTTATAACAGTTTTATGAACAACAAAATTAATATGATCTCTAAATATATGTTATGTGTAGATAAATTAAAAAAAATTGATTAGATAAATGTGAATTATAAGATTCAATAAATTGTATAGGGGCAAAAGTATAATGTAAAAATCTAAATTATGAAGACGAGTATATATTTAAATTATAAAGAAGAAAGTCGCAGGTTGTCAGCTTTTTACAGCATATCTGCGAGTCTAGCAAACTTCAATTAACGCTTAGTTAGTTGGTGTTTTTTATTTTTGGCTAATTTATGACTAAAATGAACATTTAAAGCAATTTGCCAGTACTTTTTTTGTGTGTCTGCTCTGCTTTTTGCACTCTCCTTCTCGCCATTCCATTCTCTGTTAATCTTTCTAATTGCTATTGCTAATCTACCCCGCCCCTCGCCTCTGCTAAATGCAGCGTTTGAGAAGTCATTAAAAATACTTCATTGTTGTTTGTAACGAGTTGTTGTTGCTGCTGCTGCTGCTGTGGCAGCTGGCAAATGATTACACATGTTATTGTTGTATCTTTTGCATTGTCTAAATGAGGGGCGTCTAAGGGGCTCCCTGCAATGCAAGGGGGCGGAGCGGGGCGTGTTGCATGAATCGGTTGGTGGGCGGCTCGTTCAGGGCAATAGACGAAGCAGTGAATAAAGGAAAATGTCGCAGCAATCGGAGCGGAAATCAGCGCAGGGCAAAAAGCTGTCAACTAGTTGCAAATGAAAATGCACGGAAATTTAAAAAGTACTTAAAGTTACTAAATTTGTGACATTCCGAATGCTAGAACTACTAAAATTGGTGACATCATTGCAAGAGAATGCAGAATGCAATCGTGCTCGATTTACAATTGTGACTAACTTGATTGAAATGAAATCATTTATTTTATATTTATTGTTTTTATTACGCCTATCGCTAAGTACAAATCATTTGAAATTATTGCGATAGTCGCATTGTAATTACATAATTTGATACTAACATAAAATGGACTTAAATTTACGACTGTTATTTTCTCTAGTTTATTTTTTCTTATTATATTTGCTTTGCAAATTATTAATAAGAATCTATTCTCCAATTTATACATATAATCGTAAAGTCAAATAATAGAAATTGCTGTATAGAGTTCTGTAATTTTTATAATAATTATAAAGTATTCTATATGATTTCTTGTAGCCAAAATCAGCCCAAAATGGTATTCTATAATTTGATGGGCATCGATTGCAAAGAGCGCACTTTCAGAGCTCTCAAGTAAACCACGACTGTATTGATAATGAAATTTAGCATTTAATGGCCAATAAATTTGGTCTAGTGCTTCGTTAGTGACAGGTAATGATTAGCATAGATCAACAGCTGTAGAAAAGTGAGTTTACATTATCGTCTGATTGTACGATTTGAGCATAATTTATGTGTGTGTTCATGCTAAACGTTTATGTACTCAATATAAACAGTTTGTTGAAGCCAGAACTCGAAAACTAAAAATATTCCAATGGATTGAATGGAATGGCATGTCTTCTATCCGAATGCAATGTGTGGAAAAATGCAAGAAGTCGAAGATAAAAAATTTCACATGAAATTTTCTTTATAGTGGGATTGGGATAAGGCACAAATCGGTGGAGGGAGAGAGTGGAGTTAAAGGTAGCGTTGGGGCAGCTACTTCAAACGCGCGTCAATTGTTTGAAAAGCGAGCGATTGGAATTTCAACGTGGCAAGCGCGTTGCTGCAACTCTATTTATGGAACGTTGCAAGCGCATCGAGTGGCCCTTGGTTGGCGGTGCGATCTGCGGTGGTTGCTGTTGCTGCCACGGCTGTTGCTGCCACTGCTGCTGCTGCTGCTGCTGCCTTTTGTTTGTTTACGGGATGCCTTTGAGGCAACAAGAAACCGAACCCGATGCCGTTGCTCTGTGTCCAATGGCTGGCTAAAGCAATTCATGTCGATGCCTTTGAGATGGAGATGGAGATGGAGATCGAGTTTGAGTTGCAGATGGAGATGGCGATGAAGTTGGAGATGGAGGCGGCAGAAGGTGAAGCATTTGCACTCGTGCGTTCAAAAAGAGGCACTCGAACGGCAGTCGCCAGTTGCCAGTTGCCAGTTGGCCGCTGTTGCAAGTTGCAAGTTGCAAGAACCAGCTCGAATTGAACTTAATTGCATGAAATTGAGACACGAGACATGGTTACATGAGACGAGAGGCCAGACAGACGATCAGCAGCGACGACGACCGACAGAATCAGAGTCCAATCGCTGAGATTCATTCGCAGTCTTCAATTGGGAATTCTCTCCAAGTGTGTGTGTGTGTTTCTGTGTGATTGTTTGTTTGTTAAGTGCGCCATCAAATGAGCTGTCATAATGATGATATCGTCGTATCGTTCGACGACTGTTGACAGGGGAAGCTTTTTAGCTGGAAATGCCAGCGAGAAGTGACAGTTCAAATGCTCAACGAAACATTTGCTAGAAAAGCCAAAAATCTTGTAGACAAATTTGGGAAAGATTATGCTTTGAAATAATTTTTTAACTTAATATACATATGTAAAAACATTTTGTCATTGTGAAAAATGAAAGATGAAATGCCAATTGAAAGACATTGCTGGCAAAGTCTTGTGAAATTAATATATGAATTTTTTTGTTAATATGTTTTCATAACATATTATGTTATGTAAGCTTCTTCGCCACCGTAAAATGACAGTTCACAATTTTATGAACAACTTTGCTGGAAAAGTCAAAAATCATTCATATGAGTTTGGCAAATAATATTGTCTCCAACTATAATATAATATTTAAAAATAATATATTCTTTAAATATGCTTTCGTAATATATTATTTACAAATTGTAATAATAAAATATATTGTTAGTAGCAGTACTGTCATCGCAACATTAATTTAATTAACAATAATTAATAATGACATATTAAATATTATATTGGTTAAACGAAAATACATAGATTTTCGAAAAACTTTTTGAGATTCTGTTAAAATGTAATATTGGCTTGTGTTACATTTCTTGAAGTTCAAACATTGATTTCGGGCGCATTCGAAATTGTTTATAAATTTAATAGTTGCCGAATTGCAACCATACATTTCGCCTGCCGATATTCTCACAGATGCCCCCCTGAAGTGCCATCTCTAGCGGGCTACACTCGTGTCACGCTCATCGCCCATCGCCAGCGATGCAAACGAGACACAAACGCTCCCCATTTGCATAGATGGCATGCTGTGAAGTTATGTTGTGAGCCCCCATTTGGGGGCCACAGTGTTCAAGTGGTTGACACCCGTGAACTCCAGCAAATGTGTGTGTCTAACAGCAAATGTAACGCTGCCATTAGCGATGAGAATGTTTCCTCCATGCCCCCTTGCCCCTGCCCTGCCCTGCCCCTCTTGCGTCTTCTCGGAAAGATTCTCGCATATTGTTGTTAGTCTTCGAACTTCTCTCGATGACAAAGTCTAGCCAATGAACTGTGAATGCATTTGAAGGGGCCACCAGGAACAACCGCATAAACATGTCAAAAAGACAAGGCAAGAGTTGTAAAGAGCGTGAAAGAGACAGGGACCCAGAGGGAGGGAGAGAGGAAGAGGAAGAGTCGGAGGAAGAAGCACAAAAAAAAAAAAAAGCGCAGCAGTCGCCTACACAAAGCGAAAGATAAAGATCTTGAGACTGTGAGTTGATTTTCGAATTAGGCCTGAGATTCTTTATGGCACTTGAATGCGGTTGAATGGTGATGAATGAATGTGAATGTGAATGTGAATGCGAGTATGAGTCTGAGCATGAGTGTCAATGTGCATTCGGCTTAGCTTTGACCAGTTGCAGTTTGCGAAGTTGACACTTGGATTCGCATGTTTGTTTATATTAATCAGCTTTTGCACATTTATCTGACAGATGCCGAAACAAAATGCAGATACAGATACAGATACTCGGGCCATGGCTGCAGCTGCAGGCAGCTACAGTCTTCGCATTGCTCTTTTCTGGTCTTTGGCTTGAGTCTGAGTCTTTAGTAAACAACGCTCGTCTTTTATTTATTTATTATTTCTTGGGAGGCTTTATCTGTTTATTTACACCCGAATATCGCAACAATTATGCAAATTACAGCGACTTTGTGTGGCACTTGACGTTCAACGACATCTTGATGACTTTATGAAATTCTGGACATAACATTAATACCATTCTATAAGTCTGTCAACAATTTCAATAAACTTATAAACTTAAGTTTATAAGAACAAAATGAATTTATTTCATTGTGTTCTCTATTAATCATCGAGATTTTTATGTAGACTCGAGTTTTGATATAAAGATACATTGCATTATTTGTTTTTAATTGAGATGAGATTTTTTTGGAATAGAGAAAGTCATAATAATGCTAACATCTCTAATATGTTGACAATGCGTAACGAAAGCTCATCTCTATTTGCGGGTGTCATCTCAATAGAGTGTAATCGATATCTCTAACGCCTTTGTTTTGAAATATTCAAGTAGACTCGCATCTCTAAGCGCTTCAATTCATTCAATTTCACACTTTAAAGTCACTGCATTAGCAGCTAATAAATGAATGAATGAATCTGAATCTGCCCCATCGCATTGCGAATTTGTAAACAAGATAATGCCCCTTCTGGTAAACACTTTGGTGCATGATTTCCTTTTGGCTAATTGCCGGCTGCTCGAAGGCATCGTGAGACTGCCAGAAGGGAGCTTGGATTGCAAGTGTCCAAGTTCTTCGTTTGTTGTTGTTGCGCTGGCTGCACTTTGATTTCCGGTTGTCGTGTGTGTTTTGTCTCGACTCGTTATCGATAAGTGCACTGTGCATTGTTTAGGGGTTGCAAAGGCAGCAGCAGGGAAGCCCGACTGACGCAAGCGTGCGAGTTTATCAGTGTGCCGTGCCACACAGTGGTGCAGCCTGGTCCTGCCTGCCCAAAGGATTTGCCTACTTAACGTGTCTAAACTCGATTAACTGCTTGGCGACACCGCACAACGGTCTTGAGGATGAGAACGCGGTTGAAGTTGCACACAATACGGCAACATTGTGCTCACCCCTAGCGATGCTACGTGCAACTCTAAACTAAACGGGGATGGTGGCGTAATGTGGCATGCGTGCGTGTAATGTGAGCCGACAGAGCTGCCATATCTCCAGCCATGCTTATATCGATATATCTTTTGCACAGTCCCTTGAAACCATTTGTTTTATAGTTTGACCTTGATTTAAAAAATTAAAAATTTGAGTAATTTTTGTTGGGTCAAATTTTTCAGTAGTCCTAGTTTGAAACAGTTGCATTAATGTATTTTTTTTATTAAAAAAACTTTTCAATTAAAATATAATTTTGAACCTTTTTTTCTTATATACATATATATGTATATTTTTTTTGATTAATTATTACAAAAAATGTTCAAAAATATTTAAAAAAAAAAGCCTTTATTTTTTATTTTGTTCGCGGCAGCATTCTTATGTATTTAAGATCAGAATAGTGAACTATTGATATATGGATATATTTATCGATACTATGCAAATATATATTTCTGCCGTGAATAATTTGAACAGCGAGAAGAAACGTTGAAAAGAAGGAAAATGTATATTGATAAGTTGCAATAGAATATATATGTATATATACATATATTATGATATTCACAATTTAACAAATCTCTTTTCGAAAAGTTATCAATATTTGATATCAAAGAAGGAAAATAGGAAATTTGTAGGTGTATTAACGGTTTAGTTTAAATAGAATGGTGATGTTTGGATGTGATATTAATCTCATATAAAATAATGGAAGGTACGCTACTAAACAAAAGACTTACTGCTATTCGATGTCAGTCACACGTTACAGTTCCAGTTCACAAAGCAAAGAAACGAATTTTCGTATTGAGCACAATCGATGCGATAATTTTGTTTTCGGATTTGAGCTATGTACTTCAACAAAATGATTACTTCATTTGAAAAGGTGATATGATCACTTAATATATCGAGAAAAAGATGTTGACATGATGAAATACTATAAGAACACAAAACTTGCCGAAAGGCCTTAGTTGCTCAGGTCATACAATAATTCAAAATAAATTCCAATGGTAAAAATCGGACCGATTTTTACACGAATCGTAAATCATTATAAAATGGTTGTAATCGAGTGGTGTGGATTGAAACATATTGCTTATCATTGGAAATTATGCCCAGCTGCTCGGGTTATCAAAATGTATCCTTTCAAGTGCCGCCATCTGGCAACGCCGTGGCACTGGCAAGTTGCAACCCCCGTCCAGGGATATTGTCGCCACCGTGTGGCATAGATTTTGGGTAGCCAGCGAGCGCCCCCGCAACACCCCCGCAATAAAGCGCAGGCGCCGAGAGCGAAGCACCCGGGTGTGTTGTCCTTGCGAAGAGCAGCGAAGCGAGCGAGCGAGAGAGCAGAAGAGCGGCATGCCGAGCACTCGAGTGAGATGGCGAGAGAGAGAGAGAGAGAGTAGCCGAAAGTGGCCCATTAATATTTCATGGGTTGTTCTTTTCTTCTTCCTTATAACAAAGTTTCTTTTTGGTTGCTGTTGTTGGTGTTTTGGGCTTGTTTTGCACGACTCCGTTTCTGTTCAGCGCCGTGGCTTGAAGCGTGCTGAGGCTGTTCCACTCGACAACAACGCACAGCAGAAACGACAACAACAACGACGGCGAAGATAACGACAACAAGAATAAAGTGTTCAATAAACTCAACTCGGGGATTTTTATACAGCAAAAATGTTATAAACAAATCGATATAAGCTAAGCAAAGACAACAATCAGCAGCCGTAGACCGAAGACCCAAGAAGGCCAACTGGCAGCGTTCAAGTGACAGCGGGCAACTTGGCCCATTAGATACTGATACTGAAGTAGGCGGCGTTGTGTAGATACACACGACAACAACAGGCAGCAACAGAACGGAAAGAACAGAAACAGAAAAGTTCCCACACACACACACACACACACGCACACTCAGAGGCACAACACAGTCGTCATGTGTAAGTAGATGATGCAGGCTGCACGAGTGGGAATGGGGCACGCTTAAAGTGCCTTGTTTTGCTGCCACTCGAGCTAAGCGGCCGAGCAAGCAATGTGTTTTTGTTTTGCGCTAATGAGCAAATGGAGCTGCCACTCAACACTCAACATTCTCAACTCGCTTTTCGCTTCTTGTGCTCTAATTTCATCATTTATGTGTTGCAGCAAAGACACCGTCATTTGACAAGGATCGCGACTACATTGGCTTCGCCACGCTGCCGGAGCAGGTGCATCGGAAGTCGGTGAAGCGCGGCTTCGAGTTCACACTGATGGTCGTGGGTGAGTCCGGACTGGGCAAGTCGACGCTCATCAACAGCCTGTTCCTCGGCGATCTGTACAAGAATCGCCAGATGCCCAATGTCGAGGAGCGCATCGAGAAGACGACGCGCGTCGAAAAGAAGACCATGGACATCGAGGAGCGTGGCGTCCGATTGCGTCTGACCGTCGTCGACACACCCGGCTTTGGGGATGCCATCAACTGTGAGGATAGCTGGCGGGTCTGCACACAGTACATCGACGAGCAGTTCCGTCAGTATTTCACCGACGAGAGCGGCCTCAATCGCCGCAACATTCAGGACAATCGCGTCCACTGCTGCCTCTACTTTGTGCCGCCCTGGGGTCACAGGTGATTAGCTCAAACATAACATAACAATAATAACACAAACACAGTAATACAACGAGTTGTGCTTAGCTTGCGGCAGATGGATCTGGATCTGATTAGGCGACTGCATCGCAAGGTGAACATCGTGCTGGTCATTGGCAAGGCGGACTGTCTGAACAAGACGGAGGTGCGCAAGCTGAAGGAGCGCATACTGCAGGATCTCGAGGACAATCACATACAGTTGTATCAGTTTCCCGAATGCGATTCCGATGAGGACGACGATTTCAAGCAGCAGGATCGCGAGCTCAAGGCATCGATACCGTTCGCCGTCGTTGGCAGCAACACCATACTCGAGGTCGCCGGCAAGAAGGTGCGAGGACGCCAATATCCATGGGGCGTTGTCAATGTCGAGGACGCCGAGCACAGTGATTTTATCAAGCTGCGCACATTCCTTATATCCACGCACATGCAGGACCTCAAGGACACCACACAGGTGAGTTTTTTTTTTGGCATGTGTGTGTGTGTGTGAGTTGTTTGAGCATTCCCAGTAAACGGCGATCTGTTGCAGGATGTGCACTATGAGAACTTTCGGGCGCAATGCATCTCACAGATATCGCAGCATGCGCTGCGTGAACGTGGCAAGTTGAAGCGTGATTCGATTAGCTCAACGAATGGATTCGATGCGGCCATTTCGGAGACGGATCGCTTGCTCTTGCAGAAGGACGAGGAGATCCGACGCATGCAGGACATGCTCACCCAAATGCAGGAGAAGCTCAAGCAGACGCATCTCATGGAGATGAAGAAGAACGACAGCGTCATCGATGTCTAAATTGCGACTTTTCTCTCTACCCGAAAGTTGCGTGTTCAATTTTGCACCTTGATATATATATATATATAAATAATATATATAAATATATATATGCATACATATATATTATATATATATAAATAATTATATAGACTTCCCTTACTCACCACAACACACACACACACACACACACCCACAAACACGCTACACGCCTCTAAATAGGCAACCAACCACCAAAAAAGAAATAATACGTTTTTAAGATTAGCACAGTTTTCCAGTTATACAAATTTCGTTCTTAAGCATTTTGTAGTTTCCAAATAAGAGTAAAATTAACGAACGGCGTATTTGCGACACACAAATTGACCAAATTATTTAATTATTAAATATGTCAACAATTTAATCGAACAAAATTGATAGAAATAACGACGAAAAGTACATTTTTAACGAAGTACACAGTAGCAGTGCAATTAATCGCGTCTACAAACAGGCCTGTTGAATTCGCTTTCGCTTCCAATTCGCCAATTTTCTTACAAACAACTCAATTCCAATTTCAATTGTTAAACGTACATAGATTTAATAATAATTGACAGCATGATAATTGCAACATAATTAGATTATTGTATATGCCGTAAATTTGAACGTATTGTGGGCTAGAAGACGAACTGCAGAACAATATCAACACACCATTTAAAAGATACCAAAGTCAAATGAGTTTAAAAAACTGAAACACACTGCAACAACCAATAGCAAACAAACAGTTAAAGTGAATTGAATCCCCAAAAAGGTTAGAATGTCTAACTTGTATTTATTTTTCATTTTTTTTATTTACCCTATAATTTTCATGATTGCAAGCGCTCCTTGGATTGAGGAGGAAATTGCAGAAATAAATTTCTAATTTGTTGAAACGGATTGTTAATGAATTTATTTTACAAAAAAATATTAGTTAAGCAACATACAACAAAACAACATAATTAAATGAAAATTATAGTGGAAAAATTATATACACATAAATAATGATAAAAAAAAAAACATACAACATAAAAACAAAACCAACTATTTAAAAATAATAAAAATAAACGTAATTATGAAAATTTACCATTAATTCAACTGCTCGAACATTTGCATTTATTGTTCGGATATTGTTGGCCAATCTGTCTGATGACGATGACGATGATGTGATAATGATATATTAATTAATATGCATTTTTTGAGTTGCATTCCAGTGAGCACAACTAATTGTTGCTAACAACGCATTAGCATGCAATGCTAACATTGTGTAGAAACTGTAGAATCGAAAAGCATATAATTATGGTTATAAAAAGGCGTCGTACTTGGTTGGGTTTCTAATTAAAGAAACTCTTTTAAACTAAGCCAAAGACAAGGTTTATTTAAGGTACTGTCAGCCCTCGAAATTTTACGCTTTAGATATGCAGATATCTTCGGGAAGTCTTCTTGATCAGTTCATTCCCGTTCGCTTTTGTATTGCTGTAATTGTTATAAGTGAGAAAAATAAACAGATTTACAGATTTTTTCATTTAGATTTATTAATTTTCATTTCATTTGTTTCACGTATTGGTTTTTTTCTTTGTTTTTTATTTTTATCTTTTATGTCTGCATATATACTCTTCTCATATCTGTGGTATGCCAATTGCTTGGTTTACAATACGCCTTAAGGATTTATGTATCCCTGCGAACTACGAGTAGTTACCATATTTGTCAGCTTTTCTTCTCTTCGCTTCTCCAGCAATTACTTTTCATTACGTTACGTTTTTGTGTGTTTTCGTGCCTTTCTCTGCTCGACTGTTTTTCATAGAGTTTTTGCATCATGAGATAATTATGGATTTTACGAGTTCATTTCATAAATGTTAATGCTAATTTCACACACACTTATGTATATATATATATATATATATATATATATATATATATATAGTCGTACATATACACATATATATGTATATATGCACCATTTAGGGGGAAGGGGAGATTTTCGAGAGACAGAGACCGACAAAAAAAACCTATAAATTTCTAGAATGCAATGGATATTACATTGATTTATAAATATATTTTGTTCATCTTATGAGTACGCCCTAATACGCCTGATCAAATTCAGTGGTAAGTTTTTCTGGTTTAATCTCATTTATGTTTTAGGTTTAGTTTACATTTAAACTCGATTCGCTTTTATTTTGGTTTTTACTTGGCATTTTAACGGCTCAATTCGTTTATCTCATTTTCTTCTACGCTTGCCACACATGTCAATCGCATCATAGATTTTCTATTTCGCATTCGTTTTTCATCTCGTGTTGCGTGTTGTGTCTTTAGCTTTTCAAGTCTCTATGTATGTGTGTCTGTGTGTGTGTGAGTCACTGTCTGTGTGTGCGTGTTGAGTTCGTCTGTCTGTCTGTCTGTCTGCTGTTTTTCTTGTATATAATTGTATAAATTTCCAAAAAAAAAAATGTCTAACTGCATCCATGTAACGCCAGCGTTACAATTTTTTTTTCATTAAATATATATATAATATAATATACATATCTCATATCTCTGCTCGTTTTTGTAGCTCAAAATTGTCTCTGAACTATTATCCACTTTTTTTTTTGTTCAAGCGTTATTTTCCTTAACAACCGTCGCCTGCGCACATTTTTTCATTTGGGTTTTTGTATTCATTTCATTAAATATTTGTTTTTTTTTTTTTTTAATTTTTTGTATTAAATTATCTTTTTCTTGGGTTCATTTTTGAGTTATGTTTTCAATTTTTTGGTGTTTTACATTTCATTTAAGTACAAAACTTGCCTTGTGACCTTTTTATGTGGCAGCATACTCTTTACTTTAGTTTTCATTTTTGCCATCTTTTCTTGCATTCCTTGCTGTGTGTGCGTGTGTGTGTCTTTCGCATTATAATCGCGTACATCTATTCGCATTTATCTAGTTTGTATATGTATATGTTAAGTTATGTATGTATTTACCATTTACAACTACCAGCACAACAATGAAACAGAATCTCTATAACTGCCGAGTCTGATAATTTTCCGACCCCGTCTTCGACTCGTAATACTCTCAAAAATTTGGCCAACCAATGTTGCCCTATATATATATTTTTTTATACTACATATATATATATATATAATTTAATGGGACGTAGTTTACTAGCAAAAAAAAATTTAGATTCTATATGCATATGTAGGTATGTATGTATATATAAGATCTCATATATATAGATATATACACTGATATATACTGCACTGACACGCCCCTCCGTAATGTCGCCGATGGTTAGGGAAATTGGCTAATAACTTAACTACGTTTTTGTTTTTTCTTTTCTTTGAAGTATGAACTACAAAACGATGCTGCAATCTCAGTCAAAACTGGGCAATTTTGGGCCACAGCCATCGAAATTGAGATAGATTGATGAACAGAGCGAGATAGGGAAGTGAAAGTGTGGAAGATAGTGAGAGTGAGAGTGGGAGCGAGAGCGAGAGCGAGAGAAAGGGATAGAACGATTGGTATACAATTGCTGTAGTTCGAGCATTTTCACAAAGAGTTGCTCTTCGCTATTTCGTTATAAAGTTTTGTAATTGATATATTTAATTTAAAATTTATATATGTAAATTGCTTCTGGTTTACCAATGCGATAATTGGTTATTTGTTTTTTTCATTTTCTTTTTTCGTTTTGCTTTTCTTGGTTTATCTCATTTGGTTGTTTGGTTGAGGGTTTAAGTACTCATATTTAAATTCATCAATTACAGTGAGACACGCACAATACACGTACAACATATGGTTAGATACATACATATAAGTAAGTAACTGTAACACATACATAGTTTTATTCATAAATAGTAATATTATATATCTCTTGTATGCATGTATTGGAGTTAATATATATGTAAATGTCAATACTGTCGCTATGCACACATACACATATGTATCTGCAAGTATCTGCTCTTGTCTGTATCCATCAGACGTTAAGAATAGTTAGCTCTCTGTCCATCTGATCGGTTCGTCTGTCTGTGATCTGTGGGCTGTGTAACTGTGTATATGAAATGCTCTTGTTGTTGTAGTTTTAGTTCTTAGTTCTTTCACGCCAATCTTAGTGCTTCGACGCGGTGTTTTAGTAATCAATTACAATACATTACTTAAGCTTACATTGTAGGTATGTATACATACATACATCATTTTAGGTGTGGGTTTCTTGTTCTTGCTTTGCTTTCTTTGGTTTTTATTGTATATAACTAGGCTTCGTTTTACTTCGAGAATTCGTAGAGAAAAAAGTCATTTGTTTTTTGTTTTTTTTTTTTTTTTGTTTTGTTTCATTTATTTGTAATTTCATTTCACTCAATTGTTAAAGTAGCTTTCAGTTTGCATTGGACTGCGCCCTGCTTTCAACTATTGTATGTACTGGCATACATATGTACATATATGTATATACATATATATCTAAATATATATATACATATATACGCATATATATATTTACTTTTTGTAGTTATTTACTTATCGTGTTTTGTTTGTTTTTGCTTTTCTTTCAATTAATTAATGTCAAAAGTAAATCTGAAGCGCACATTTACAATGCTGCTTAAATTGCTATAATTTATTATTTAAATTACTTCCATTTTATGCATTTATTATTTCTTTCTTTCTTCAGTTACAACAACTTGCTCAACTCGCTTTTGTTTTTTCGCCTTTTGCTTTGTTTTTCATATACAATATATATATAGAATTTTTGTTTTCTTTTGTATATTATTATTTGTTTTAAGTGCATAATAATTTTAATGATATTTTTAGACCATCAAGGTTCATTTTCATTTGCATTTCATTTCCATTTTATATATATATATATTAATAAGTATGTATATAATTATATCGAATATTAAAAAAAAAAACAAGTGTACTCTAGTCAATTTATCTCGACTAGCAGATATCCTGTGCCCAGTCAGATCTACTTGGATAAGTTCCGGGCTCCCTTTGGTATTGATACTTAATTATTGTTGATCAGTTATGCGATTTTATAGAGGTAGACAGACCGACGGACTTTAAAAGTGATCAAGTATTTGTATATTCTATGTATCGTATTTGGGGAAGACCTTTCTATGTACAATTGACAAGGGCACAGGATATAAAACACAATTTCACGGATCCTGCCCGCTTAAACACAAAATAAAATATATTTATATGTATATATATAGCATACAATGTGTGTGTGTGTGTGGGTGTGTGTATATAGTTAGAAAAAAAAAGAATTAATAAATTAATAACAATAAACATAATAAATTATGCGCTTTTTATTTGGCCTGCCACTTGCATCGATCACGCACCAGCGTGATAATATGTGACTCGTTAATATTTAAATATGTATGGTATATATAGTATCTATATACACATATTTGTAAGTATGTATCTAGGTGTATGCCTAAGTGTGTGTGTGTTTAATGGTATAGAGCCAATGACTTTTTAACTTTCTTGTTGTTTTTAGTTTAGTTTAGTTTTTGGTTTTCGCTTTTGAAATCAGTTGAAGTTGAATTTGCTAGTGCTTGTTGTGCTTGAAATGTCTGAATAAGCAAATCAATCAAACAGTCAATCAATCAGAATCAATCCAAATGTAAAACAACGTTTTGGCATACTTTTCTCAGTTAGTTCTCTACTACTAAAAATTATATTTTGCGAAGACAGCGTTTTACTTGGAAGCAACAAAAATGAATAATATGACGACGTTACGTTCATGTTTTTCTTTCTTAATTTGTTTCAATTTGTTTTCGACTAATTATGCAATAGTTTCTTTTGTTTAGTTTCAAGCAAATCAAAAGTGTGTTTTTTGTGTAATTTTTTTCTTTTTGGCTTTGTTTTTCCTGTTTTTTTTTGTTTGTTTTTTTGTTTAAGTTTTAATTTTTAGGTTTTAGTTGCAAGCAATCGCTGCTTTGCTTGTTTTAAATTCGAGTCCAACATTTAAATTATTTACAAATAATTAAAAAAAAAAAACAACATATTATATTTATATATATATATGTATGTATGTATGTGTTTGGTTACATATGTATGTTTTTATGTATATAGTTAGTAAAGTCACAACTATTGATCTAGTTGCAGACTGTACATATGCTTGATTTTTTTTAATGTTTTCTTTAGAGTTTATCTTCAATTTGTTTTTTTGTTTTTCAATTAAGTTGAATTCACTGGATTTGTCTGCGGGTGGTTTTTTGGGGTTCTGAAGGGTGTGGCTTACATGTATATAGATCTAATTGCAGTTAGTGCTTGTTTTTGTTTTGCTTGTCGTTTTTTCAATAAATAAAATTTCAAATTTAAACAACAAATAACGCAATAGTCAACAATAATAATAGCTTTTGCTTTTAAACTAATACGTAATGAATAATTTAAATGTAAATGTAAGCATGCAAAACATTTTGTTTATGTGATTTTTGTTATTTTTGTTTTTTTTTTTTTTTTGGTTTTCTCTCTTTTGTTTAAAACTTGAAGCGTTGCGCATTTAAAAATTAGCTTAAAACACAATAATAATAATTGTTTATGCAGTTGATAGTTGTAGTTGTTGTTGTTGTTGTTGATTTAGTTGCCTTCCTGGCTTTGGGGTTTTGTCAATACAATAAAAAACAAAAAACAACAAGTTGTTGCCATAAACTTAACATAATTGCGATTATTGTTGTTTTGGTTGTTTCTATTAAAAATTAAATTTCGTTTTGTTGCTTAACAATTAATAAAAAAATAAAAAATACAACGAAATAATGATTAGAATCAAATTAGATTGTATAAAATGTTACATGCAACAAAAATCGTCTATGCTTGTTCTTATTGGATTTCCGTTTGCTTTTTGTTTAGTTTATTTAGATTTTGCTTTGCTTTTTGCAGTGCTTTTTGTCTTGTCTTGGATTCGGGCTTTAAGATTAATAATGTTTGCTCTTTGTTTGTTATCTTCTTTAATGTTAATGTTAATATTTGTAACGCCGTGCTTAGCCGTTTCTTTTGTTTTAGTTTTCTGTGTAATCCACATCAATCTCATTTTTCATCAAATAAATTTCTAATTTCTTATATGTGTTTTTTTGTTTTTAGTTTTTTGTTGTTTTCTCTTCTCAACTTTTTCTTCGTTTCTTTCACTATAAGTTAAACGGTACGTTTGCTATTGCTGTTTTGGTATTTTTACGCTTTAAACATTTGTTTAATTCTTTATTTTTTATATATATATATAATTTTTTTTTGGTTTTTTTTTTTTTTTGGGTTTTCCTTTTACGATTTTATATATTTTTTTTGGGTTTTTCTTTTTCATTTTAAATATATTTGTGTTTGTCTCTCTGTTTACGTTTAAACGGTTTTGTTGTGGTTGTTTTTTTTTTGTTTTGTTTGCATTCTTGTTGTAGTTGTTGTTGTTGTTTTGTTTTTGTGGTTGATTAAAATTGTAGTCACTAACGAATCAAGAAGAAGCTGTGCGCTTTTTCCGATAATTTCCGATAAATTCCCACGACTCTCCGTCACATTCCACCGTGTGGCGCCTGATTTTGACTCCCTGACGGCTTGCCACCGCCGGCAACGCCAGTTGCTGTGGTGCCCGTGGTGCTGCTGGAGCCGCCATCTGCCCGGCTCTCGCTCTCGTCGTACTCCTCCTCCAGCTCGGCCAGATTCTCCTGATCGGACTCCTCCAGCGTCACCTGCAAGCACCGAGTGTGTGTGAGTTATTGCAGTAAATTTATTCACAAAAATTTATTTAAAAAAAAGAAGACAGCTACAGTCGACGGTGAGATATCCGCTAATCGTTTTGGTAGCATTAAATTGCATTTACTATTACGTTGAAAGTAATATTCGAATAACTTCTATGTTTCTGTCCGATTATAATCAATCATTTTAGAAATCATTTCGACTGTAGATATTTTTGTGTGCACCTAAATTAATGTTTCTAGCTTTCAAATTACGCTCGTTTATCT
Organism: Drosophila formosana; assembly: GCA_035045625.1. Taxonomy (NCBI): domain Eukaryota; kingdom Metazoa; phylum Arthropoda; class Insecta; order Diptera; family Drosophilidae; genus Drosophila; species Drosophila formosana. Next base: position 646,054 of record JAWNOW010000144.1, on the reverse strand, counting down.
TTTTTTTTATTTTCGATTTGAGGCAAAACATGAACTTCTGCTCATTTAGTCTCTAAGATCTACATATGTGTTCTTACAGACAGACGGACAATATTATATCATTTTAGCTGATGGCACTAATCAAGACTATTGTTACTTTATAGAATCATGCCTTATTTTGTCTGTTTCATTAATTTCTGTTGGAACTAAGTTATAGTACCCTTTAACCCTATGGTTAGCCGGTATAAAAAGGATACATAAATACATATAAATGTATATTTTAAATAAGCTTTTTCTTTTCGGGATATTCAGATTTCAAAATCTGTATCAAAATCGGTATTTTCTTACATGATTTTAAATAAATCACGTTTTTATAAAATACGCAACAAAATTGCCAAACCCTTCACTTTCAAAAATGAATTTGAAATACAAAATAAAACCTAAGCAGTATAGATTTCGGGGATGTTTGATAAAGCAGTTTAAAACCGAAGATTTCTGTGCGTGAAGAAGTGCCAAATTGGTTTGGCAACCCATTTCGATACCTGGAATCGTATCTTCTCGTCCTGCGGTATTTCATCGGCTGCCGATGGCGGCGGCGACGGCGGTATCATGCTCTGATAGTAGTCTCTGTTCTCTTCAAGCGTATCGAGTATATCCTGTGCATCGGGATGCACCAGGTCGGCCCAAGTCTCCCACAGCGGATGCACAATGTAGTCGATGAAGCCCACTTGCGACTTCTCGATGGTGGCATTGTGGCGATCGCACATCGCACTGATGTCCATGCCCGACTCGCGCTCCTTGTCGCCCTGTAGAAAGAACTCCTCCATCAGCAGTGCCACCCAGCGCTTGTACAGCGGCAATGGCTTGGTGGGATTGCTCAGATCCGCGCAGTGCACCAGATTCTCAAGCACCTGCAATCGAGACAGTAAATAGTTTGTAAATATGGAACACTCGAAGCCCAATGTCGGTCGATTTGCAACCCACCTGCATGCGATCTTGATAATTGTCTAGCAGCAGCACCCCAGAGCCGGCGACCTTCTTGGTCTCCACCATGGTCTTCAGGTCGGCCAGGAGGCTCATGTGCTTGGACATGTCAGTGGAGAGCACAATATCAATAACCATTTTCCTCAAAGTTTGGCGTTGTTTCCTGCAAAGAACGGTTTCGTTGTCATTTCGTGGTGGGGTCGCGAATGGTTCGACTTACTTTTGCATATTACAGAATATATCACATCCTTGATTTTGCAATAATTTGAAGGCAACAGCTAAATGATGATTTTCCAAAACAGATTCGTCATTGTACATTAATGCTAGTTCGGAACCTGTACAAAGTATGAACAGTTTTATATTTAATTAATCGGTATATCGATTAAGACCACTCACTTGAATTAACCAAAAACTGATTGGTTAAGCCGGGATGATCAACATCGTGTATGCAAGCGGCGAACAGCGCCCCGCCCACCTCGAGGGGCGTGAACACGCCCTCCAATGCCGGTGTATTAAGTAGCACATTTGTGCTCTGTGTCACGTCAGCGGCATGCAGCGAATTGTGAAACGGATTGTCTTTGACGTAGTGGTCCTCCAGAGTAGTCATAAAGTTAAGAAAAGTTTTCGGTGGTATCATAAGACTGGTCAGTAATTCTCTACTCTGTAATGCACAAATAATTTGCGAGGATGAAAACATTCGAGAGCGTTAGTAAGTTAATCAATTGCAATGTATTGTACAACATTTCGTCTGTTATATTTTATAGTCACATTACAATTGATTTTGAAACATCATTATCAGTTAAAACTGCTAAAGCTACATTAAAATTTACTCCGCTTCGTGATCTGTACTTTGACAAATACACTAGCATTATTAAAATGGCTTGATTGCTACTACATATTCAACAAATGTGCAAAAATATAATATAATTGGTATTTAAATGTACAATTCCATTCAAACGACATTAAAATATACCGATGAATACATAATGAATTAGGATATAGGAAATTTATATATTCCTTGCGGACAATGTGAAAAAAAAACAATCAATATATTTAAAAACATTTTTGGCAGCTCTAATTACTGAGATCTAGCTGTTCCCACAGACAGACGGACGAAACTATACAATCAAGACTGTTCTTTATGTTATTGATTGATGCCTCCTTCATCCATATATGTACATATATATTTTTGTTGGCACTTTTTACCATATGAATAGAGTGTGCAATAAGTAAATTCTCTATTTTAGTTGCATTGTTAACAAATTGTTGCAACATTAATGCAGTAAGAAAAGTATATTTTTATAAAGCCAATAATTAATTTCAAGCCTTTTGGGTTAAAATTCAATTTGTCCAAGGAGTTGACATTATTGTTTAATCTATTCGAATGTTGTTTTTCTATTTATCTTGTTTGTATTTCAATACATGTTTTTGGAACTCATCTACCTACTATTTTTGCCTATAGTATTTCTGTTTGTATTTTCAAAACCTTTTAAAGTTGTTGTTGTTCATCGACCACAACAAATATAACATGACGAATGGTTTGCGTTTGCGATGCACTTACCTGAAATATGGTGTATGCCACACAGGTGAGCGGACGATTGCAGCTGAGCTCGCCAATTTTGAATATCTCGATGCCCCACGTGTCCAGCTCGCCGAGCAGTGTGCCCAGCTCATTCTCGTGCGGCGTCTCCACGCCAAAGGTGGGCAAACGCTCGCCGGTGAAGCTGTTGGTGTGCGACAGCGGCCGCTTGACGCCGCTGATCTGTGACATCGGCGGACCGCGAGGCGATCGGCTGCGCGAATATTGCTGCTGGTTGGCGGCTGGTGCGGTTGAGTGTTCCGTGTTCTCTTCGACACGCAGCGAGGGTAAATCGAACTCTTGTTGCTTGTCTGCAATGGGTGGCAAGCACAGAGCAAAAGGCACAAATTAATCGTTGCACATGCTGCGTATACGTAATGTCTATATGGCTAGTTGGCTGCATAAATATTCAAGAAAAAAACTGGCAAACACTTTTGGCGCATTTTCAATTCAAAATTCCATTGCCTACTTTTAGGCTGCACTGAAACAACGTAAATTGCCTGTGCATAAATTAATATTTATTCGAATTGCGTTGAATTTTAGTTGCCACTTTACGCTGGCACGGCACTGGATGGAGAAGAGGCCACTTCAGCCCATAAATATTCCAGATATGCGCACTGCGAAAGGCTTCTATGTGTGTGTGGCAAGTATCAAAAATAACAAGTTCATGTTTATTTCAAAATGCCAAATGTATCTGTTGCCACTAGGAGGCCACTAACATGGATAGAAACGATGCTCTATTTACATTGCGCTTCAAATCAAAATCGCTTGACGGCTTTTCCAGCGACCTCTTTAAAGTCAAATGTCGGCTTAGATGGCTAAACGAGCAGCAGAGAACATATTCAATGCGCATCTGCTAATCGCAGACAGCTCTCCACTGCGTATGCGTAATTATTTCAGCACAATATATTGAATATATTTATTCGCAAATGCGTTAATTCGCTGCATCGCCCAACTGCAAAATGTTGTTTTGATGTGCATTGAAATTGTTGGTTGCTGTACTGTTTGAATTTACATCTCCGCTTCGAGGGTATATGGAATTCGATCACACGCTTAAATTCGCTGCCCAAAAAAAATAAAACAGAAAAACAAGAATAACACATGGCACATTATAGAGTCGAGGAGCCCGAAACACATATGCATTGTATCCATGGCAGCTCGACAGCATGCCCCGAAGGGGCTCAATGCTGCTTCCTCTTCACGCTCACGCTCACACTCACGTTGTTGTTGTTGTCTTTCACTCCTTTTTAACGGTGCACACGCTCAGATGTTTTATGTATGTGAGAATAGGCATATGTACATATTTTGCATACGATTTGCTTTTGGTTTTCAGCTTTGAATCTCAAATCCGTGTCAGCGTTGCTTCGCTTCTCATTCGCTTCTTCTGCTCCTTATATATGTGTGCGTGTGTGTGTGTGTGTGTGTGCGTGTGTGTGTGTGTGTGTGTGTGTGTGTGTGTTTTTGCAATGATTTCGGCTGATTAACATATGCGACAGCCGCGAGGCAGCCGTCGCCATCTCGCTCGCACTCGCCAACGAAGCCAGCGCCATGGACATCACGTATACGCACTGTGGTCGCCGCACAACGTTTATTGTGTGTGTGCGTGTGTGTGTGTGTGTGTGTGCGTGTGTGGCATTGAAGTGGGTCTTGTGGGCTGCATTGTAAAGGCGACTTATCGACTGGGCGACACATTTTCCGTTGTCCTAAGCCTCTTCCCTGACTTTCTGCTGGTCGTCCGAGCGAGCGGCAGAGGCGCTTCTGTTTCAAATGAAGTGTTACAAATGGACATTAGGCCCTATCGCATGTGTCTCTCTCTGTGTGTGTGTGTGTGTAGGTGCTGGCTTGGCTTGGCCCAAATGCGATTTTATGCTTGATAAACTACAATAACAACAGCAGCGAGGGCAACTAACCAAAGGCGTAGGCCTGACAAAAAATAAAAACAAAACAACAAAAAAAAAAAAAGGAGTCTAGTGGCCGCAAGGTGTAGGCCTGAAGGCCTGTTGGCCTGGCCAACACCGGACCGGTTTTTAGGCCCTGTCTGAAAGCCAAGCCAGCGAAGCAAGTGAACCATTTCAGCCAGTTTGCCAGCTTGGCCATTTTGAGATGAGTTGAATCGACTCGACTCGAATCGAGTTGAGTTTAGTTTAGTTGAGTTCAGGCTTTGCTCGGCTTTGGCTTTTGTAGCTTTGCCTCAGCGCAGCGAAGCAGAAATATGGACAAATGTGCAAATATGTTGGCCTCCACGCCCCCCCTAAATCGACCACACCCACCGCCCACAGTCCACCGGCCACTCTGGGGCTCTTTATTTTATTTCATTCTGTTTTTGTATGTGCAACTCTTTCGCTCTACGCGCCTTTGTTTGTGCACACGTCCTGGGGCAGCGTCGAACGTGTGGCAGCCATCGCAGGTGGCAGGTGTGTGTGCGAGTGTGTGTGTGTGTGTGTGTGTGTGGCGAGTTGGATTCGTAGGTTAAACAATGAAATTTCCACTTCATCTGTTTTTATGCTGCTCTGCATAATTTAATTTTGCACTTTCAATTCAACGCTAGCGTTCGGCTTAAGTTTTATTTCCTTCACTCTCACAATTTCTTTAGCTTTGGCTTTTCACTTTTCTTGTTTATATAATTCAACGCTCTCTTTAAAAACAAAACTTTTCTGCATTTGTTTTCTTTGTTTTTGTTGTACTTCTAATTGCAGCGCCAGACAACAAAGGGGGGCGGGTAAAGAGGGGGGTTCGAGAATCCTGCTTGTGCGGCGAAGACTTTGCTGTTGTTAATGCGATTTTATTGCATACTTTTTGTACGTCGCTAAACAACAGTAACTGCAACAACAACAACAACAACAACGACAACAACAACGACAATGGCAATGAGAATGTCGTCAACTGCAGTGAAAAGCAAAAGTTGAAGCCGCTCAAGTTCTTGAATAACTTTCAGTGCATTGCCAGTCAACTTCATTGCAACGCGACTTATGGCGAAAAGTCGTAAGTAGTTGCCCTGCCAACCGCTAGGTGGCGCTTTGCCGACACATTTCTCAATTGCAAATTGATTTGACATTTTAATGCTGATTGATATTGAATAGCATCATGACTATTTGTGCATCGTTATTGCTCGATAAACTATTCGCGGCTCGATGTCTGTGCCACTTGCTTAAGCTGATCGAATTTTAAGGCAGCCGGCGGTGCAATTTTTATATTCCTTCTGCATATTACTTTTTTATTCCTTATCATTTTGTTGTCGTTTATTGAGTGCACTCTTCATCCTCGAGCAATTGCAGCACAACGATGGTGTTATAACAAGGATCGATAAACATTACTCCCAATCGTAGCTTTAAATTATTCAACTGATACATTTAAGTCATGTTTTCTACTCGCAGCTACACAAACTTATTTAATTAAATCTCATTTCAGTTAAATTCATTTCAACATTCATCGAATACAAAACAAATATTAAATATGTAAGTGTTTAAATTAATTTAATGGAAATTTAAATTGAATTAGAATATTAGTTCTGAAACTAAAATCTATATCAGCTTAATGTCGATAAGTGCAACTGCATTTAAGCTCACAGTCAGGATAATCAAATAGTATAATATGGTTGATTGATTGATTATTTTTCTTATTTTTATTTCACGTGGCCTAATTTTGTTATATTCGATTTAAAGTTATATTTAAAATTTGTTGTATATTCTTCATGTTTAAATTTATGAAATTGAAAATTGCTTTAAATATTTCAAAAATTAAAATCGATTTCATAATTATATTATGTCGATAAGTTCAACGACATACATATAAAATATTATTTGTTTTTTCGCTTTGCAGACAATTCTATAATTGTTAATGCAATTTTTGGCTATTTACTTCTTCAACTGTTTTATTCTATCAAAGAGTATATATTGTTTTTTGCGACTTACCCAAAAATGTTGAACAAATATATTCGGAAATTTGATTTCCTGATCTGCTGGACTCACTAAAGTGTGAGAGCTCCTTGTTCAGCATGCGCTTGAACTGCAATCAAACGGGGGAGATGAATGAGTTAGTGAATAGTCGGTGAATGAAGAGAGGGAGGATAACGAACCTTAAGCGATGCCATGTCGGAGACACTGCGGTGCGTTTGAATAGTCTCCAGCTGGTCCAAGCACCAGTCTAACTCCTCGATGGTATCGGTGGCCAGGCGAGTGTAGGCCTCATCGCCCTGTGCTAGTTGAACGCCGCCCGCGTTGCCGGACCGTCCGACGGATGATGATTGAGCTGGCCGCCTGGATCTTGTTTGATTAATACATGATTTGCACAGAGAAGAGACAGAGAGAGACACAGAGAGAGACCCAGACACACACACGCACACAGAGAGAGAGAGAGATGGGGAACGAGGAGTCGGATTGGAGGAGTTAAACAACAGCGAACGAACAAACAAACAAACAAACGAACAGAGGAGCGTTTAAGAATGGTGAGAGAAACACAATCAGGGAAAGAACACGTAACGTAACGTAAGCGATGATTAAAAAATGCAAAATGAATGAATGAAATGTTAACATTCGATGGCAGCGGGGAAAACAGGAGGCGGGATGAGGGGAGTGAAGTGGCAATCACACACACACACACACACACACACAGCGAAACGAGGCGAGGGATGGAGAGACACACACGTGTTTACAACATTGAGAATCGCAAATTTTGTTATTGGTTTATTATTGCAAATGCACAACAACAATGAAGTGTCGAACGAGCGAGCGAGACACACAGATATTATTATTGTTAATATTATTATTATAACAGTGAGACACAGAGACAGCGTTAGTTCGAGAGAGAGAGAGAGAAAGAGAGAGAGAGAGAGAGAGAAAAAAAATATGAACAAAACTTGAATTGTAGAATCAAATCGAAGCGTTTCGAATTGAGTCTGTTTTTGGTTGCTGTACAACAATTAAAATAATCCGGTTAGCTTATCGATTAATTGCATACTTATGTGGATTAATCTATGGTAAATATATATATATAATATGTATGTATATAATATAGTAGAGGGCGGGGGTGGGTGGCAAGGGGGTAACGGTAGCGGGTAGCGGGTAACAACAGCAAACTTGAACGCTTTAACGCAAATACTTTTATTAGTGTGCCAAACAGCAACAACGTCTGCAACAACAACAACAACGACAATAAACAAGCAAGCATAAATTCTGGAGTTCCCCCCACTGTCTGTGGCAGTCGCCCCTCCCCCTGTCTCTGTCTCTAGTTCTATCGGCCCCACTCACAGTTCAAGAGAACTGACAATGTTCTAAATTTGAGTTCCGTCATATTCGATGGAAAAAATTATAAATAAATTGTGTGGCACGGTATGGTTTTTGTTTTGCGGTATTTTTGGCACGTCAACACACACACACACACACACACACATAGAGGCGAGAAGAATCCGTTAGCTCTTTCAGCCTAAGCGTCCCCCACAGCATCGTTGTCGTCATTTCTGTTCAAGTGGGTCTTTTGCCCACTGTAAGTGTGCGTGTGTGTTTGCGTGTGTGTGTGTGTGTTGGGGGAGTGCGGGGGGATTTACAAATACACACACTTAGTAAAACATTCATATACATACACATACATATGTAGGTAAAATTATTGCTAGGCGAAAAAAGAAGATTGAATGCTTTATGCTGTTGTTATTAGTTGTCGTCGTCGTCGTCGTCGTCGTTGTTGTTGTTGTTGTTGCCGGTTAATTAATTAAAGTGTGAGATGACAAAAAGACATTGAGAGCGAGAGAGAGAGAGAGAGAGAGAGAGCACACAGAGAGCGAGCGGGATACAGACAGGCAGCAAGACAAGGAGAGCAGGCGACAGCGAACGTAGACCAAAGAGTAAAAAGACAGAGAGAGAGAGAGAGAGCGAGAGAATGTTCATAGTATTTGTAGGGAATAAATGCGGAAAAATAGGGGGGAAAAGTGGGCTCAAGGGGGGTGGAATGGGTCAAGTACACTCGTATGTTTATCAGTTGCACAGAGACAGACAGAGACAGGAATAGAGAGAGCGAGAGAGAGAGAGAGAGAGATCAGCCGCAAAGTCGGCACTTTGTGGGCTGCGGGGCGGTCATTGCTAAGTGCTTTTCACGCGAGGGCATGGTCGTGGCAGGGGCAAGGGGCGGGGGCGGGGGCGTTGAGCTTGGGGGTGTGTCAAGGTCACAATAAACTTACTTGTTTGATGCTGGTACATTTGTCAGACTTAATAAATTGTTGCGCACTGAACGTAAACTGGCTAAAATTTGGGCAAACGGCGTTACGATGAGATCCTCGCCATGGCTGCAAAGAGAGAGACCAGAAGTTGTCAGTTACGAGCAGACGAAATACAGATACATGCAGAAAGAGAGGTGAAAGAAATATATATATATATATTGTACATATATAAAGTAGCGACAAGTGCATGGCAAATGTAAGCAGAACTTAATGCTAGATGAAGTGCAGAGAGAAGTACTATATGTGAAATGCATAAAATAATTATGAGAAGCGAAATATTTGAAATATTAAATGAGTCAAGTGCAAGAAGTGCATGAGAAATATATGATTATTCGGCAACCAAAATATTTTTAAGGTGCTGCAATGGGTTAAAGTATCATTCCATATTAAGGTTACATTTCTTATGCTGCTCGCTTCACTAGCTCCACTAAAATTGAATTTGAACGATTAGTTTTCGAACATAACGCTTACATCAATCCATAAGACATATATGGTTTGGCGGAGAATTTTTTGATATGGCAACGAAACAAATATTTTGATGTGCTAAAACTTGTAGGCGAGACAGTTTTCCATTTTCAAATACTGTTTTTTGTTTTTTTTTTTGATGTTTTTGTCGTGTGTCGTCGTGACATGTAAATTCGAAAAGTGTTTCAGAGTACTTGACCAAATTGGCTGGCAAATCAAATGGAATCGTTGGTGGTCAAATGGCTAGGTGGCTAGGTGGCTAGCCATCTAGGCTAGGAGACATGGCAATCAGGCAGGCAACCGAAAAGGTCAACGCCAGCGCGCTCTGAATAGACTCGCCGAAAAAAAAAAAAAAGTATATGAAAAACGGCAGCCGAAAAAATAAAAAAAAAAATTAAAAACAAAGGAAAGTCAAATAAAGGAAAGGAAAGGCGGTGAATTATGGGGTAAAGGACGTTCAAGTTGGTGTGAGTTTTTTACTCGCTGCTGTTGTTGTTGTTGTTGTTGTTCGCGTTGCTTTATGCAGGTTCAAAATTCCACAAAAATGCGGAACGAGCAACGCCGCAAAAATTGTGGAAAAACGTTTCTCAACGCTGGCGTTGGCGGTGGCGGAGGCGGTGGCGGCACACGAGCCACTTGGCTCGAAATACTTATTTGTGCCGAAAATAAATATTAAATGAGCAAAAAAAAAGCGATGCGAGGCAAAAATAAAAAAAATATAGGAGACGAGGCAAGGAGACGCGCACCAAGACATTGTCGCCTGCGTTGACAAACAAAAAATGGCATAAATTAATATTAATAAAATAAAATGGGCAACCAAAAAAAAAATAGTATTATCTATATATAAAGTAAAGCAAATAATAAATAGCACAAAAAAAGTGGTGGCGTCACAAGACGACGTCGCTGCGGCCATTAAATTAGAATTCAATATTTAATTTTAAACTTGTAATACCCTCAAATTTGCCAAAACGGGTATAATTGAGTCTTTAAATTCATTTGTATCTTTAAGTATATATATTTACAATGTTGATGGCTTCATCAGCTGAACGTAAAGGGTTTATCGGTTGTCGAATTGGTGTAGTTACTTTAATGAACTTGCAAGTTACGAATTTAATAAGTAAATATCAACTAATATTGCATTCAATATTTATTTCTATACTTGTAATACCCTCAAATTAGCCAATACGGGTATAATTGGGTCTTTAAATTCATTTGTATCTTTAGGTATATATATTTACAATGTTGATAGCTTTATCGGTTGTCGAACTGGCGTAGTTACTTTAATGAATTTGCAAATTACGAATTTAATCAGTAAATATAAACTAATATTGCATTCAATATTTATTTCTATACTCAAATTTGCCAAAAGGTATATATATAGTATAAGATAAGTGTTTACAAGTATACAAAAATATAGATTTAAAACGTTGATTGCTTCATTAGATGGAAGTAAAAGTTTTAACGGTTTAACTAGTTTTCGAATGACAATTTTGATAAGTAAATATAAACTAATAAGGCATTCAATATTTATATATATATATATCCTTTAATTTGCCAAAGTATCTTGAAGTACACATATTCAACATATTGATAGCTTCATTAGTTGAAAGTAAAAGTTTTAACACTTGTCGAATTGACGTAGCTACTTTTACGATAAATAAATATAATTAAAACTTATATGGCATTTGAATTGGTTGCTATTTTTTGTAAGTACATTTAAATTGCAACTTTTGTGTTTCGTGAAACCCATCGAAGGGTCATTGAATCTTGATTTGCGATTCAAGCGATTGTTGCAGAGAGTTGCGAATGTCGCCAACTCATTTGAAGACGTTGTTGTTGCTGTTGTTTTTTGCGGTATGTTTGCCTGGTTTTTGGCACGTCTCGCGTTTTCACACACACACAGAGAAGAGAGGAATGTGTGCGTGTGTGTGTGTGTGTCGCAACAATTGAAGAATCCATCCGACCATTTGTCTATCCAATACCATCTAAAGTGCCAGCCATAAACAACGGCATAAATAATAATAACAACATGGGACACAACTGCAACAGAAGCCACCTCAATTTTCCCTCCCCCAACATTTTCACATTTTCCCGACTCCGCCACCGCCACCGCCATCACCACCGCCCCGCTCGTCGCCAGACTCTGTGACTTTTCAACCAGACGAAATGTGTTTGCTGCTGCTGATTTGTCATTTTATTTCACTCGCTTCTCGCTATGCGCGATGCTATGTTCCACGGTCCTATTTTATTCATTCGATTATGAATACTACGACGCATTTCGTGGCAAAAGAGTCAAAAACATGTCCGTGACTCATCGCGGTTTAGTTGCACAGATTGAGATACAATTGTGTAAAAAAGACTCCGAGTTGAAATGGAAGAATCGGATGCAATCATGAAATGCAAATACAAACACAAATAGCAAATATCGAATTCAATTAGTTGTGTTGTGGCCCAGCTGGAGGTGGAGGAAAATGTAATAAATATTTAAGGCAATTTGGGCTTTTTCCTTTGACTAATTAAAGTTGGGCAAATATTCATTTAAGCTGCACGCACACACGCACAGCAACAGAGACGAAAAACCAAGCGACATGTTTGCTTAGACACATTTGTATCTATGCGTTGTGCTCGACGTGTGTGTATCTGTATCTGTGACTGTGTCTGTGACTGTGGCTGTGTCTTTTGAAATATATTGGTACACAAACATGGATCATAATTAATAGAAATATGCAAATAGCCATCGAGAAATGCGAAAGTGAACGGGCTGGCAGCTGAAACAGTTTTCCGTTCTGTCATTAAATTGAGAAATATACTAAATGTGAATCCATATAGTTGTATATGTATCTGCGACTATTTATTATGTATCCATCGACAGCATATCGCTCTGGGTCTTTACATATGTACATATGTATATAGCACTACCATAAATGGTTATGGTTAATGGCCTGTGGTTTACCTGCGCTGCGACTTGATGGAGAACATGTTGTCGCGATCGGCCAATATGGTCACGGCCAGATCGTCCTGCATTATCGACGGTATCATGTTGAAGAAGCTGTGCACACGCGGCAGCGACTGCGACGAGGCTGAATTCTTGTTCAGCATTTTGCCGCAAATGCATAAACACTCACACACTCACACACGCACAACAAATAATAACAAAACAAAAAAAACACACACACACAATATGGGGCATGCAAGATGCCAGTTTTTGGGTGACCCGACGACGACGATCAGGGGATTTGCTTTCAATGGTTGCCAATGCAAATTGTAATGATTCGAATTCGATTCAACTATCTTGCGGATAATATTCACAGATGACAACAACAATCACGACATCGACATCGACGACGACGACGAAGACGACGACGCGAAACGCTTTTGAATTTTCCACGAGTGCGCGCTGGCCGAGAATGAGCGCGTCCCGCGGCGTGGCCAGCGAAAATACAAAATACAAAATACAAAACTCAAAACACAAACTCACACGCTCAGGAATGAGAGGAAAAAAATCAAGAAAAATTATAGTAGAAAACCGAGCGACGACGACGACGTCGACGTTGACGTTGACAGCGACAGCGACAGCGACGCCAGCAGCAGCCAGCTGGTAAATCGTCGAGCTGGCGACGAGGGGGCGGGACGGAGGGCGGGGCAGCCATCAGCTGAGCAACGTAACGTAAGAAACAAATTATATTCAACTTAACAAAAAAAAAAAAAAATATAAATAAATAAAATTAAATTTCTCAGTGTGTGTGTGTGTGTGTGTGTATCTATCTATCGGTCGCTGCTTCTGCCTCTGTGTGTGTGTCATTTCATTTTCATCATTTGTTGTTTTTGTTTTCAGTTTGGCTTTTTTTTGCGCGCGCGTAAGATTTTTGCTTGCTTTTCATCTTGAACGACGACGAACTGACACAACATGTACAACATTTGCTCAATTATTGAATTATACAGGGTGCTGCAGTGACACACATTCCATTAACGAATGCAACCAGATTGCACACAATCTTTCGCTTTCGCTCGCTGGCATCTCGACAACTTTAATGCATTCAATAAATACAATAAATAAATGAAATAACATCATTTGCACGTTGTAAAGTTAAGTGATTTGTTTGCTGATAATAATTTGTGCCTCATTTATTGTTGTACAAATAAAGTAGTTGGCATGGCAGATGAATGGTAAATTGTTGTCGAAACACACTTGAAATTTGCAAATAAACATTTAATTTCAAGTCGTTTTGCATTCGATTTATGCACCCTGTATCGCAGTTGGAACCTCACACACAACTGTGTATCCGATGTCCGGCGTCCTTGCCTGTTATAATAACAGCAAAACGGCATTATCATTATTATGATGAACATCATCAGCATAATCATCTGCAGACGGAATTCGTTTAATTCTTGCCGCTGTCTCTGTCGTTTTCAACTACCTTTCAATTTGGCACACGCAAAATTAATTTCATTTGCCACTCCCTCTCTCTCTCCCTCTCTGTCTCGCTCGCAATCTCTGTGCGCTTCTCGCTCTGTGCTGTAGTTTTTTCTCGGTTTTATTTTAGCGCACTTACCTACGCTAATGTTTAATAAATTCTCTACTCAAATTGCCATTTGGCTGCCTTCGAGCGATCTCCAACATTGTGTTGTTTGTTCGCTTGCCTGATGAACGCTCATTACATAAGTAAACACAGAGTGCGAGCGAGCGAGCGAGCGGGAGAGAGAGAGAGATGGATGCATGTAAATATGCATATTTGTATTTTAAGTACTGGCGATTATTTTTAATAAGTTGTATCTCGCTCGCAGGTTAGTCGAGTCGCAAATGAGCGCACACGTAATTCTAATAATAATTTCGAGCAATTTTTAATTTAGCTAACCCACTTGTGTGACCCCTTGCTGTTGTTCCTATTTGTTGTTATTATTACAGTTGTTATGGTTCTTCTTATTCTTCCGCTGAAATGCATGGACAGACAGACAGACAGACAGATAGACAGACATTACTCATACGCGGCGTGTTTTGCCCCTGCTTCGAGATTTCGATTCCAATTTCAATCACGATAATCATCGGACATTCGATAAACAAAGTCAGTCAGCTCGACTTGCGCGAAGAAATCTCGTGACTGACGGCCAGCTGACTGAACCGAACATGTGAGTCTTTGAGTGCGAGTGTCTGCCTCGAGTGACTGCTGAAATTATTCATAAACATTCGCCCAATGTATTCAAAACATAAATGTCGACTATCCCAACATGAAATCTCGCCCCCTTCTTCCCGTGCCTGTTGTCGAGAGCCGAACATAATTAATTGCGGGTAATTATAAAACTCATTTTGGGCATTTTTAAAGCATTCATTATCATAAATTATATTTGCGAGTAGCTCTTCTGTTTTGAACTGCTAGTAAAATATTTACAATGCCATAATCAATTTGCTGCTTTGTGGCTTCCGCTCAAGCCCAATGAGCGCACAAAATAATATTAAAGCGTTAATTACTAAATGCAAGTACGAATACGGAAAATGAATGAAAACGCAAAACGGTTACGAATGCAAGGCGAAAGAGGGAGTAGACAGAAAACAAATGATGGCTGGCAGATAATTGAAAACGTTTCGAAAGTAACGAGAAGAAGATTAATTAATTGTCATCGCTGCAGATTGAATTGGAATTATGAGTCATTATTGGATAAGATCGCCATCCCATGCATCGAAAATGAAATAGTTTGCTTCGGTCAGATGTCTGGGCGAGATTTCAATTATTTTATGATGTGATCCGAGTCAGAGCAGAGAAGAGCTCATAAATTCGCATTAAAATGACCCAAACGAATAACTTTAAGCAATGCCTTTCTTTTTGTGAAACGCTCGAAATGGAAATTAAAATATTTTCTTATTTGAAACGGCACGAGGACGGAAAACGAGGCGGAGGAGGAGGATGAGTTCATTTCGATTTTGCATTTTGCATTTTGCCTGCATGTCAAATTTGTGTGAAATGCATTTTTATTAAAAGCACAAGAGAAGCAACTAAAAAAGAAAAAAAAAACCGAGAGATGCTCGTGACACACACACACACATAACATATGTGTGTATGTGCGTGTGTGTGTGTGTGTGTAGTAGTTGGGTGTGATTTGCATTGGGCGCATGGGCGGATTTTGTTCGTTTGGCAGCGACAACGGCAATTGAGGCGGCAAATTTAATGCGCGAAAAGAACGTATTTCATTTGGTTTGACTTTTCCGATGTCACGCTGCGTATGAATAATATTCGCATGTGTGAGTGCTCGACGCTACGTTACGTATACGCCAGCGTGTGGCTGCATGTGGCAACTGGGCAAAAACTGTGCATAAAAAGGGACAACCTACGGCGAAATGAGCAACGGAGACGGGGGGAATTTGTGGTTGGCTTTTAGCTTGTGATTGAATTTTGCCAACGACATTTTGCTTCGGTCAGTAGCCAAAAAGCCAACCCCAGAAACCCATTCGAAGCATTTCGACTGACCGAATTTCATGTTGGGTTTTTCTTTTGTTTTTGTCTTTCTTCTCGTTTATTTTATTTTGCTGCGCTGCTACAGGAAATAGGAAATGTTTTTCATATTTAAATTAGCTGCGCTGTCGCCAACGTGGCCAATGCGCCTTCTTGTTGTGGCTGTTGTTATTGTTGTTTATATGCTGTTGATTTCACATCTTTGGCAGCTTTCATTCAGCTGCCATTGCTCTGACCGTCGCCCCCCCCCTCCCCTCCCCTCCCCTCCGTTGCCATTAATTGCGACAACGACGACGACGTCGACGACGACAATGATGACTGGGAATAAATTCGGTGAATTGAGTGACACGCGGAATATATCTCAAAAATCAAGAATCAACAGCGGCAACGTGACATGACTCACGTATTTTTATAGTACACTCATGTGGTTGTCAAATTGGCTACTTTTATGGCCACCACACACACAGACACGATGCGAAGCTAATCTTCGGGAATCACTCAATGAGTTCAGAGTTGATGGAAAGGTATTTGACCTTTTCACAATGCACACAAATAGCTACGTTATTATCGAAAGTAGTTGCAATAAATTTGGTATATTTAAATTTAAATAGTAATATATTATTTACATACTTAAGCATTTTGAAGACTGGGCAAAAGTAAATCGATTCAGCTACCAACTAATCGAGTGAAATGTGAGGGGAGAAAATCAAATGATGAAGACATAAAACGATTGATAAAATAGCGTCAAATTATTAATAAAACCAAATGTTTGCCAATGTATAAATATATATATAATATATATGTTTTCTGGAAGCAGACATGCAGACGGGGATCAAAGGATCAAATGAAACGAAATATACTTAAACAGAACGAGACACAAAACATCGATTATGGATTAACAAGGCAAGCAAGGCATTAAACATAAATATTATTGGCGAGCAGGCACAGACAGATAGAGTGCAAAAGACAAAGAGAGTGTGAGAGTGCGAGAAAGAGAGATAGAGAGAGAAAGAACTTGGGCATACGTACGATCTGTCAATGAGTATAGAGGCCTCCTGTTCTTTAAACCTGCAAAGGGTTACAATAATAAACAACGATAATAGTACAAATAACGATCATAAGAAGTAGGCTAAGTTAAGTAAGAATAGTAGTAGAAATTGTCGTTTTTTTTTTGTTGGTAAAACAGAGAACAAAGTATTCGTATATCGTAATGAGTTGCAACAAACAACAATAAATGTAAATATATATATATATATAGCGAGAGAGAGAGAGAGAGAGAGAGAGAGAGAGAGATAGATATGTGGGTATCTCAACATAAACAAAGATAACACAAAAACAAAACGAAAAAAAAAAAAATTGAAAAAATTGCTTCTTTTTTGTTTTTTTGCATAAATAATTGACGCTTATTTTATTGTCTAGCAAAGTAAAGAGTAAAAAGAGGAGAATGCAAATAAAAAGTCAACAGACATGTGTGTGTATGCGTGTGTGTGTGTGTGTGTGCGTGACGCCCTGAAGTATGCAATGAAAGGCGAGTAAGCGAGACAAATGGGACTCGACCAGCTTAATTGAGACATCACGTGCGAAAGCTAAGTGGCGTTGAGGTGTGTGCATGTCTGTCTCTCTGTGTGTGTGTGTGTGTGTGTATGGCTGAGTGTATGTGTGTGTGTGTGCAAGTTGGGGATTAGCGGAGGTCACTCGGATAAGTTGGCGCTCGTTCTGTGACGCAGACAGAGCGAGCGACGACAACGACAACGAGAACGGCAATGACCCCCGGGCAATTGATAGATAAGCGACTCGTTGCCTCATTGCCTTGGGGCGCCTCCCATGACGTCATTGTGCCGTGCACGTCACAGCCACAACAACAACAACGACAACAACAACATCCACGATGTTGCACAGCTGCTGCACAGAAGTCGAAGTTGAAGTGTTGACATTTAAACAAACACTCACGCACTCACATCTGAGTTGCATTTTCAACTTTTTCGCAAATGCCAACCGCACACACACACATCCAGACACCGCCCTCTTGCCCCGCCCTGTGGCAAGTTATGTACTCTGGGTTGCAATTTACATGCCAGATAAATTTCACTGGCATTTCCATGCGTGTGTTGCATGTCCAACAATAGACCTGCAACCTGCAACCTGCAACCTGCAACACCTGCCACAATTAACGCCTGACTGGCTCACAAAAAAAAAGAAAAAGCAAATTTTTTGTCCTGTGAATTTGGCAACAGTTAATGGATCCTGCCTGTCAATTGCCCCATCCATGGATGTCCTGGTCAGCAGCAGCAGCAGCTTAAAGCAGCTCCTTCAAACTGCTCTAACTACCTAATTGTGTTACTTCATGTTTCCATCTTTCCTTCTTCGTCCTTCGTCCTCTTTTTGCTGGTTTTCTTTTTGCGAGTTTTAAACGAGGTTTGCAGAGTTCTTCAACTTTTATCAAAGTTAATTAACGTATTTAAGTTCTGGGCGCGCTGCTTGAAACCTTTTGCGACTTATATTCAGCTAATTCTTGGCACAATTTTTAAATAATATTAACTAGTTTCTGGTCGCTCTTCAACTTTGCCGAGCTGCTTTTCTCACTGCACTGTTCAGTCGCACTCAAATTGTCTGCTAGTTAGTTTTCCTTTCACAGTCATCAACTCATTCAATGCTAATTGCCTTCAATTCAATCGCGAATAATTTTCACGGTTTTGCTCATCAGTCAAATCTGTCACTAGTTTTTTAGTCCGCTTTGTATTTAAATGACAACAACAATTTATTGCCCATATTTAGTGAAATATAATTAATCGTTTGGTAGAAGTTCATAAATGTCCTCATATATTTTGGCTTTAACTCAATGTCGTATCTTCACACATCTTCAACTTTTGGCTATTGTGTACTTAACAATTAGTTGTTGACTATTTTTTATCGAATCACCGCTCTTAAAGGTTTATTCCATCACAAACAATGCATTTTAATTTAATTCTGCAGGTGCAACATTTGCATAATTGCATTGTATCAACATTATTATTATCAATTGGAATAATGTGTGTCTTTAAATTAAATTTTTTTGATGCATTGACAAAGTTTTGTCGAATTATTTATTTGTGGATATTAATATCAATTAATTGGTTACATTTATGCTAGCATTCTCGTATAAGAATAAGTATAATCCGGTTATAGTTTTTTTTTAGTATTCGTAATTAAAGCATTTCATGAATTTTTGCATTTCTAAGGCAAGCAATAGTTGCATTAATTCTTTTTTCGGTGCATATGCATTTAATTGCTCGTGATCTAATTAAAATTTAGTGCTGATCTCCCACTAAGTTGTGTTATTATAGTCAGAATGCATAATTGTTAATATGTAATTTGCAAAGCTGAATATATTGCAGCAATAGATTAGTTGATGAGTTGATCAATCTTAGTGAAGCTCTTCGATTTGGCAGATCCGTCGCCACCTATTTCATATACTTTGTCATCACTCACACACACGAATCGAATACCAACACCTTACTCTGTCCATGTCCTGTAGCTCTGATTTATATTAGGTTCTTGGCTATAAGACTTCTACAATTTACAAACAGCATCCCTATCACAATATCGCCTTTATTGGTTCAACCTTAGTTAAAAATAAATTGTTAGCCCATGAGGAGTGAAAGTGATGTTCGACCTTAAGGCAACTTTCGTCCTTTGCTGTCTTTTGTTTAGCCTTATTTGATTCAATTAAGATGTTTGCAAAGTATGAGTATATTGCTCGGCTATTTTCAAAGATGCCTTCACAGCAGAACTGTCCAACTATTTTTCTCAGCTATTTCTGCATAATTGTTTTGCGAACTTGAACTGCCAAAGTAGTGCCATATGATAAATATTCGATTGTTTCGTGTCTGAAATCTATTTATTTGCCGGTCTTGCAAAGACGTCACTAACGCAATCAATTGAATTGTTATTGCACTGGTTGTTGCTGCTGTTGTTGTTGTTGTTGTTGTGCTGTTCTTTGGCCTTGACATTTGCCAGCCGCAGTCAGTCAGCTAATTATTTGTTATTAGTGTTGAAATCTTTATGAAATTTTCACTCAACTTGGTCGTTGTCGTTGTCATGACAGCCAAGCTCGCCCAGCTTGTGCCTCACTGCAGGTATGCACAGTGTGTGTGTGTGCCTGTGTGTGTGTGTGTGCAATTGACAGGCTCATCAACAACATGGTTGGAAAGTGGCCGAGTGGCAGACTCTGCTGGGAACTGCGATATGCCTCACCGACAAAATATTCAAAGTTGATTGAAAGCAAACGCGGACCCATTGCCCGGAATACGAATACGGATAAAAAGATTGACTGACTGACTGACTGACTGACGGACGGACGGGCGGACGGACAGATGGACGGACGGACGGAAAGATGGACGGACGGACGGACAGACGGACAGCCGGAATTGCGATGCGGGGCAGCGTAACTAGAGGCCTGCCAAACTTTAAAGCAGACCCAAAAACTTTTCGACTGGCCCAACAAGCGACAGACCGAAAGAAAGGCAACGAGAAAGAGAAAGAGAGAGAGGGAGGATGAGTGCGAAAGAGAGGGAAAAAGAATGCAAATTGCGTTGCTGTCGCTGCCAAATGGCCGAAAAGGGAGCCAAAAAATGCCAAAAATACCAAAAATATTTATTTCAACTATGTATAATTAAATCGTTTTTATGTTCTTAGTCCACCCAGTTGCCTCACTGCCCCGCCGTTCCCCTCTGGCCCCCCTCTTTCGTCCACTTCGTCCATTAAACTCGGGCTCATCTAACTTTAGACAACAGTTTGTCACACAAGGACATTTTTGGCTTTTATTCGCATTTAGCAGCGAGACTCCCGAGTTTATTATGCAATATTAATCACACACTAAATAGCCCAAGTCGGACTCGCAAAATTCGTTAATCTCTTGGAATAGAGCTATTATGGGTTAATGTGATCTTTTTTATGCACAGCATATAGCTTTCCACATTGTTATGTTTCCTACTCAATACAAATAAATAGAGCAGATATTTGCTAGCCCATTTAATTTCGTCAAATAAATCGAATAATTTTTTGTTGTTTCTTATGGCCAAGTTTAAATAGAGAAACGGTTTCGAATCAATTACTAGCCTATTTAATGTGTTATATTTTCAATGCAATACAAATTATTACAATAGATATTTTGCTTGCCCATTTAATTTGTTTTTTTTTTTACTTTACTTTATTTTTGAAAAAATCTCTTAAGATCTGCTAACGAAAAAAATATTTATTTTCACATTAATTACAAGCCTATTTCATTTGATGTGTGTTTTCTGCGCTTTTTTTTTTAATTATTTTATTGTTTTAGGCTACAGGCAAATTTTGTCTTTTAATTGTTGATACTTTTACTGTAAAATATTGCAATAAAAAAATTTCAAAAATATTGCATTTGTTCGGTTTTATTTTTTTCTCAGATTCAAGATGATGACAAAATAAAAATAATACGTAATAAATCCTTCAACTGGTTCTATGTTTACTGAAGACTATAGCTTTAAAACAATTACCCCACTCATGAACATATCAAGTGTTTGTTAATTGTCTATTTAAAACGATATATCTTGTGCTAATTAAAGACAACTATAATTGTATGATCTCAGCATAATTCACACACATACATTTTTATATTTTTGTGTCATATTGCTGAAATGCATTTCGTTTGATAATAATGTTTACTATTTTCATATATTTTCTTTGCGGCCCATTTGCGAGCCGACAAAGAGCAAAACAATCGGATCCCAACACGTTTGCTAGTGTATGAAACATTTCGGTGAATTGTTTTCTTTCTACTACTTGTTTTCTTTTTGTTTTTGTTTTTTTAATTTTCTTTTCGGTATGGCGTTGTTGTTGTTGTTTCGCTTGGGTTGAATATAGATAAGTATGTTTGGGTAATTGGTTCGTTGTTATTGTTGTTTTTATTTGGGGTTTTTAAGTGTTTTGCGGTCCAAATATTTTTGCAATTTTTCATCTACGATTTGCGCGATATTTTAGTATTTTGGCCTTTGAGGCGAATCGCAGAGGGACGGACGGAAGAGTAGATGGGATGGGAAAAGTCGTGTAAAAATAGCTGTAAAATGCTTCTATGCCCAAGGTTGCCCAATTCCCAATTCCATATGGTGCGAGAGATTTGTTCTCCCAAAAACTACATTCACCTGATGCTTTTCATATATTTCTATGTACATACATACATATTTTTTGGCTTTACTCGTATTGTTGCAGTTGCAATTGTTGTTGTTGCTTGTAGTGTAATTAGTTATTGTTATTGTTCGTTGTTTATGCATTGTGCTGTGCATGAGAAGCAACAAAAATAGACGCGCGTCGCGCATGTTGCACATAACATTCAGACTGGCAAACAACAAAAAAAAAACAAAAAAAAAAAAGGAAAATGGAAGCATTTCCGTTTTCCAGTTTTGCATAATGTCGAGTCGCCGCCTGGTCTGAAAGCCAAAATGCTTTTGCTGCTGCATATTTGGCGAAAAGTTGCCTCCTCCTTGGCTGACCGACTGACTGCCGTTGTCATAACAATGTTCCGAGAGTCCTGCCAGCCAGCCAGCCAGCCATATTGCTTACAGGCCAGAGAACATAGCAGCTGACGCTGGACCGCACACACGGACTGTTGAAATTGTGAATTTGAGAATCCGGTTTCTGGATTCGGCTCGACACTGGACGAGAGGAATTTATGGCGCAAAAAAGGGGCAGCTAAATGTGGCAAATGCTTGCTATGAATTCTACGAATGCCATCAACGGGGCGGAGCATCATGAAATGATGATGTTGCCATGAGTTTCAGATCGAAAGGCGTCACTGCAATGCCATTGAAATCTCCGAGAGCAGAGCAATATGTGCCTTCGAATACCGCAAATAATGCCCCCACGCACACTAAGGTGTGGCATTTCCATTTGTTTCCGTTTCGAGTGCCAGCAAAGCACAAAAGGGACACACACACACACACACACACACACACACACAGTGGCAACAGATGCAACAAATTACTACGCAATTTTTGTACTCGTCTCTTTGCACCACATTAACGTTTGGTTTGGTCCAAATGCTGCTCGCAGCAGGAGAAGCAATAACGAAATTTATGTCAGTTGACCGAAGAAATTGTTTTTTGAAGTGGCCGAGCGAAGCAGGAGAGCTAACTACTAGTATATGTGGTTACTATGTGAAATATTGCCATGTCCAAAATGCTAGTTATTGTGCCTTCTCCGAGTGAGTCATTGCACAAATAATTGGATATCAAGTTGCAGTTCGACCAGGTCACAAGTTGGCCAGCTAGTTGCCATTACTTCCAAAAATAGTAGCACTGAGATGCTGTGATTCACAGAATTATAGCAGCATTTAAATCAGAGCAGCAGCAACTCGAATATAATACGCCAACGACTAAAGTTCTAGTTACAGCACAGCGCTGAGAAAAGTTGTTGTTGGCAACAAGAAGTCGGTGTACTTGGAAACGTAATAGGATTATTATAAAATTAGAAAAGCTGCAGTAGTTGGAGAGTAAATGGAGAGCAGCAGAGTGGCAAAAGAATTGCAGTAAAATTGTATTAAAGTGTTTGCAGTACAGAATTATTTCAGTCGTTGAGGCATTGTACAATAGTTGAAGAGATTTGTAGTAGACAGGTGGAATTATGGTAGAGTCGAAGTAGAAGTAGAAGTAGAAAATACTTTTTGCACCTCAAAAATGTATTATTTATTTTTAAATGTAATCGGCTAAGATCCTTAATTTATTTATTGTCGTATATTAAGGTTAATTTCTATAAATACTTTTTTCACCTCAACAATTTAATATGTTTAAATATTTTGAAATACATTTTGTTTGCCTCAAACATTTATTTTGTTATTGTCCTTAATTCTCTTACTCTTTTTACCTCCAAAATATATTATGTTGAGTTCCTTAAATATATATTTCTTTAAATTCATTAATCTGTAATCTTACTTTGCAATATTAATTCAGTTGTTAAATTTCCAAATTGATGATACTTTTAATAAAACAGAAGGCAACAGTAAAATTATAGTCACTAGAAGAAGAGTTCAAATCAGGAATAACAGTAAGAGTTAGGAGCTTTAGGGGTATACGATATACTAGCAGAACTCTGTTACTGTTCAAGCTACGATATCCAGTCACTATATACTATATATGTTGTTCTGAAACCTAAAACACCCACAACAGAGACACAGACACACACATGATTTTACGACTATTTGATGAGCAACTATTTTGGGACAGGAGCGTGAAAAGTGTTCGAGTTTGATGTGTATTCTAAGTCTAAATACATAGTATAAGCGTGGAATGGAAATAATAATAACTAATAATATCGAAATGATCAAAATCGGACACACAGTGTATAGTATATATAGAGATAAATCGAAAGTAATGCAACCAATTGGCGATATCAATCGGGAAATGTGTGTAATAAGAACCGAACCAATAAGCACATAACGAATCAAGTATATAGCATAGATTGTAATCGGTATTTACCTTTCGCTAGCGATGCTTGAGTTTCTGGACATTGACTTTGGTGACATCTCAAAGTCCGAATCGGAGCGATATAGAAAGGATTCGCGACGTTGCGGTAAATTCTGTAGTACCAAACCAGCGCTGGGTGAACCGCCTTCAAGCGGTGATCGGGCGCCCTGGCCATTTTCTACATCGAAACTGCAAAACAAGATGTTTGATATTAATTAGTTGGTTATTTAGCTAGTTAGTTAAAAGTCAAAGGAGACGCGACGCTTTTAGGCCAAACTCTTGAGCCATGTTATCCATAGGCTGACGGCCAAGTTGATTTGACAGACACACAGCACACGCCAAAGAAACTTTTCAGTGCCGAAAAAAAACAACGCGAGTTGCTTGGCTTGGGGTTTGAGGGTGGTAGGTGGTAGGTGGTATCAAACAGCAACCTACAGGAAACGGAAGTGCGCCTAACAAGGCGCTTTTAAAGTTTTTCAATTCGTTAGACATTTTCGTTCGTTCGTTCGTTCACAGCGACGTCGCTTATGAAAAGTTTTTGGGCCAACTTCTCCTTACCCGCAGCGTGCAACCACGAACCGAATGTAGCCAAGTTTATTGAGAACTTGCTGAAAGTTGACTCCACTTCGCAGCGAAACCATTTCCCCCCAGCCGACGTGTTAAAGTCGCGCCAAAGTTCAGCCACTGATCAAGTTGCGATCAACTTGTTAGCGCCACCTGGTGGCGATATTCAATAGAGCGAGACAGAGAAACAGCCAGAGAGTGAGAGAGCGAGAGAGGGCGAGAGGAATTGTTTTTAAAAAATGTGTATTTCTGACATGTGAAACGAGTTTTGAATTTGTTCAACCAAAGAATATTTCATAATAATAATTATGGTTGTCAGATTTGTTTGTTTGCGCTGCGCGACAGCGACATAAAGTTAAAGTGTGGTTCGGCTTGGCGTCGGATAGATGGCGCCAGCTTACTGCGAAATTTCAAAGCTTCAAAGTTTGATTGAGTTTTCAGCTCTGAAATGCAGTTGGCAGTTGGCAGTTGGTCCGTTTTGTCCCCTGGCAACAGCTGCAACAAATTCCGTGCGACACAGAGACAGAGAGGGGGAAGAGTGACAGGCATCAATCTAAACGCGTTGTCATAATTAAAGAAAATACTTTCATAACCGAAAGCAGATGCTGTTGTCGTCCAGTCCACAGAGGCAAAGCAAGTTGCTTTGCCAGTTTCCTTTTGCAACTTCCTCTCTCTATTTGCTGTTCGGTGTCCTTTTTTTTTTTTGCTCTTGTTTTTCGTTGAACCTGTGAGGCAGCTGTGTCCTCGCTACGGCTGTGGAATTCCAGAGCCTCAGCCACCAAGCCACAGCCACATCCACAGCCGCTATCAGGCAGCGTCTTGAAGGCCACGCTTTTGGCAGCGAAAGTCGTAAAGAAAAATGATGTTTTAAGTAAAATTTATATCGGGGTCATTAAGTAAACTTGGCACAAAGTTGACGCTGCCTTGTTATTTGATGTTCTTGTTGCTTGTGTTGTTGTTGTTGTTGTTGTGCGCAACAATGTCGCCATTTGCCATGGCATACTTTGTGCCACTTTTCGAAGTTATGTGGCAGGCATCAAGCGCGAGCGAGACGGCGACAAGTTGCTCCTTGGCTGCTTTACAGTTCGACAGCTTTTTTGGGACTTTGCAGTTTGTGTATCGGTTTCGCTCACAGTTGTTATTTGCGCTCACTGCAAGCACATTCCACTTGCCTGCCCAACTTGCCCAAACATGTTGACTAGACGTGCAACTTTAAGTGCAGACACATTAAATTATCACTTAGTAGTCAGTCAATTACGTCAATCAGTCATTCAGTGCGATACTTAGTAATGGAATGTATTTCGTTATTTACTCATCGGTCAGCCAATCAATCAGGCATTAATTAGTTATACAGCTGTTCCGTCAGTCAGTCAGTCAAATCGTTTAGCTTACTCAGTTCAAATTGGTCAATCAGTCAGTCAACATTCATTCAGTGGGATAGTTAGTTGGTGATTGGTTCGTCTGTCAGTTAATCACTGACTGACTGATGTCACGATGTAAATATTTCGCCATTTACTCATCGGTCAGTCAATCAATCAGGCATTAATTAGTTATGCAGCTGCTCCGCCAGTCAGTCAGTCAAGCAGTTAGCCTACTCAGTTCAAATTGGTCAATCAGTCAGTCAACATTCATTCAGTGGGATAGTTAGTTGGTGATTTGGTTCGTCTGTCAGTTAATCACTGACTGACTGATGTAACGATGTAAATATTTCGTCATTTACTCATCGGTCAGTCAATCAATCAGGCTGTCAGTCTAATAGTTAGTCAATCAATTAGTTTATTCAGTTATAAAGTTAGTCATTCAGTCAGTCAATCAGGCTATCAGTCAGTTGATTGCTCCGTCTGTTAATCAGTTGCTTATACCGTCACTTACTCATCAGTCAGTCAGTTAGTTATGCAGTCGTTTACTGCGTTAGTCATTCAATCAGTGAGTCAGTCAGTCAATCAGTCAGTCAGCAGGGAGTAAGTGAGTCGGTGACTTAGTTCTTTAGGCAGTCACTTATTCACTTCATGCATTCATTTATACAATCATTTGTGATCCAGCTACTTCCTTCTTAACAAACTAATTAAGTTGGGCGTTTGGGGCTTAGCGCCTTTCTTGTTCTCTCTTTCTCTCTCTCTGCCCGCTCAGCATTTTGCCGCTGGCATCACTTGAATCTATGCCACACATACACACACATGCACAGAGAAAATAATCACAATACACACATGCCCAAAACCCGCACTCACATTCGCATTCGTATTCGTATTCACAATCACACTCAGTCGCACACTCATCACAATCAGCTCGGGTCGTTCATTTATTTGCACATATAATTAGGCGCATGAGGAGCGACTGCCGTGGGGCACATTTCCTGCCTGCCACACAACAATGCCAATCTCTTTATCATCCTCTATCTCCCTCTCCCGCTCCCTCTCTGTCTCTCTCTCGCTTTACTCCTCGTCGTGTGGCATTAAGCGTCTTTGCTTGTCACTACTGTGCCACCGCAAAGTGGAGACTCGGCAACTGATTTGCCAGCGCCTGCAAGTATGCAACACTCACGAGCTGTTAAGCCATCCAAATCAAGTTGCAACCCCGCAGCACTTCATCACCTTGCCACCTTGCCACCTTGCCTGCCACCTGCTGCACTTACGGCACTCGCCTGCATTGCTGTCAATTGCAGTCTTTATTCAAATCTTTGGTATTTGGCCCACAGCTCGACTGCCAGTTGAGCTTCGACTTATGCTGATCTCGAATTGTTTCTGTTAAATTCGGTATTTGTGCTTTGAACATTTCAACATTTGAATAAACACATTCATAATGCTGTTTGCAATTTACCTATTTAATTGTTAAACAGATAAATATTATGAAAAATAAATATATAAAAATTATAACATTAAAATGCTAGCTGAATTAGTTACTGGCTTTTAAGTCTTTGCATGAATAAATAAATAAAAGGTTCACTTTAAATAGTTCTAATGTGGCTAAGACTTATTTATTAAAGTTATTTTTATTGCCTCTCAACTAGAAAAAGAAAAGAATATTTTTTTCTTTGCTAAATTAAATGTTTCGTCACTTCACAACAGACAACAGGCTTGTAGTCTATTTTAATCAAGTTTGGAGCGGTAGAAACTCTGCCAGAGTTGCCACTTTCGACTAAGCTCTTGAAATTTTAATTTATCAACTCTTCTCAGGTCTGCTTAAAAATAATAAGCCACAGCGTGCAAATGCTCAAAGAATGCGCACTAAGCTCATAAGCTGTTTATTCATTCAGTTCTGCGGATTTGGGATTTTTTCGGTGAAAACTATGGCAACTCGCGCAGAGTTGCCACTTGTCAATGTGCTTTCAGACGTGCACGGAGTCGACACGTTGCGGTAAACGCTTGGCAGTTAGCTTAAGTCGTTCATTCAAAGACCAATGAATGCACTCACATGATTCATGTGTGTGTGTGTGTGAGTGTGTTTGTGAGTGTGTGCTGAAAGTCCTTGGCCACAGGATTCCCATGCGAAGCTGCGAGAATCTGAATCTGAATCTGAACATGAAACAGAAACAGAAACTGAACCCAAAAACCAATTCGAACGACGCATGCAGCACACTCGCTAATGATGATGATGATGTGGATGATGATGATGTTGTGGATGATGCTGATGATATGAGTGTGGGAGATGCTTTTGGGGCAAGATAAACAAACAAGTAGGAGGCAAAAAAATCAACTACAAACACAACAAAAACTGTCACAAGGCCATTAACAAAAGCCTGAGACTGACTGCGACGACAGACAGACATACCAAGAAAGAGACAGAGAGAGACAGAGAGAGAGAAAGAGAGGGGACAGCTGTAGGTGGCGTTGCCATTTGCCACTGCTGCGTGAAAACCAAATTAAAAGTGCGAGCGAGCAGCGTGCGATATGAAATGAGCACAGCCAGAGCAAGGCATCAGTCATGCCACACACACACACACGCACAGAGACGTGGCATGCCACACTGCTGGCTACCCTTAAGGCCCATTTAGCTGCCGCCTTGAAGCTACCTTGGCCATATACATAGATGTGCGAATGTGTGTTTGTATTTCTCTGTTTCTGTTGAGGCAAAAAGGAACTGCATCTGCATCTGCATGTTGCATAATTTGGCAGTGTGGAAAGCAGCAAATGATGACAGGTGAGATGATGGCAGAGGGACGGAGGTGGGCGGTATATAAAAAGCAGCTAGCCATCAGAAACGCTGATTTTCATTTCATTGCGTCGCAGCGCATTTGATTAACCGTCGCAGCAGCTGTCGCCCGGCGGCAGCCAACAAATTGAGCGTGCAACCTCTTGGCACACACAGCGACGACGCACATTGGCCACCCAAAAATAATGCGAAAATAAAACGAGAAACACACACAAATTAAAGAGCTGCAATGAGTCAGCAGCGTGAATTTACGCTGCAACAAATGTCGTTGTGTGGATAGCTTAATCATGGTAATTACTGCCAAACAAACCAGCCAACAAGCAACTGCCAAACTAGCCAACTTCCAGCTACCAATTGCAGTCGTTTACACAGCAGCGCAGACTTTACCAATAACGGCTATTTGTCTGCAAACCCTTTTGGCGCTTTGGCTAAATTTAGCCAGCTGGTTTTACGCGCTAATCACTGCAATTGCGACGACCTTTATGAAGTCGATACTCTCGAATTCAATTGTCTCTGCAGTAGCGTCTCGTTGCTTTCGGCTCAACAGCCAAAACAAGCAGTTAAGAAACTCATTTGCGTATTCAATTTGTAAAAATTATCAATAAAATCGTTCAGATTTATGCCAGACTGTACTATGTATGTAACTAAAGAATATCTTTTTTATACATTTGTACACTGTCAACATAATAATGTTCAAGAAAAATTCAACATAGAAATTTTTTGCAATTCCATCTACTATCAACATTTTCATCACATATTCTATCGTTTTATTGTCGTTAAAGTTAATACATAAAATTATGTTGAATGTAATATAATATTTTCTGACTTGCACAGTCAATTGTCAATCAGCTGGGCAATTTAAAGTTCTAAAGACTTGTAGTCAGTAGATTCTAAAATGAATCCAAAAATAAATTGCATAAATTGCATTTTATTCCAACCTTGCCGCTCTCTGACTACTGATAATCAATTAAAGTCTTGCAATAATTGAGCTGGTCGATAACAGTAACAGTGAATGTCAATTTCTGAACTGCATATTTGATAGTCACTCATCTGGCATTTACTTTGAATTCATGTTTAATTAGCTCACAAAGTGGCAGCTGCTTTTTCCATACCACAAAAAACAGAGCGAAGAGCTGAAGCCAAAAGTAAACTCTACCGGTTAATTAGTCAGATTTCTCGACTCTTTGCTTTAAGTACACAGGCATGCTAGACTGTCACATACCCTGTAAAAGGACTGAACAGCATGTGTTTTATTTCATTCTTTTGTAAGCTAAATAATATATTTAGGAACTTGTACTCTAGCATTTTTTTCCAAGCAACAATTATTATAAATAAATAAATTAATAAGCTTTGGACCAAGTTTCTTCTGCAAGTGCTGAATATGCGTTGTTATGGCATTTGTCAAAATAAGCTCATTAAAATTCCGAAATGTAAATAAAATATATTCAAAGAAAGCAAGCAAGAGAGAGAGATGGGGATACAGAGAGCGAGAGAGATGGCAGCTGATGCCACATTGCTTGCTTAATATTGTCAATGGCAACAGATAAGCCCGAGAAGCATATTTCTCACCCTTTCTTTCGCTCTCTCTGTCTTTGTCACACTTTGTGGGTTATGTGTTGACTTTTTGGGACTGCTGTCCCCACACACACACACACACACACTCGCTCACACACACACACACACAGAGTCTAGTATTTGCGGTTGCCCATGGGCAAATGTTGATGACTGTTTGCGGCAGCTTGCATCATGAAGTGAAACTAATGGCAACAGTTCGAGGCGTCGCCAATGTTGCAACAACGTTGCCCCCGCACAACACACACACGACACGTGTCCGAATCGAGGACTTGGCTTTGTTATGGCAACTCTGTTGCTGTTGCCCTGTTGCCCTGTTGAAGGCAGCCAAACAAACAAACAATGAGAATGCTGTCAATGTTGCCCGAATTCAATTTCGATTAGATAGTTGCACTTTGTTTTCCAACATTAACGAGCATCCTCTCGGACCCACTCACACACTATATAGAGAGTATATATAGACATAGAGATAGATATCTGCATAGGACAGATGAAGCCACAAACCAAATACGGGGTGGCCGCCACAGCCGCCTCGACGATTCTGTGCGAGGATGTGCGCAACTTCACCACCCGACGCCGCAATCTGTTGTATCTGATGCATCGCTATCTGCTCGAGAACGGCTTCTACAGCAGCGCGGAGGCGCTGAAGGGCGAGGGGCGGCTCTCGGAGGAGTTCGAGCTGTGCGACAACGTCGACCTGGACGCCATCTACCTGGAGTACGCCAGCTTCTTCAACATGAAGTTCGGCAAGTATCCGCGCATCCTCAAGAAGGTGGCGCCCAAGCTCAAGCTCGAGCTCAACTCGAACTCCAATGCGAACTCCAACGCGAACCCGAGCACGAAGAGCGTCAAGGAGCCACAGTCGCAGCGAGCCGGCGATGCTGTTGCCTGCTGGCATGCGGGCGTCGGCGCTGCCACAGCCGCAGCGGCAGCCAGTCTGGCCACCACAGAGGTGGTACAACAGAGCAGCAGCAATCGGCCGGCGCTGCAGATTAGGAAAATGGAGACGACGGCGGAAGCAGTTGAGCCGCGAGTCGCGGGCTTCGCGGAAATCGAGCACGGACATGCGGCCGACGATGCGCTGTTCGCCTCGCTCGAGTGGCAAGCGCTGGCCGAGCTGGTGAAGACGAGCGTGCTGAGCGAGGACCTCAAGCTGCGCTGGGCCGATGTCTGTGGCAACCAGTCGGCCATCGAGCTGGTCAAGGAGGCGGTGCTGACGCCCATCGAGTATCCGCAGCTCTTCGCGCACGGCCTCAAGCCGTGGCGATCGCTGCTGTTGCACGGACCGCCCGGCAGTGGTAAGACCTTCCTGGCCAAGGCGCTGTACGCCGAGACGCGCCACAAGGTGACCTTCTTCAACATCACGGCCAGCATCATGGTCTCGAAGTGGCGCGGCGAGTCCGAGAAAATATTGCGCGTCCTCTTCCACATGGCGGCACGGCGGGCGCCTTCGGTGATCTTCTTCGACGAGATCGAGAGCCTGACCTCGAAGCGGGACCGTTCGACGGATCACGAGTCGTCGAAGCGCTTCAAGAACGAGCTGCTGCAGCTGCTCGACGGCATGGAGCACACGCTGAGCGGCGTCTTTGTGCTCGCCAGCACAAATCTGCCCTGGGACATCGACGAGGCCTTCCTGCGCCGCTTCGAGAAGAAGCTGCTCGTCCAGCTGCCCAGCGTCGCCGAGCGCTCGAGTCTCATCCAACGGCTGCTCGGCTCGACGGTCAGTCTGACGCCCAAGCTGCTCGAGCAGCTGGTCAAACTGTCCGAGCATTTCACGGGCGACGAGATCCGCTTGGGCTGCAAGGAGATCAGCATGCAGCGAATGCGCTGTGCCACACGTGGCAAGGAGTCCAAGGAGTCGCAGGCGGTGCAGGAGGTGAACCTGGAGCGCGCCTTCAAGCAGATACGACCGCTGGGCATGAAGCTGCTGGCCAAGCACGAGCAGTGGCAGCAGGAGAACGGCTCCTGAGAACAATTCTACACAATCGCCTCTTGCCTAATCGATTTCACATTCACTTTTCTATTGTAGAAATTCGCAATGAGGAATAAAAAGCGCGCTGAACGCGTGGGTTTCAATCGCAGTTTGCTAAAAGCATTCTATTTAGCCGGGTTTACCGACTATTATGGAACAGAGAAATAATATATACTATACGCCTTGCCCTTGAGTCTGGGATGCGCTTAAATCGCATTCAAATTCAAAGCATCTAAGAAAAAGCCAATGAAAAAGAGTTGATAACTATCTGAGTAGCAGAAAAATAATATAGACACCTTGCACTTGACTTTGCGCTGTGTTTCAATCCCTTTTAAATTTAAATCATTTAAGTAAAAGCCAAGAACAGCTGCTAATTATTGTATAATAGAAAAATAATATGTACGCATTGCACTTGAGTAAAGCATCTAAAAGTTAAAATAATTGATGCTCATCTAGGCAGACACAAAAATGTAGCGTTCAATTACATTAAATTGCTCAATTTGCAATTTGTTCACATTTATGCTAAAATAAATGCAGAAATTGTAAAAATATAGTACAGTTCGATCAAATATTTGTAAGTGGATTAAACTGTTATTATTGTTATGGCTTCTTCTCTAAAAGTAGCCTCAACTTATAAGCTCGCTTAACAGCCACTTCACAATTCGTCCCTTCTAAACAATAGTCACACAGTATAACGAAAAATAACTTTGCACAACCCATAATATTAAATAAATAGCATAGAAAATATATAGAAAAATGTGTTTCGCCGTTAAGCGAGCGACAACATAATTATAAATTATTTAATTTCGCATTTCGATACAAATGTTCTTTATTGTGAAGGCCATCGAGAAACTCTTAAAAAAAAAGAAACAACCGAAATGCTATCATTCGTTGTTTGTTTTCTATGAGCTTTTATGGTTGTGCACAAATGCGTAGGACTGACGGGCTTTTTTTAACGGAAACAACATATTTTTTAAAAATGTAATAACATAACAGAACATATTTAAAGTCAATTTAAAAAGGAAATGACTAAAGACTGTCCTCGCCGACAATTCCACACTCTAGCTTTAAATGCGCATACTTCTCAGACTAATTTGAATGCACAATTTCCCATAGTTAGAGTGGAAATTTAATGCATTTTCGGACTAGTTGCTAAATATCTACGAGTGTTTGAGACAAGCATGAGAGAGATTTAGATAGAGAAAAGTAGTGAAATGGCGAATCCGCTAGCATTAGCATTAGCATTAGCATTACCTTCCGGTTGTGCGACGTCTCGCTCCCGCGATGGTCATCCGCGAGACGTAGCGTCGAATGCGACCGCTGGAGCGTCGCTGGCCGTTTGCGGGCACCGATCCGGCTGCGGATCGAACACTATACTCGGTGGCCGTCGAGCTGCGACGATCGCTGCCGATCATCACATCGGAGCAGAGCGACGACGACATTATCGAGGCCGCCGAGCGCCGTTTGCCGCCGGTGAAAGTGCCGCCGCCGCTCGACGACGTCGTCGTCGCCGAGCTGTCGGAGCGCGAGAAGAGCGACGAGCGTTTGCTGCGACTGCTCGACGTGCCAGCCGCATCCTGTATATTGCTATAGAACTCCTCAGTTTCGCGATCGTACGTCGCATCCTCGTCGTCATCGTCGTCGTCCAGCGGCGGTCGCTCCTCGTCCTCGAACTCCTCCGCCTCGGTGGCCATCGTGTCGCTGCGTTGCGTCAACGAGGCCGCACGTTGGGCGCCGCCATTCGAGGACGACGACGCCTGCAGCTGATAGTACTCGTGGTTCGCGTAGTCCCGCGATCCTCGCGATCCCCGACTGCTGCTGCCGCTG
This sequence comes from Drosophila formosana, assembly GCA_035045625.1. Taxonomy (NCBI): domain Eukaryota; kingdom Metazoa; phylum Arthropoda; class Insecta; order Diptera; family Drosophilidae; genus Drosophila; species Drosophila formosana. The sequence goes on along the minus strand of JAWNOW010000144.1, from coordinate 611,838 downwards.
CCCAGCGTGCGATACGGCGTCAGGACGATCGAACCCGAGTTGCTTGTGGTGCTCGTGGCGCTCAACGAGTGTCGCTTTGACGCCGACGACGCCGCTGCGTCGCCAACTGTTGGCGCAACATCGGCGTCGCCGTCACCGTCGCTTTCGCCGCCGCCGACGCTGCCGCTGAATGTGACCTCGTGGAATTTGGATGACTTGCGGCGCGCTCGAGGCGGCGGCGGCGGCATCTCGGCGTGCCCGTTGCCCATGTTGCTGATCGAGGGGCGTGGCCCATTGTTGTTGTCCAGCTGCAGTTGCTGCTGATGTTGTTGCTCCTGTTGCCGCTGCTCGTCAGTCGTCAGGGTGAGCGCCAGCGGTGGGCGGAGGCCGGGGACGGCGGCGGCGGCGGCGGCGTCGTAGGCACGTCGGCGACTCCAGGGAAAGGCGCGAATAAATGCAAAGATTATGAACAGCGTGGCAATCATGTTGTGGCTCTTCCTCCTCTTCGTCCTGCTCTGCGGCTTCACATTGAGATTCGTTGCGTTTGGATTTTGTTCGTTTCGTTTCTTTGATTCGTTTAGTTTGGTTCGTGCGTTGTTTCAATTAGTTTAACTGTCGCCTTTGTGTGTGTGTGTGTGTTTTGTTTTCATTATATTGCACTTTACATTTTCGCACTGGCGAGACAGAGACAGACAGTTGTGTTGAGAGCGACAGAGAGAGAGAGAGAGAACGCACAAGCAGAAACGGAAACTAAACTCACACACACAGAGAGAGAGAAAGATGGCAGGCGAGTGTGTGTGTGTGTGTTTAATAAAATTGAAATATGTATAAATTATCTGTGCGGCATTTAAATTCGACAACAAACAACAGTTTATGGAACTTTGCACTAAATAACCCATCATCATTGATGACTGCTCGAAATGCGTGTAAAACAAAAGTCAAATCAAGAGCAATGCATAATTTACAGCGCCAACCATTTGTCAATATCCATTGTACATTATAATGCCCAAAATAATTCTTTTGCTCCAAATCTTTCCACTTTTCTGTTCCCTACAACTGTTAGAAAATATTTAATTCTATAGCTAAACTCTGCATTATATTCATAATTAATTATAAGCTTTCAATTAATGTAACATTATAAGCAATTACATATATTGAAGAAAATACAAAAAATAGTTATTTGTCCGCCAAACAAATAATATTTTTTGTTGATCGTTGTGGCAGTTTACAATTAAAATGTAAGCAATTATAAACGCACAATAACAAGTTGCGTTTTTCATCGTCTGACTGTTAAATGTGGTTTAAAATAAAAGCCAAAAACATTGATTGCAATAACTGCAACATTTTGAGTGCTGCCAATCATTGAACGACGCGTTTAGTTATCGCGATCGTTGCTTCGCTTGACAAGGCTTCAATTATTGATTGACTGACTGACCGATTGACCGATTGAATGGGCAGCGTTGAGCGCGATTAAGCGCAGTTCCTCCGATAATCAAATGCACAATTATGGCGAACAGACTTCGCCCCCAACCGTCAGAATCCAGAATCGAGCTGAAATTGTGCTGCTGCTGGCAACACATCGAAAATTCAACACATCGATTGAGATTGAATTAGCCGAGCCAAAGAGATGTGTCTTTAAAATTCAATTAAATGTAATCGCATTTGCGGCATTATGATCGAACGAATGTGAACGAACGAACAAATGGTCAACAACAATGGCCAACAATTACACACGTTTTGGGCGGCCAAGTGGCCAGCTGATGATACCAATTTCGAGCACACTGTGGGTGTGTAATTGAATGCCCAACAAAATCGAAAGAAAATATAGTAATAAAGCACTCTACTATATGTGCTAAAAATAGAGACAATGAAGTCGGAGAGCGTGTGCTGGGAATATTTCAATTAAATTGCAGTCGAAAAATGGTGCGATTAGTTTTGGCCATAGCATATATTTAATTATGTCCAAATTGGCAGCGTCTGCAGCGTCATATTTGCCGTGGCATGCAACACACTGCCACAGTGTCTGGTAGCTGCCACCTGGCAGCAGTAGCAGTAGCAGTAAAATTACCACGCACTACTTTTTAATTTGTTGAAATTGCATTACAACAAAAAGTGCCTGATGGAGCCCGGTGAGCAGGACGACACCAAGGCGACGACGAGGACGACAACGGAGGAGGGAGACGAAGGGGCAGGGACGGCAATTGAGTGGTGCAAGTGCGCTTATGGTATCTGGACCGAGCAAATTAAAGTGAATTAAGTGCAGCAGCGCCGCATTTTGCTTGCCTGTGTGCGTAAATGATGGAATATTACATAGAAAACGCCTTGATAACCTTGAAACAACTTTAAAACACCTGCAACGTGCGGCAAGAAGACGTGCCCCACCCAAACAACTCTTTGAACTCTACTCAAATCTATTTAAACATGTCAAATTAACAAAACGTTTACAAAAACCTTCCAAAGTAGTATTTAGAAATTGGTAAATTCAACAGAAAATGTTTCTTATATATTTTAGAAAAATGAAAAGCCAATGAAATTCGATAGGCCAGGTTTTTCCTAAAAAATGCACAGAATTCTTGTTGAGAGAAACATTTAAGTTAGATGGAAAAGGTAAAATTGCAAAAGCGAAAGAAATTGGACAGCAAATTGTCCTTCTATAATACTCAACATCATAACAATAAATATTTCGCCACAGCGAATAAAAAAATGTTCATTTCGTATAAGAATTTAAAATAATATTAATAAAATTTGAGCCAGACAAACAAAATGTTAACCAGAATACCGAAGAAACTCGATGGAGAATAAAAGTATTTGCGAGCTTTTCGACGATATTGAGGAAGATAAAAACCAACGGCGAGCAACACCTTGAAATGCCAGCAAAACATTTGAGATTATGAGGCAGCAATATATACATATATATGTATATGTGTAGAAGCGAGATTAAGTTGGGCGACACTGAAGAAGAATGAAGAATCTCATCTGGAATGCACAAAAGCAGCTTAAGAAACAAGCAATTTCAACCGGACTCGGAATTAATTTCGAGTTGTCGGTTATAATTTCCACTCTGGGTGCAGCGAGCGACTAAATGGAAGTGAATGCCTGCGAATGCGAATCGCATAAAAATAAATATAAATTCCTATAAAAACGGCGGCAGATCTTTAAACAAGTTGCCAAGACAACCTGCCATGTATAAAGATGCGTTTATATAGATATATATATATATATAGTAGCATAGCATAATGCGAGTATGCTGGTCGTATATCGTAATAAGCGGAGAGTAGAACAAGAAATGCCACAGGTACAGCGAGGCATCAATTTCTCTAGCCAAGCTCGAGCTCATCTCTCGCTCTCTCGTTCTCGCTCTCGCTTTGGCTTTCTGTCTCGCTCTCGCGTGGCTTCTGTGGCTGCTTATCGCGCCCGGCAGTCGGTGTGGAGGACACGATGGGTTGGCTGGCTGCTTTAAGTGTTGGTAAACAAGCTAGAAACAGGCTGACAACGCCATGCCCCTCTGCCCCACCGCCTCCCGCTCCGCCTCCTGGTTGCCTCGGGCGCTGTTTGCTACTTTTACAGCGACTGCGCTCGACAGCCGACGACGACGCTAGCTACATATTTCCTTTCAATTTCATTTTTTTTTCTTGCTGCTTTCCTTTGCTTTTCTTTAGCAACTAAATCCAGTTTTCTTGTTGCCTTGCTGCGTGCGAGCGAGATGGCCGCAAAGGCGCGCAAAGTAGAGCAAAGAAAAAAAAACCAAAAAAAGGAAAATAATAATAATAAAAAAAAAAAGTCGAGAAATGTGAAAGAAAAGATTTCTTCAAGTTGCAGCATCAGCTAAGCGAGGCAGCGAAGGCAGCCAAGCAAACGCAACAACAGCCTCACTAACCCGCCCCCTTTCCTCTCTGCCACACCCCCCCCCGCCCCCGCCCCTCGTATACCACTAAGGCAAGCGGCATACAAAAATGTTGTCGTTGTTGTTGTTGTTGGCATACTCTCGGGGGCTAAATTTAAGTAGCAACAAATCACTTCATTGTTTGCGTGTTTACATAATATTTATACGTTGTACTCGTGTGCATGGGTGTGCGAGTGTGTCAGTGTGTGTGTTTGTGTGTGTGTGTGTGTGCCTGCCTCACCATCAGCTTCTTTTCGGCAGTCGCCTCGACACGACGGTGTTGACACGCTGCGCGGCATGTTCATTAATAAAGCGCAGCGTCAAATCCCAAAAAAGTATGCTACGCTTTCTGCCCCTCCTCGCTGCTATTTTTGTGCACACAAAAAACTGTGAGGACAATCAGAAAAAGGACTTCAGACTGCGCGTCGCCAGACAAAACTGGCCAGGCCAAGTGACAGCCAAAAAAAGAAGAAAAGCTAGAGCATGATGTATGTAGAGACAGAGAGACGGAGAGAGAGAGAGAGCGAGAGAAATGTGGCACTAAAATGTTGCAAGGACTTTGCAGTATTTTTGAACTCATGCGTTCATGACAAATGTGGCGCGACGCGGCAATTTCAATTATACAAATCAAATGAGCAGTGGACGGTGGCAAGCTCGAGCGCCTGAGGCAGCTGTGACGTCAAACAGGTCGCAAGCAGCTTTTCAGCTCTAAGAGGCACCCTCCACAACTCTGTGTGTGTGTGTGTGTGTGTGTGTGTGTGTAAGTGCAGCGGCAACATCATTATGGCCATGATTATGATTATGGCTGCAATCATTAGAAACATCATCGGGCTGTCAGAGTTGACGTCCTTCTGCTCATAAATAATGTAGCACAAAATATGTGCAAAATACGAAATCCCAAAAACGAAATGCGCTAAATGCAAGCCATGTTTTATACATGAGCGAGCGAGAGAGACGCAGAGAGAGAGAGAGAGCGAGAGAGGTTGATTGAGGTTAAGGCTGGCTGCTGGCGACCCCAGAAACTGCATTAACAGCACAAATGCATTGCATAATGCAAACATATTACATAGCATAAATACATAAGTATGTGCATGTGTCTGTGTGTGTGTCACACACACACGCACTGTTAATGGAGCTGGGCAGATAAGCAAATTCAATTATCGACACCGACTGCATCAGGCGAAATGCTTAATGTATTCATTAATTTATGCGCATTTGCTACTCACGAATGCATGCGCAATGCATTCACACACTCACACTCACACTCACATCAAGAAGACGCACGGATGTGCTTGAGTGCATTTAATTATCTAATTATTGGCACATAATTGAGTCCAAACTTACGCCATTGAAGCGCAACAAACAGAAAAAAAAGATGAATTCTCTTTTCTGCAAAGACACAAATGTAAAATTGTTGCGGTTCAAGTGTTTTACATTTCACTCAATTATGCTTTAAATAGTTTAATCACAGTCGAGTTTCATTTGACAAGTGACCACAAAGCGACTCTGTAAATTAATTTACGGATTTCACACTGATGAATATTTCATTTTCAATAACAGTAACATTCGCATTCAACTATTTAAATGTTTTTCCATTTTTTGTTTTTATTAAAAAACGATAGCAATGTAAGCGGCTTAAAGCTTTCAACTGAACTATGTGTAAATAAAGTTGCAGGTGCCCAGCAAAATATATTTAATGCGACTGCATATTATAAACTCGAATTTCATTGAAATTGAAATTATTCATTCACATTAAAGATTATTTCGCATGTAGCAAATTTATTGTTAAACATTTAATCCAGGCACCAAAAGTAATGATGGATTTTTTAAATCACAAAACTTTAAATGGATGGTTTAATTATGCCATGATTTGTAATATTTTTCTTGAATAATTATTTATTTTCTACCATATTTATGCAGTTTTTTGTTTCGCTCAAAATACAAAACAAGTCTAAATAAATTATAAATTCATAGATTTACAATTCTACTATAAAAAATTAGGCCCTATGAGCCTTGTTTTATTTATTTATTTTATATAATATTAAGAAAAGCATGAACATTCAATAACTCATAATGAATTGTGCTGCTTGATTTGACATAATCTTTTCAAATGTGAATTCACAAATCAATTTTGCAGCTAAACTCTATTTAAAAAGTGCAAAAGAATCTCTGGCTATGCTCTGTAGTCTAGAATTGAATTGCAAGTTGAGACTATCAAGAATATTAAAAACTCTTTAATAAGCCTCTCGTTGAGCTTACAATTGTTGTTTAGCATAATCATTGCTGGCTGCCTTAAGCAGCTCACAGCAGCTTCACAAATTACAAAATTGTAGTGTAGCAATATCGGATTATAATCCGCTTGAATTGAAGTTCCTTCAGAGGAGCTGAGACTGGATTCATCAAATGCTTTTCATTCTCCGCCCCGCCCCGCCCAACTTGACAAATGATGCGCCCAGCGTGGTTGTGTCTTCGGCAAGCAGCAATATCCCCAATAATCCACAAATGGGACACAATGCTTCAGTCCGCCACCTTTCCATTAATAGTCGGCCAATGGGTTCTGGCAATGTTCTCTGGGTACGTTTACAGCTGCTGAGCTGACCAGGCGAGCTTGCCATTCAGTCGCCGTCTCATTCTCAGTCTCAGTCTCAGTCGCAGTCTCTGCTCTTCAGCTGCTCCCCTGGCTGCGTTGTCGGTGTCAGTTTTGTTGGCATAGCTGCAATTTGAAGCTTTTGTGTTCGTGTTTTCGGTCGAGCCTTCAACAACAATGAAGGCAGCGCCCATAATAATGTTGATGATGATGTTCGTGTTGTTGCTGTTGTTGATGCTGCCACTGCCACAACTGTTGTTGTTGCTGTGCCAACGACAATGCCATTTTCAATGAATCTCAATGCAAACGCTGCCCAAATTAGTGTCAAACGTATTGATTCACACACACACTCACACACACACACACAGCTGCAGTTGTTGCTGTTGTTGTTGTTAATGGCGTTGCAATTTGCATATGTGTGTCAACGTTGTCGTCATCCCTTGGCGCCTTGGTTTGTATGCCATGAATTTGCAGCTAACACACTTAACCCACTTGCCACGCCCCCCGCATCGCCGCCCACCTTGGCCCGCCATCCACTTGGGCATGCCGCATGCCGCGTGCCACATAACATGTTGCATAATACACAAAATGTTTTGCACTTTAAAATTGTTGTCCGAAAATTTCAATTGAATCAAATGACAGCATAATTATGAGAGGGCTTAAAACGGGGGCATGCAACTGAATGCAATTGTGTGTGCGTGTGTGTGTGTGTGTGTGTGTGTGTGTGTGAGTGTTGGTGTGAAAAAGTCAATTGATGTCAAGCAGACAAAAGTGGACAGCTTGTCTTTGGCACTTGGCTGCGCTTCAAGAACAGGCGACAAAACAATAGAGAACTGCCAAAAGAGTTGCTGCCAAAATCTCTTTCGCTGCAATTTCGCTTATCAAGAAAGCCATAAAAGAAGGCGACGCACACAGAAATGTTTCAAAATGTTGTTCTCTGTGTGTCTTAAGTACTTGGTGGAAAATGTGGCAGACAGACAGCGAGACAGCGAGACGGGGAGACGGATCAAAAGGCGTCACAATGGCTGGCAAGGTAGCCAAAAAAAAAAAAAAAAAAAAAAAGAACTTGCCACCTGCCACACCCACAATTTGTCCAGCTGCCAAAATGAAATCAAAGCAGCAAAATGCAATAAAAATAATCAAAAGAAACGGAACACGAAAAACAAGCACGAGCACAACAACAGCGAAAGAGACAGAGCGAGTGAGAGAGAGAGCGAAGCATTTATCATTTGATTTTTGGCAGTCGATTCTTTAAAATGCCACTTACAGTCCCCGCTGCCCGCCCCCTTTGCCTTTGCCACTCCCTCCAATCAAGCATTTGTGTTGTTGTTGTTGTTGTGCTGCGTCCTCTTTCATCTCTTTATGAGTTGTAATTTCTTTTGTGAGTGCAAATTGAGCGGCAAAATTGAACGGACGTTTAAAATGGACGCCCGCGTGACGTCAGCAAAGTGGAGCAAGGTGACGATGGTGGTAGGTGAAAGACAATGGCAAGACAACAACAATTTTCGGACAGTCGCAGGGCCATAAAAATAGCTTGGCTTGCAACAAATGTCACGTCAGGACGAAGACGCAGACTGCTGGAGTCCTTGCCAAAGCCATTTGACAATTAAATGCTGCGCTCCTCTTGCCGGGCAAAACAATAAGTGTGGGTGGCTGGGGCAAAGGCATCTTAAAAATGTCTCTCTCTGTGTGTGTGTGTGTGTGTGTGTGTGTGTGTGTGTGTGTGTGTGTGTGTGTGTAGGTAATGACGTCGCTTTAGCTTTTAGCGCGCCAGGCGAGGCAAACTCAATTAAATGTGACAGTGAATGTGAAAATGGCTGCCTAAAAGTATGCTTTATATTTACAGCAGGCAGGTGTGACGGCAAGTTCTCTGCGACGACAGCTGTTCCCAGTTTAAAATGAAAGGCTGAATCGCTTTTGAAATATATAGTATATACATAGTAGAGTATCTAGTATTTTGGCGAATTCGATGCGAATCTGTGGATGGGAACGGCAACGCAATGCGCCATCAGCGTTTTCATCTTTATCGCCAGGCGAAGGCAGCAGCTGCCAATAAGCAACGATTATGCTTGTAGCAACAATCGACTCGACTGTCTGTGTGTGTGTGCGTGTGTGCGTGTGTGTGTAACTGTAAATGCGAGTGCGAGTATTTTTGCTGCCTTATAATGTGCGCTATTTGCTGACGCTCTTGTTGTCTGCTGCCGTCTGTGTGTGCTAATGTCCTACAAAAATGCATGCGGCACTCAGGAGAGCAACGGCTGCTGTGTGTATTCATGCGTGTATATAAATATCTATATATACGCTATACATATATACTATATATATATATGAGCACATTGATAGCACTTGTGAGGCGCTATAAACTGCAAGCAGTTGCTGGCTGAATTGCGGGAATGGAAAACTGCCTCAGCAAAAGACTCGACTCGACTCGACTCAAATTGCTCATACGTCATGTGTGCCCAGCAGGCATTCACAGTTGCCTCACAGTGTGTGCGTGAAGAACTTCAAAGTTGAAGCTTTAAATTGACTGACAGACAAAGAGCGAGAGCGAGAGACAGAGAGAGAGAGAGAGACGACCAAGTTTACAGCCATTGTAGTAAGCCATTTCAATTTGAAGCTGAGCAGGTTTAAGCTGTCAAAGTTGAACTCCATGAGACTCAAGCCCCACCATGACGATGCGATGCGAAGCGATGAGATTAGATTTTATACAATAGAGATTGAACGATTGAGCGACGAGCTGCAAACTGCAGTCTGCAATCTGCAATCTGCTCGACATACCTTGCCATCAATTGTTGCCACTAAAGCTAATACTCGACAGTGGCCGCTGCAAGTATTCGACAAATACTCGCAAATTGAGTGGCAAGTTGCGAGTGGCAAATTGCTCGAATCGCACATCATTTTGATCGCAATAAATATACATACATATGTATATTGATTTCATTCGCAGATGACTGCGCGCATCAATTGACCAAATAATCGCAGCGCTTTAATATATATTAAAATGCTGCCATTAATAGCAATTTTTGTTTGAGCTGCTTGCCGACGACCCACAGTGAAAATGTCAACAACATACTAATGCTGATTCCATTGACGTTCATGCAAAAACTAATGAAAATATTAACAAATATTTTATTTGACATTTGCCAACAACATTTCACATTGTAATGCCAATGAGACGATGATGAAAATTTAATGAATGCAATGCAAAATCTAATACAAATTTTTAAAAGTGTTTTATTTGAGATTTGCCAACAAACATTTCTCATTCTAATGGCAATGAATAAAACGACAAAAATTCTAATGCTGATTTCATTTCATTACTGCAGATCATAATGCAAAAACTAATTCAAAGCGTAATAATTAGTTTATTTGAGATTTGCAGATAGCTTTACTCATTTTAATGGCAATGTTGGCACTAATGAAAAACTAATGTTTTTACAAGTGCTGTCAAAGTTAATGTTAATCCAAATGCTAATACTGATGCATTATGATGAAAACGCTAATGCTAAGATAAATGCCATTGTGAAGCCTTCTATTGAGGTAAACATCAATATTAATGCGAATTTCAACACCAATGCCAAGGTTAATCCCAAGCCCACATTTAAAATCGCATAATTCCCGCCGTAATCCAAACTAAAACAGAAACGCGAACTACGGAAAGCACACGCAAAAAACAACTAATTAGTTTATAATCATTTAATGCACTGCAAATTGTCAGTTGCGAATTCGTGGGCGTTAGAGCAAGTGAAAGGGGCAGGGGGCAGGACTACGTCAACTGGGGCAGCGGCAGCTGTGGCAGCTGTGTGTGCATAAATTAAATTAAAATTAAACGTTTCACTGCGTAAATGATGAGCTTTAAATAGCGACAGGCGATAAACTGCGTGCCAGATAATGACGATGCCAAAGATGATGCTACGGATCATGATGACGATGGCGATAACGTTTTGGGCTGACGATAATGATGACCACAGAGACAGACCGACCGAGAGCGAGTATTTCAAGCATATCCTTCAATTTCTTTTACCTTTCGGCCTACCCACAGCCACACACGAAAATTACTTAAGCTTTTAATTGATCATTTATGGGGAAAGAGCTGTAATGCGATGAGCAGACCAACGGGCAGCCAACTCAAAAGCAAGCTGCAGTCCGAGGTTGAGCTGCGCCGCCTCACGCATTAAGTAAAAACGATTTGCAATCGGTTTTCAGACACAGAGACAGAGAGAGAGAATAAATAAACTGGCCGAAGGAAACGAGTTCAATTAAATGAGATATTTCAGTTGCGTCGTCGAGCAAATAAAACAGCTCGAGAGAAAATTATTTATTTTGCGAGCCTCAAGAAGCTGTCATGTAATTAAACTGTTATTATGCACAACACGAATTAAATGTGTGGAAATCGGTTAAATGGTTAACTTATAAAACTAACTGATCGATTAATCGATAATATTATATTTGTAACGACAAATATGTGTATCTCATATCGAGCTGCGATTGAAAGTTAATTTCTGGGCGAATTTAATCAATTTCGATGAGTCGAAAAGCGAATGCGAATGCGAATGCTGCTTATTCCCGCATGTGAATACTCGAGTATATACGCACTTATGTACAAGTATGAGCACATATATCTTTTGTAAGCTTCGGCGGCAAAATCGACAATAATTTTCAAACCATTGAGGAGCATAAGGATGTTGATATTATTGTGCTTCGTGTGGCTGTCAATGCTGTGTTCTGTTCTGTTCTGTTGTTGTTGTTGTTGTTGTTGTTTGGCGATATAAAAATACCACATAAAAATATTTCTCTCATATGTACTTACAGGAATGTTGCCCAAAATGAAAGTAAATGCGTATAAAAATGGCATTAGAAATACACAAAAGGAGACCAGCGCATTGAAAGCACGATGATAAGCGACTGATGCGGCCTCGCTGGAGGCGGAGACAAGAGGGCGGGGCGTGGCAGCAGAAGGCTGGCGACTGGAGGCGAATGTAACAGAAACAGGAAATAAAAATCCACTTTAAGCGTTTTGAATACAAATGCAAATACACAAGCATAGCGAGGGAGAGAGACAGCGAGAGAGGAGAGACAGAGACAGAGAGAGAGAGAGAGAGAGAGAGAGGACGCTTGAGAGTCTGACAAGTGAGTGAGTGATGAGCAAAACGGAGACGAAAACGAAGACGCAGACGGAGACGGAGACGGAGACGGAGACAAATGCGGTCACATTGAGGTACATTAATATATACTCGTATTTCTCTGAAAGGCAATGGCGCCTGAAAGGGTTTTTTTCATCTGTATTTTCCTTTTTCTTCATTCTGTTTCACTTGATGCGACTACAAATAAAGATAAGTGTGTGTGTGTGTGTGTGTGGATGTGTGTGTGTGTGTGTGACGTTGCCAAA